>NAJI01000319.1:0-61939 GCA_002179835.1 Calonectria leucothoes
TAAAATTAAATTATAATTAAAGTTAATAAACTTTAATTATATAATAATTAGAAAAGGCCTTTTAATAAATAAAAAGCTAAGGAAATTAAATTATTATTTTCTTTTTAATTATTATATATAAATATTTAGCTAAATAATATTTTAAGTATTTTATATTTTATAAATATATTTATTAATAAAATTAAGATTTAGATTATTATTAATTAAGTATAATATATAGTAAATAATCTATAAAGGTATATTATATAAAAATAATTTTTTTTTTTTTTTTTGGGGTGGGTAAGGTAGATTAAATAAGACTAAGTAAATAGGGAGAGGGAGGGAGGCTTTTTTATTTAGGTTTATATAAGGTTTTGAAGATATTTATTAGGTATTTTAAGTTTATTTTAAAGAGGTTTTTATAATAAAAGATTTTGATATTAATAATTTGTATGGCCTAAAGGGTATATGGGCCTTAAACTAGTTTTTTTTTTTTTTTAATCTGCTTGCTGTCAAGGCTGGAGCTGGATGCACATATAAATGTATGCACACAACAATTAACAAGTTTCTTTTAAGAACTCTTATTCATCGAATCAAGTTCGCATTTTCTTACTAATGTGAAATTACCAATCCTACTGCGTCGTAATCCCCCGAGTTTGGATACCAACTGCCGAGACAGCGCCTCGGCGAAATTCTGGTCATGCCAGAGCGTAGCATAAGTTTTGGATTCCAGCGCTTGCCAATAACCCGACCAGCCGATACCTAGACGGGAAGAGGAAACGGTGGAAAATAATTGGACGAATTGGCACAGGCTAAAACTTTTGTACATCATGGAAAAAATCAGGCACGGAGTCGGTTTTGGGCTACCTTAGAAAGAACTTTGCGGTTTCAAAATCCATGTGCTTCCAACGGTGCAATCTAATATTAGCAGCACTAGGCTGAGGGAGATGGTGACCATACAAAGGTTATGCAAGGCTCAATTGAACGAGTGATGCGAAGCAAGAGACGCGCATAAAGAGTTTCCTCTGAGAAAAAGAATTATATACAGGTATTATCAGTCATCTTTCTCTTGTGGGGGGATTTCCAACTTGACCCATCCGTCTACGTCTGATTCCATGCTGAGTGATCCTGATTACTCATTAGCGACACTTACATTTGAATCAAGAGAGGCCTAATATCTCATGTATGATTGGCAATTACTCACTTTTTGGAGGTGTGTTCTTGCTTTGCGGCTGAATCGCATTGTGAATTTCTGTTTCTGGGACCTTTTTAATCTTGTCGAACAACTGGGAGACCAGGCAGCTAAGATCATGGCTTTTCAAAGGAGCCTGTTTAGATTGCAAGAATTCAGCGCTGATCTGGTTGCCCTCCCGCGTCCAAAAGTGCTGTATCACACTTATGTTTTCTTCCATAAAGGTGCCTCGATAAGGTCGCTCTGGGCGAGGCCGCTGCGGGAACAAGGCCTCCCAAATGGCATACCATTGGCCTTTTCGGCTCAAATTTCTGGGCAGGTGTTTTTTCAGCAGTTCACGGGCCTCCGAGGAAGCACCTTCGACGCTACAGATTTCCTGTGAGCTTTCATATTGGCAACAGTGACATTTGAATTTCTTTTTGCCTTTGGGGCAGGGAGAAACCTTTTGTAGACACTTTGGGCAGTGCAATGAGTCACCATAGTGTTGGCGGATCAGGTGCTGTTTGACGTCTTGGATCCGAATCATCCGGCGGTCCCAACAGTCCATGTGGTGGAGAGGATATAAACGCAAAAAGGGACAAACAAATGGGTACTTTTCTTCTGCGTCCTTCTTTTCTTCCTCGTCTTCATTTCCATCGGTATTGTCAGGAGTATCCAGCAGTTCGGGTACCCCTGGGTCGCTTTTCTCCTCAGTAAAAGGGGCATCCATTGTAGTCTCCATGTTTTCATCTTCAGCAGATGCAATAAGAGAATCAAATGGGAAGGGCTCCCCACTATCCAACTGTTCCGAATGATTGATGTTCCAATCCTGGGGAAATTGGTGGCCAGTGAAATGCAATTCTTGTGGTGACCCTCCCGGACAGTTTGATTCCTCGCTCAAATTAGCAGGGAACTGGCCCGAGATAACTAAGTTACGTCAGATGTCACCTTGCGACGATATACGAAAACACTGAAGAGAAGTGATTACCTGGGAGACCAGGTTGTACGGCATGTCCAAGTTCTGGGAATGTGAGGTCCCATGCTGCGAATGGGTTCAAATCGCTCTGGTAAGACAATGCGATGCTAGAACAACTGTCCTGCATACAGGTTGTTGCCTCGGCTTCAGCTTGGCTTCCAAACGCATTGTGCCCCAAAGGAGAATCGCCAGTGTCCATTGCCATGTTCGAAAATGGATAGCAGGGAAGTTGTAAATGGGCTTCGGCGTCTGTTTGCATGTCAAGAGATGGACCTGAATCGCAATTTCGCTGTGGTCCCAAATATTCGTAAGCCATGCTGGCATCTGAAGCACCGGTGAAGGCCGACCGTGGCGGCTTTGCATCGCGAGACAATCTGGTTTTTAAACCTCGGTCTCGGTGAGAGGGTTGCGACTTTTGTGTATCCCGCGGATTCTTCCGTCGCTCGAGATCGTTTCGAAGTGTTCTAGACGTCCTCGGGCTTGGGTTCGAGTGTGTTAGATGACTTCCAGTCTTGCAGTTGATTAGGCATGGCAACGTACCGCCTCTTGGAGCTGTTGGTTGACATGGCGATGGCACATGGACATAAAAGTAAGGACAGTTGCGCGATGTTTTCTCCCAGGTGGCAATTTTTTCAGTGGCAGCATGATATTGTTGATTGTAAATTCGAAGACAAAGACGGGGTTTTGGAAGAGGGGCAGATTCGCTCGCACATTTGTGCCAGCTCCTGAGTGGGGGTGGCTGTTCCAGACTCAGCCACCCTGGTGAGATCAGAAGACATCCACAACTCACGATCCTCCAGAAGGTGAATATGAATACAAGTCACATATGAGTGCCAGAGCGTTGCAGATCGTCCATTCTTATTTGATTGAGCCCTTTGCACAAATGTGGCATACGTGCAGCTCATGTCCATGTCAACCCAAGCAACGTGATCATGAGGGTGGGGGTTGCTCATAGCCCATAGCCCGTTGTCCAAAAAGGAATGCTTTTTTACCCAATCATGGGATGAGGCCGTGTGGCGAAATCGTTGCGCAGTTGCACAACCGTGTGAGACATCGGTTGCACAAATGTGCGAGTACGCCTTGGCGGACTCAACCCAGCATAATAGCAACCTCTAGATCTCCTGGCACCCACAATCACACTCCGAAACTTTTTGTTGCTCTCGCCTATTGACCCAGGAAGAGACAAGACTTTTCTTTTTCTTTCTCCAAATTTCTTTTGGGGAGCAAAAAAAGAACGGAAAGCTCAAGCACCAGCTTGATTTGCTGTCCTCAGCACTAGCGCATTTGACCACAGCCTGATTTCTCGTAACTTATTCGCTCAACGCCCTAACTTCAACTTTCTCCCTCAATATGCTCCTCTCTACTGCTCTTTGCAAGCTCCTCGTTCATCTCCCCCTTCTGTTTTGTCGCCATTGCCATTCCGTTCACATTTGCGTCTGGTTGATGTGGCTGGGTTGGTCCGCAGCCAAAACAACGCTTGCCTCCCAGTTCAGCCGGCGTCCCGCTCATTTCGTTTCAATCCAGTTATATTGCCATACAACCTTGAATAATCGAGGTTGGGTAACTCGTCGGGTTCATTTGGAACACAGATGGCTCAATCAGCGAGATTATGTCGAGATGCATTTAACTGTCGAGCTTCACAACACCAGTCCAACTGAAGAACATGGGATATCGGCTCCACGCGAATTCGTGCCAATTAAATCCCTGAATAAATATGATGGTAAGAAACTACGGATACCGCGAGCAAACGGAGAAAACGCCGTTCGCACAGTTGGGGGCAGTAGGCCAATTGACCAATTGCTAACGAGGTTTGATCTTGCTTTTAGGAACAAGAAACCCGTCAAAGAGTTATCTGACAATGTTGATCCAAGCCTCTCTAATCACCTTCCTCGCAATAACTAAACAGATAACCTCATCACCACAAGAATCCCAATATCTCTCCGGTTTTCAATCGCAGGATCTAGGCGCGTCTTGCGATCATCGAAAGTCTACACCGAAAAGTAACCATCTCGGCGCAAATAATAATGATAGAAAACGGGGACCGCCGTCTGAGGATGCTAGCCCACTTAGCCCCCTTTCGTACAAATGTAAAAGCAGCAGCAAAAGACCTCGTCCGGAGGGCTCTCAAGAGGCCAGGTCTCAGTACTGTCCTTTCTATAAATTCGACCCAATTAAACACCACAAATGCACCCACATGGTCCTGAATGGATTTAGTCGAGTTATTCAACATGTTAAACGAAACCATACGCTAAGAGAATTCTACTGCCCAGTCTGCTGGGAGGACTTTGAGAATCGCCAGCTTGCAGATGAGCATGTCGCGGAGAGGTTTTGTCGTCCAACTAGGCTTGAAAAGCTCAAACCAGAAGAATATAATTGTCTTCAAAGGCCTAAAGATACAGATGACGAGGGCAAGTGGTTCAGCATGTGGCATCAGTTCTTCCCAGGCCACGAGCAGCCTCAATCATCGTATTGTCCTGAAGGCGTGGCCATTTACGAAGACATTGTTCGGAAATTATCCGAGCCAAGGTCTAGAAGCATAATTGCATGTGCGCGACGACATGCTATTAGACCAGGGGTTACAGAAGACTCTGCTTTCGGCAGGGATCTTTCACAAACTATATTCTCGACTCCATATACAGACATACGGCATCCGCACCGGCTTCCTACCCCCTCGGATTCTTCTCCGGGACAGGCGGCTTTTGACTCACACACGCCAATCGGTGTCGGTGGCCAGACACTCCAGGCAACTCACAATTCTGAAGTTCCGTCGTTGAGCCACCATCCGGTATTCGATCATGCCACGCAGAATTCTGAGCCAATCCAGCAATTCCAAAACGATGCATGGGCAATCTTCGACACTACTTCTACTTCTCCGTTCGCCAATGCTCCGCCACTCCCTACAATTGAGGAGTCAATGATTCAGAATCTTCCTTCGAACGAATACCCAGAATTGGGAAATGATGGTCTCTCGAATGATGAGACCTTATTGGGGGGTGTATTGGAGCAGCCCGGGTTAAGCGAAGACCTTGACAATGAGGAAGAGTTTGATTGGTACTCGGGCCACTTTCCGGCAGAGGAATTTAGTAATGATGAGCCTGCATCAGAAGATCAGCAACCTGCTCAGAATGAATGAGCGGGCTTTCTTTGGTTTTGATATTTTATCAAGGTTGGCGTTGGGCTATATGTAGGATTTTCTTGAAGACACTGTCCATAAAACAAGGGTTTGTTCATATTCTCGTTTACAGATTACTAGGGAACAGCGTCAGAGCCTCTGTGAAGCGGAAGAGAGCTGGATGAATTTACATTTAAAATCTAAAGTGCAATAAACATGACGAGTTGATTTAACGTAAAACTTTCGAGTAGGTGTGAATAATCTTCTCGGTTAAATCACCCAGAACCAAAATCCGAAGCGCCACCAAATAGCTCTCTCCGTCACGCTGTTCAGTCTCTAATAAGCGGCGTTGACGTAGAAAGTTTATAATGCATTCCTGGCCACACCTAGACCAGAATTCTCTCATCAGACATATTGCCTCTTCGAAGCCATACGTAACAGTCGGGGATCGGCAAGGGTTAGATTCAGGGAATAGATATCCAAATAGATCAAACCATCTCTTTTCGTTGCTCTGATTTAGGTCATCTAGCTTCATTATTTGCATCTTTTGCTCAGAGCTAATCCCATCAATCTGGAAAGGAAAGCGAGGCTCGCATGACCTCTTCGCAATATGGCTGTCTCGTTCTGAGGTGGACTCAAACGTATATCGACATGTAGGACAGTATGGTGGCTGTGCATGGTTCGTTCCAAGATGATGGATCACATCCTCTATGGACATCAGGTTGCAGTGAATCAAACACTGCCGATGCGAAGTGGGATCATGAGCGTAAAAAGGACACATAAAAGTATCAGAATTCTTCTGATAGTGAATAGGAACAAATTCTAGTTCATCCTCGGTTTCCTCATCTTTTAGGAAGCGCGATTGACTCAGATTCTCAGAAATCTTGGCTCGTTTCCGACATGGCCCCTCAGTCTTGATATCATGAGGACGCTTGGCTGCCAGCCACTCTTGAAATCGATTATAGCATGATTTCATCAAATCAGAGCGTATGTGCTGGAATATATCCATAATGTTCTGTCCGGTAATAAAATCCTGACGAGATGATGTATCATGTTGCACGGGCTCCATATTCGAATATTCCCACAGATTGTCTAAATTCTTTTCGTCTTTGTGTTCTGGAATTGGACTTGCTTCTCCAGAAATAGTGCCGGGGCTACTTTCTTGTGAAAATTCGGAATCCTGACAAGATTCGGGGGAGGGCGATGCATTCCGGCTGCTTGAAGTCTTTGGATTTCTCAGTCGATCTCTCTTAGTGCCAGCTCGGATGTAGGTTGGTGATGGCGATCGAGGCGACTCAGCTCTGCTCTCGCAAATCGCCAAAGGCATGGTTGTGCTAGTGGTAGGGGCTGGCTGCGGTGCAAGAGCAAAGTCATTTTGCTTGCCAATCTTTTCAGAAATCATATTCGAAGTGCTTTCGTCAATATTGCGAGCCAAGACAAGGTTCTGGAAGCTGCCAGGCCCTGGAAGCTGAACCACGGATGTGGAGTCAACTCGTACATAAATGTTATTCCATTTTCTGAGCCAGATACCAATCCTTTTGCAGCTATTCATGTCGTTTCCTCGTCTTCCAATTTCCATTAGAATAAGAGGGCCCTTTCGAAACAACCTTGAGTGTATCTCAAAACCCTTATTGTTTGGACGGATTGTGCCGTCGAACGTCCATGGAACCTGATGCGTACCTGGGTTTTGGGTTAAGAAATGACGAAACTCTGTCGACGAATCGGCCAAAAGTCCTCGGATGGCTTGTTTATCTGGGCTGCGCCAGGCGAAAATAGAGCCATCCGTGGTCTCTTGCAGAATCTTTTTCTGCAGGCGAGCAAACGCTCTAGCGAAGCCTTCTCCGTATCTGAGCGATATGGTCACTCCACAGATTGGGGCAAGCCAATAGGCTACATCCTCTTCTCTTTTAGTATGTTGCCCAGCAGCCCATGCTAGACGCATGGCAATTGCAGTTTCCCAGAGCTTATTGCGGTCAACGAGCACGGCCTTTGGAATTCCACTAATAGTAGTGAGGATTTGAAGTAGATCGGCCGATGTTTTGGTTCCGCGCTGATTCCAGTCTTTATCAAAGAATTGAATGTTTGGCGGCGCAATCAGTTCCTGGATGGACCAAGGGCAGGTCCAGTATTTGCACTTTCTCCAAGCGTCGGCGTCGAATTGTGGTCCATCGCTTGGAAGGTCATGCAGGTATACAAAGCAAGCAGCAGATTTCTTGAGCCAGTCAAAAGACGCATTAATAGCTTCACCGTGATCTATTGGGGACGATTGATCTATACAGATGGAGTGAACCCACAAATAATAGATGCCTTGTTTTTCAGCCACCGCGCAAGCTTGGAGAATCTCCTCAGACGGGGCGCGTCTAGGGGGACTCCCGCAGCTGAGCGACGGCTGAAGTGACGTTGGCCTATCATTTTCATTGCCGGTGTAGGAAAGCACTGCAAATTTGGGCAAATCAGAGTTCCCAAACTCGTCTACCTCCTTAGTGTTGACGTGGAGAAGCTTCATTGCAGGGTAAAGGTGGGGAGGACAAAAACAAGAAATGTGGGAGATGGAGCGACACGAAACTTATATCACAAAAAGGCGCGAGGATTGAGATAACCATGGCCCAGTACATTATTCAACGGAATATGTTATGTTGAAATACAAACAAGGACATCCAAAAATGAGGCGATGGGTGGTTGAACTCTAGGTCCGTTGAATTGAGGCTCGCGCACAGTTGTGTCTGTGACTCTAGCTAGCCCCTCCCAACACCAAAGCGGAAGGAAAATGCAAAGCCTCTATTTTTTTTCATTTGCGTCCAGCAACACAGCTGTGGCCGTGCTACAGTAGCAAATTCCATTTGGCCAATCATGTTGCCCAGCCATGACGTACCACGAACGCCTGCATGTCTCATGGCCCTGTAGCCAAGTGCCACATAAATATAAAATGCTGGAGTCGGCCCAGATTTGCGGCCATGGCGTGAGTCGTCACCAGGCTCGGGTTCAAGTGCCCGAAGGTCATCGGGGAGGCGTAATGGTAGTCAGCCGCCGGTCGCCCGACGCTGAATAAATCAGGAGAGCGCCCGGCTATGAGCAGGTTGTTACAGAGGCCTGTTGAGGGGTTATCTGGTTGAAGCTGCATGTCTGGTATTGCCTTGATGTCATACAGATGCAGTAGCCGACATGCTAAAAGCAAAATGGCGGTCAGCCGGATTACTACACGGCTCATTGCACTTCTAGTAGGGCACTCTCGTGCGGTGTTTCTCATGGATTTGTGCATTTTTCTGGCTACTGCGGCATTCGGTCACGAGCAAATCTTTGGAACGCCATTCAATTTCCCGGCAACCATTGGCGAATACCGGCAACGAGGCTCATTTCCACATGTCATGCCCGCAAGTCTCACAGACTACCAGGTCATTGTTCAAAAAAATGATTGCAATGTCAATCCAGCCCAGTTGGCGTATCAAGAATCCGCAGCAACCTGACTGTACTTGACTTATCTCAGCCCCATCAGCGACGCAAGCTCCTCCGCAATGTCCCTTGCAAATCCCGTATCATTTACATGACGCTCGTCTTGCACAACCCTGATACCACTGCCACTCAGCTTATCCTTGATTGTGCCAAACAAGACAGCATCGCTCTCTGCATCCGCAAACGGCGCACCAGGCGTCGCAATCGCACTCACGCCGCCGCTGGGGATCCAAAGCTGCACCCTGGAGACGTCCTTGCTGGTGAGCAGCTTTTTGGCAATAAACTCGGCAACCTGCCTGCTCTCGTCCTCGGACGTGCGCATCAGCGTCACCATTGGGTTGTGCTCAAACAGCTTGCGGTGCTGGTACTTTTCCGGGACCGTGTAGCGCGGGCCAAAGTTGGACATGTCCGTAGCTCCAAGCGAGACGATATTGGGGATCCCCGCGCGGATGGCGGCATCGAATCTCTCGGGCGAACAGGCCATGATGCCTCCCGAGACCATGTCGCACACCTCTGTTGTAGTCAAATCTATGACCCCGTCGATGCGCCCTTCATTAATAAATCTCTCCATGGACTTGCCTCCGTGGCCTGTTGCGTGGAAAACATATGTCTCGACGGGATAATTCGACTCCAAGTGCGCCCGGATCGCATCCACCCCTGGAGTAGTGACGCCAAACATGGTCATGGCCACCCTGCGCTTCGCATCGTCAAGACTCGGCGCAATTTTTTGTCGCTTCGCATACGACAAGGCCATGGCGGATATGGCTGCCGCCGCGTTGCTGAGAATGTCTTTGAGAACCTGGTTCAAGCCTCCAATGTCGACAACCGAGTACATGAGCGTCGTGTCCGACTCGCCCACCAGGTAGCTCGTGTCTCCGCTGGCCACGGTCGAGACGATCAGTTTTGGGAACCCGATGGGCAGCACATCCCTAAACGCCTCTGAGACCAGCGACGAGCCACCTGAGCCTCCTGCCGCAATTGCGCCGTGGATGGATGCATCCTTGAGAAGCTGCTTTACATGCCCCGCAGCACATCCGCTCATGACCTTGACAAATTCCCCCCGTGGCAACTGAGAGACATCCTGGCCCTCCCCATACTGCTTCAGAAGCGCAGACGGACCAACTTGTATGGCGTCGTGCGGACAATCCTTTCTGCCCACATCAATCAGTATCGTCTTGAGACCATCATGGTGCTGCTCGATTTGACTGCGGAGGAAGAGCAGCTCCTCCAGCTTTGTGTCGCAGGTCCCTAGAATAGCAACAGTAGCCATGTGTTGTGTCTCGGGTTTTGCCAGGTTGGTGATTTCTCCCATTGCAGCCAGCATAAGCTCCCAAGAGTCCCCGCATTTGGCTTGATGCGGTCCTACGTCACTTTGCAGCGGCAGTTCTCGAATCACAGAACTTGCACTGCCAAATGAGCCAGTCAACCCAGTGCATCACCGTACATACAGGTCCACACAATGGTGACTAATTTGCCTCACCTTGGCTGAACAGGCCACTCGACGATCAACGACAGCCTTGTATTTGCCGCGGCTTCAAACCAATCATGGCTCCTCCGACGGACAGAAGCGAGATTCTCGAGCGCCTCTGGGCCCAGATCAAGGCGGGAAAGCCCATCGTGGGCGCGGGCGCAGGCATCGGCCTGTCAGCAAAGTTCATCGAGGCTGGCGGGGGCGACCTCATCATCATCTACAACAGCGGCCGCTTTCGCATGGCGGGACGGGGATCTCTCTCCGGGCTGATGCCATACGGCAACGCCAATGACATTGTTTTAGACATGGTACCAACACATGATATTGCACCAATAGTCAATTAACTAACAGCGGCAGGCCAATGAGGTGATCCCCGTGGTCAAGCACACGCCCGTCATTGCTGGAGTGTGCGGCACCGATCCGTTCCGCAACATGGCGCGCTTCCTGGGCCAGCTCAAGGACCTTGGGTTCGCGGGGGTGC
The DNA here is from genome assembly GCA_002179835.1 of Calonectria leucothoes. Classification (NCBI taxonomy): domain Eukaryota; kingdom Fungi; phylum Ascomycota; class Sordariomycetes; order Hypocreales; family Nectriaceae; genus Calonectria; species Calonectria leucothoes. The sequence continues at coordinate 10,641 of NAJI01000319.1, forward strand.
AAAACTTCCCCACCGTCGGCCTCATCGACGGCATGTTCCGCGCCAACCTCGAGGAGACGGGCATGGGCTACGACCTCGAGGTGGAGGCGATCCGCACCGCCCACGAGATGGGGCTGCTCACCACGCCGTACGTCTTTAACATTGACGAGACTGAAAAGATGACGCAGGCCGGCGCCGATATCTTGGTTGCGCACATGGGTCTGACGAGCAGCGGGTCCATTGGAGCAGCGACGACCAAGTCCATGGACGAGTGTGTAAAACTGATTCAGGAAATTCGGGACGTGGCCGTCAAGATTAATCCGAAAATCATCGTCTTGTTCCACGGCGGTCCCATTGCTGCGCCCGAGGATGCCAAGTACATTCTGCAGCGAGTTCACGGCGTTCATGGCTTCTACGGTGCAAGCTCGGTGGAGCGATTGCCTGTCGAAGATGCGATAACGAATATCACAAAGACGTTTAAAGGGTTGGAGATGCCAAACTCAAAGAGCTAGTTTGCTGCAGGACAAGTCCAAAATACAATGGAGTTCCTGTTTCTGTCTTCCGTCAATACCAGCAGCATATTCGACTTGGACTCGAATCAAGCACAATGAAACGCCAATAACGTATTCAAACAAAAGCTAGCCAAAGCTAGTTTATTGATATTTTTCAGGAAATTGAACAACTTGACCATCTAAAAAAGACATGATTTCAGGGTCGCCATTCGGAGAATTGCATGACCAAACGCCGCTTGTGCCAATAGACCCTATTTATTCCAACCCCATTCCCAATCACACACGCCCATCTATGACTCCCTCCTGTGTGCGATGAATCCGCGTGCCTGTGCGGCCCCTAAAATACACTTCCCCTTGTTTCGGAAGAGGTTAACCAAAATTCGCAAATGCTTCGTGCAGAGACCGATGATATCGACAAAAAAAGTATGTACTGGGATGCATAAAAAGAATTGTCGCCTTCGAGAAGCTTTTCAAAAGTCGGCCTTATGAGCCCTCGTATAGTGGCGATACCTCAAGGGGAGGTGGGAAATTTGTGGTGCAGAGTCGTCGTGTCTTCTTTTCGTTTCAAGACTTTTTGTGGCCTGACGTTTGCTGTTCACGTTGCGATTCGAGCATTCACTGCACGGCCTCGTCACATATCGATGAAACCCGCTGAGCTCATCTCAGGCTCAATCGTATCCCGCTCCTCGCTGCCACGGGCTGCTGTAGGGGGGTCAGCAATCAAATAATACACAATAGTTCGCAAAGAAGCTTACCTAGGTCGGGCAGGGGTGTGGGCATTGGATTGATAGGCCCCCGGCGGTGACAATGTGGTGTCGTAGTTTTGCCTCTGCTGGGTATTGTTGTTATCCCTGTCAGCAGGGAACAGACCCAGAGATGGGCTAACTGGCGACTTCTGGTAATCAGGGTGCGGGTCACGGTAAGACGGAGGAGGACCCTTGAGCGAGGCAGCATCGTCTGCAACCGAGACGGGTCGTCGACCATCGCCTCGGGCCGTAGCAGCGAGCGCATCCAGCTCGGTCGATGGGGCCAGGTTGACTTGGGATCGCATAAATGAGGTTCTGTCGTCGTCCATCAACTGGTACTTGAGCTCAGGCTGCTCACGAAGAACAATGAGGGTAGTGGTGATGATAATCATCATCAGCAAGACAAAGGCGAAAACGGCGTTAAAGACAAAGAAGACGATGCCGAAAATTCCAACAACTAGATCGGGGGCGTCAAAGACGTTAGTAAAGACGAAGAGAATGATTGTGTTGATAAAGTTGACAGAGCAAATGGCAATGTTGAACGAGTTTGTCGACTTGTCCATCCACGGCCTAATGACGGCGGAGGCAATCAGAGCTGCAGCCTCGAGAATGATGAAGCCAATGGCAGGCACAAGCGAGTTCTCTTTCTGGGAAAAGGCCAGAATAGCAGCCTTGATGAAGATGTAGACAATGGTAGGGGCCAGGTAGTAGTAGGCCGAGGCTCGGTACTGGATGTAGAGGAAACCCCACTTGTTGAGCGTCTGGGGGTCAGAGAAGAGAATGAAGGCAGGGTTGCCGTGAGTGGCCATAGAACGCCTGGCGGTGGTGATGATCTTGAAAGCGGCCCAGCCGACAGTTCCGAACATGGCGACGAGGAACAAGACAGCCAAGAACATCTCGGCGGCGGAATCGGACTGGGTGAACTCCCACAAGCACAGGACGGCCATCTGGGTGAGACCGACGAGGGTGATTCGGAGCATGAGACCCTTGAGCACGACCTGCCAGCCGGTTCGGAACTCGAGGAACTGGTCATGTCGGATAAAGCCCTTCTTGGCCATGAGGTCGCAGACACCCTTGCAGACCAAGACACCGAGCGCGGTGAAGATGGCGAGAAGGCAGAAGAATGTCAAGCCGGTCATGAACAAATTGGTAGTTTCAATGTTTTCCTTGAAGGCGACTCGCTGGATACCAAACACAATGTATCCGCCAGACTCGGTGGTGATGTTGGCACGCTTAAGCAGGGACCCAACGGTGGAGCTAATAGCACGCTTAGCGACCTGGACGGAGGTGGTAGTCAGGGAGCTAAGAATCTGCGATGCAGTGCCACCGGTTGAGCGCTGGTACCAGGTCAGAGCATCCTGCATGAAGGAGACGTGGATGATGCCCATGGACCACTGGAAATCCTGGGTCCAGGCCATGACAATGGGAGGGAGAGGGAGACTGGTCATGCCGATGTAGGCCTGGGTCTGGAAGTAGCCGAGCAGCGAGAGCGTGTGGGCGGCGACGTGGGCAGCGGCGTTGGAATGGCCCAGGCCAGAGAGCGTGGCCGAGGTTAGCAGAGCGAGGCCGATGACGGCGGCAGCCGCCCACTTGACGCCAATCAAGTTGACGGTTGCACCGTTGGAGACGTCGGCCTCGACGCAGGCGACGGACTCGCCAGTGCTCGTCATGTTGACATAGACGGTGACCTTGGCGTCGAGGTCGGGCACGGTGTAGGCAATGCCGGGGATGTTGGACAGCGAGCTCTGGTCAATCTCGTAGTTGAACTCGAAGGGGATCTTGCCGGCCGTCATGGGGCAGAGACCGGCGAGCCCCATCTCGCAGGGGTTCATGGTGTCGTGGAAGAAGCGGTAGCCGTAGGCGGTGATGCTGATGTCGAACGACACCTTGCCCTCGATGGACGAGGTGATGACGACGTCGAAGTTGGCGATGCCATTGTCGGGGGTGAAGGTGACGTTGAAGCGGCTGGCGGTGAATTCCGAGTTGGCCGAGCAGGCGTTGAGGGAGCTGGACGAGAGGATCCTGCGGGCGTGCGAGAGGGAGGCGAAGACGAGCAGCAGGACGCTGAGGGGGCGCGGGAATCTCATCGTGGCCGTGTCTGGTGGTCGTGGTGGTCGTGGTGGTGAGGTTTCGAGCTGCGAGCCTTTTCAGTTAGTGGCGCTGCTTGCTGCATGCGCACAACACACAGGCGCCCAAATCCACCCCGGAATCGAAGCGTCTGGTGGGCTGGCGCGAAGGCGATGCGATGCGATGCGATGCGAAAAGCAATGCGATTCGGGCTTCGATTGCGAATGCGAATGCAAATGCAAATGCAGAGAAGAGAGAAAAAGAGCGACGTTTTCCCTCACACAGGCAAAACCCTCGTACACACCCCCTCGAAAGGCTCAAATTTGCCATCATTTTGAGTCTGCGGCTTGTGGGTCGGCTGGGTGATTACACAGCGGCCTCCCCTGCAGAGCCGGCCAGCACCACCGCCTGGAGAGATTGCCCAGCACAGCCTACCCAGTGGGCTCAGTGGAGTGACCCCTTGCACGGGGGACCCGAGTCGGCGCCTGTCATTCGCCTGCCGCTCAGGGGGAGTCTCCAGGTGCTGGCCGCGACCCCTGGTGGCTGAGCCATCCATCATCCATCCTGTCTTGACCCATGCCGCGAACCGAACAAACGTTGCGAGGGACATCGGCTTCGTCTTGTTCTGGCTCCGGAGCATGTCACCCTGGATGCATAGGGAAGAAGGAATAAGGGGCAGCCGATAATGCGGCATGCATGCGTCCATTCATCCTCTGAATGACGATAAACACATCCTCTGCCCATCAATCCGTCGCTAAAAACCGACTGCAACCCGACCGACACTAGGAAATCCATCTGCTCTGAATACGAGGTGCTGCCGCCCATTCACCTCGCACCGCCCATGGCCCAATCACCTCATCCGCGCACTTTACAGTGGTGACGCGTACCATGACGGCTCTGGCGCGTCAGGCTGATGACGCGGTGTCTGGCTTTTTGCGCTTGTGCACTCTGTTCGCCCGCCATCATATTCCCATCTCCGCGCATTCCATCTCCCCGCTTTGTGCGTTTCTGCTGCTGTTTTCATGACACACGGCTCGTCGGCGCACGTCGTCATGAAACACCATGTGCTGCGGCCAGTGTTTTTTTTTTTTTTTTTTTCGCTTGTCGTATTCTCTGCCAAGTGCGCCAAGTGCCCAGGCCGCATCCCCCTCCACTCTAGGGTAATTCTGTCAGGCTTTAGTGCCCGCCATACTTTTTCGTCTCGATACTTGGCGCTTGGCAATCGCGATGCCATCAACCACGACAGATACGCGTGTAGATCAGAGATCAGTGTCATGACGTAGTTTGCAGCTGGCTATCCGATCAGGATATCTAATCGGAGTAGTTTATATGGAAATAACATGCGCGAAGGCGCCAATGGAGGGAAAATCACAGATAAGATTGGGGTCCGAGCTCTCCCTCATCAATCAACCTCCACACGAAAGCCTCTCCCGGGTAACAAATATGGAGCGAGATTCGGTGGCCAGAACCAAGTATTTGTCATGGAGCGAATGCCGCCAAAGTCAAGACGGTAACTGTCAAGTCCAAAAATAGACCTCATACTACCTTTGCATGCATCTAACATGTGACAGACAAGAAATGCAGCAGCCGCCTCAAAAACCAGCAAACCAGATTGATGTACATTGAGATCCAAACATGAAAGCCAACCAAAATGTCGTATCCGTTTGAACATGGCACCGCCACAATTCCATACACGCCTCTAGTTATGCCACATAAAACGGCCCTCCGCAATTTAGCCCACTTGCAAATCCACACCAGGTGAGACATGGGATGAGACGCAGAGACCTGCAGTGTTAGCCTCAAACTCGGCACCGTAGACGCTGCATGGAGTTTCCTTGTTTACTCATTGTGTTGGCCTTGTGTCAACTGTGAATTTTGTTCTTGTAAAGAAACCGACTTCACTACCAGAGGCTATTCAAAAAAAATCAATAGCCGCTACGCATCTTTTTCTTGATTTATTTCCAGTGAAAAGGAACAAACCGTAGGCTTAATTAAGATGATTCAGCAACATAGTATACAAATAGTATTCACCAATAGGTTCGTTGTAAGTCTTCCGCCTGACTAAACAGCAATCAACTTTAATCCTGTCATCGTGTAAATTGTGAAAATAAACTCCATCCACCGCTGATAGAGCGTGTCAATTTGTCCATCTGACTGCTGTTGAATATATGAATATCGCCTTTGTCGGAGTTTTGTGTACTGCTTCTGGAAAAATCTCCCCATCTGTTTTTTCTCCTTGCCACTCGTTTCTCCTGATTCTATATGAAAAAAAAAAGACATCAACAATCCGAATAAAAAGAACCAAAGAAAATCATAATTATAACCCATGTTGCCACACTTATAGCTGATGGCGACTCTCGGACATTCTCAACGAACCAGCGAGCGAAGAGGTTTCCTCGACAATGGTTTCGGGTATCACGGTGATTTTGGAGCCTCTGTTGCCGAAACTGCCGTTTTGGCGGTTCCACGCCGGCAGCCTCGGTTTCACCCTGAACTGCGGCGCGGGGGCGGCGGCTGGCGTGTTGATCCTGTCGACCCAGATGCCGGCCTCCTTGAAGGGCATCTCGACGTGCGGGTACTCTGCCAGGAAGGGTTTCCAGAAGGCGCGGCTGTAGACCCAGCGGAGGCGCGGGTGGTCGACGCGCTGGCCGCGCAGGCACTTGAGGCAGAACTCAATGTCGGCCGCGTCGTTGGCCCGCTTCTCGTCGTAGTTCTCCATGTGCGCGGCCCGCGTCTGCCAGGCGTGCGCCTTGGAGTTTAGCAGGAAGATCATGTTGGCCAGCCGCGCCCCGCCCAGGAGCTGGCTGTCGTGCTGCGGACTAAACGGCTGCTCCACATCCGTGTCGATGAGCAGGTTCAGCTTGTAATGTCTCCCATCCGGCGCAATATAGCTGCAGGGAAAAGAAAATAAAGAGTACCATGTTAGAAGCTGTAGATGCAGAAAATAGAGACTGGTTCGCTTTTGCTGCAAAAATCCACTCACTTGATGCCTCCCTGCGCTGGCCGGATCATCCGGCCTCGAGTCCTCGTGATCAACAGCTCCGTCGCCGCGTACTTGGAGCAGCCCCCGCCAATGAGGACATCCATGGCGGCCGTTTCCCGAGCGCTGCCGTACTCGGCCAGGGCGCCGCCTCCAATGACCATGTAGTGGATGTCATAAAGCGCAGCATGAATGTCGTGGAGGAACTCGCGCCTCACGTGGTCCGTCATGGCCCTCCTCCTGGCGTCGCCGTGGACGAGGCCGGAACGCCTGGTGTTGCCGCTGCCATTGCTGCTGCTGTTGGGCTTGATGAGCCGGCGTCGTTGCTGCTGCTGCTGCTGCGGGGCCGACTCTTGCGACTGCTGCGACACGAATGAGACGGGCCGGGGAGCCGCCCGGGGTGCCTCGGGCTCGGGCTGGGAACTTCCGCATCCCATGGGCTATCTCTCTCTCTCGGATCAGCGGCCGCGATGGGGGGAGAGGGGGACGAGGCGGCGGCGGGAGGGTTGGGAGAGATAACATGACAAGAGCACATTCGGCCGGTGCAGGAATGCCAGCAAAGAATGGAACAGCAGCAGTAGCTAGCCTGCCGGCCCCCCTCGTATACCGCCGCTCCCCGCGACCCCGAAGATCCCAACCCAATAGCGGCACAAATGACGCTGTTTCAGGCATCGTCTTGTTGCACATGGATTACCAAAAATTAGCACGTAAGATCACCAGTAAGCGCCCCGAGGCCCACCCGCCATGGAAGACGGCCCCCTGCCCGGGCCAATCGTGGCTGCATCGCTCAGCCGTCCTGATGTGACCACGTATGTCCGCCCAAGGAAACACGGCTCTCTTCTCTCTTCTCCTCTCTTTTTTGGCGAGGGCATTGTCCCGTTTGGCTGTATGCGCCTCGCACGTTGTGCCGCCCGCCCGCCCGCTCCCTTCCCCTCGTCTGCCCCCGTTTCCCCTCGCCGAAGCGGACCCAGCCTGCCGACGCCATGAAACCATTCCCGCCGACATGTCGTAGGGCTTGGCGACACCCGGGTTTTGGTGTACCCGGCCACCGCAGCCTGATATTCAATGCGTCGCTTCTAAAATAAACCTCCAAGAATATTGGCTTACCATTGCGTCGGGTGCGTTTTTGCATGTGCATGTGTATATGTGTGCCTATGCTTGCCTTGCTGACTTGCTTGGCTACATATACGAGAGGAATGAGAGAGAAAAAAGAGGCCCAGGACGTGCATTTTCAATACTGCCAAGCCAAGCAGTTATCCTGTCATAACATGTGATGAATTGGTCAAGTTGAAACGTTTGCCTCTGAAATACCCTGTTTGAGAATGGGATGCTACATAGTTGCAGATCGGGGTTTGAGGTAAAGCGCGGGAAAAGAAAGGCGGGAGGCTTGGTATTCGCCGCTATTAGCTGAGGCTGACAAGGGTTTCCACGCCACCTTGCTGAAAACGGAGAATAATGCAGTAGGAGAGTCCACTTCCGTATTGTTCTGTTCCTTTGGCGCGCGCGTACGGGTTGAGGAAGAGGCTAGCCCCGATTTCAATTGAGCGTCGACAACTGCAAAATACCCATTCTATTCCCATTGGACGCCAAACATGGAATTGATGCAAACTCTAGATTCCATCGCACCTTTGACAACCCGTGGGGGCAACTGGGCCGATGGCGGCCCGTTTTGGTAGCGCCAAGTTGCTGCGACTAGCGCCGTCAGCACGGCGAGCTTGGCTCTCGGCAGGCTCGGGCTGGGGCTGGCAGCCATTGAAAGAAAACGTGGTAGTGGCTTGCAGCTCGTTATTTTAGGTGCGCCACATTGCATGAGCCCATTGGGCCTAGTCCCGGGGAACCATCCATCCGGGGCTGGGCTGGGTAGCATCAGCATCAGCACAGCCGTCGCTACAGTGTACATTTTGGGAAATGGCCGTGGTCTGATGCTAAAGAAAACAACAGCGAATATCACATGCAGCCAGTTTAGAGCTGGAAATGTATCAATTTACTGTGAACAAATAAGAGCTGTCTAATGAGTGGAAATGGTCAAATGCCATCTAATCAAAGAAACAATGGTGCAATACCCATGGTGTATACCCGTCTGGCTTGGAGCAGCTGAACAATTTAGAAGCCTGCTAATTCGCTCTATCCTGAGAGCGACCCGATTTCCCACACAATATGACAGCAATCGCTGCTTACAAGTTGCGAACAACCTCCCAGACCTCGCTGGATGTGGACGTGGCGCTCTCAACGCCAGCCGACTCCTCAATTAGCGGCTGAATCCTCCATGTCTGGGCCTTGTTGAGTTTCCCCGCCTTGACGGCGTCGAGGATCGCTCTGTTGATCAAGTCCTTTGGCCCGGGAGTTGAAGAATCGCTGGCGAGAATGCCAATTGACGCAATGGAGCCCGGCTCAGCGCCTCTTCTGGCATTGTAGCTGATGTGCAGCCTTGTTCCGTTGCCGCCTCGAAATTCAATCTGAAGCCCGTCAAAGAATTGGCGCAAGCTGGCCTCCAGGAAATCTACTAGATCCTGTCTCTGCCCTGCCGCCACAGCAATCCCGAGAATGATGGCCCAGCTGAAAGGGTCCAGGAGAATCTCGGCCGGGCTGTTTTCCACGGGCACCTCGGATCGAAACGGCGCAATGAGCTTCATGGACGGCGGGGTCGCGCTCTTGAGCCACAGGAACGAGTCGAAGAGGAAAGTGGTCCACCACTCGTACTTGTTGGTCGACACGGCCGGCTTGGAAAAGTCCTCGGTGGCCAGCGGCGAAAACGTGCCCGTGTACATCTGCCCGGTGCGGTTGCCGCCTTCGAGCCACCACGATACGGTGCCCTGCGGCTGGTACACGGCCGAGCTTCCAGGACCCAGCACCGTGGTGTCGATGAAGATGGGGCTGTACTCCTGCGCCGTGGCATCGAGAATTCCGACAACAATGTGGATTCCCGGAACGCCCGGGTACTTGTAGTTGATCTTGCCAACCTTCATCCAGTCGTCCTTGGCCGGCTCGGTGGACGGGTCCCAGAACCCGTACTCGTTGAGGTCAAACACCTGGCCCTTGTTGCAGGGCTGCCACACACCAGAGATGGTGATTTGCGTTCCCGTTGTTGGAAACGTGGCGGTCCAGTTGAGTGCGTACTGCACCTTCCATGAGATCCTGGTGAACGGGGCCACGGCCTTGGATTTCCACACAACGTTGGCTTGGCCCTCAGCATCCGCGGAGGCAACGGCGTGGGCGATTTGGAAGTTCCAGCTGTTCTTGGTAATGGTCTTGGCATCATAGGCAGACTCCCACCAGGTGAGTGTTCGCTTGTCAGACATGTTGGTGGATTGAGGCTTGAAAGGTGTGATGGACGAAAGAGTTTGTTATTGAAGCTTTGAGTGTCAGGTTGTGAGTGTTGAAGAGGATTGATTGATGAGTTGGTAAGTCCCGATGCTGGAAATGACCTCCATTTTATGCTCCTCTGTCGCTGTCAAACGGGACATTTCCAACATCTATCACAAGTCGATCGCGTGTATCAACGCTTGTGCTCTGGCAGTGAGACTTGCCTCATGGTGAGAGAATTCACGCAGCCCAGGCAGCCACAACTTGTTCCTCTGGCCGGAAAAGGCAATGGCACTGTGATTTCGAAATCTCGAGACATCACGATACCAATTGGGCGGCGTCAGCCGATACAGATTCAACGTTAGTTTCGGGATGGCTCCAATAATCTTCAGCTTTCAATGGTCGTGGAAAGCCTCGGCTCTCGAGACACGGAATGTGAAATGTTATGATTAAGAAGTCGGCCGCTTGTCTCGGCCACAACCGGCACGTATGGTATAGTGCGCCACGTTTGCATGGCATAAAATCTAAGATGGGTATCATCGCACATATTTATGCATAGTGAATTGAATTGATTTTTCTTGCAATGGTATTTGCGAATGATGCCTATTGGCAAGGCTTCTTCGCATTTGCATCCATTGCCACTGGGCTGACGGGGCTAACACTGACTCTAACACGTTTGCGAATTAATTCAGATAGCTATCATCCCTCCTCCATTTGTGAAGTAATGCTGGATGGACAACCCCACCTGTGGCCGTCCGAGTGGCGTACTTCTGCCACGGACCACTGTGGAGGACGAATTCTAGTTGAATATTACCCTTTAAAAGAAGTGGAACTTGCCCGTCTAGGTAGTTCAATATCCATCATCTGATCTTTTGGAATTGAATCTTCTCGTTAGCCCGATGTCGCCATTGGTTTATAAAACCCGGCTTGCGCCTCGTTCACAGTGGGCTCATTTTGCGCCACTCTGGTGCGTAGGTTTTGTCTCGGGGACATCGAGCACAACTGAGGAAGACTAGAGCCAAAATTCAATCGTGGGGTGGGAGTCATGTGTGAACGGAGAAACCAGGCTATGGGCCTTCAGCCAGCCACAAGCTGCACTTGCAGTGCCACCCTTTGCGTGGCTGCTCCACCGAAAAGCCAACCGGTGCCGTGACGTTTTAAACGTGCGATTGCATGGTGAACGTTTGAAAGCGTATGAAGAGGGGAATTAAAGTTTACCGTACCGTGGAATTCCGTGTTGTAGACAGAACTTGATCTTGGCACAGCTCATGTACACCCACCCTGTAGTCAGGCATGGGCGCCTCCGCTTTCAACATGTTTCCTAGCGACAAGACCAAATCAATTTTGGCTTATTGCGGGGAGAAATCTATTTTTTCCTTTGGGATTTTTTTATTAAATAAGCTGTTTTTGGAAGATAATCGGGTTCTTCCTCTTCCTCTATCTTGCTCTCTTCTCTTGTCTTTTTCCTCACACCAATTGCCACTGCTTGCAGACGTGAGCACTCCAAATAAACCCAGGCGATATTGCTTTATATTCTTAGGTCGCCATATGCTTTTTAAAATACAGAGGACGTGCGTGTGATTTGTATTTACATTTATCCATTCATGTGAACATCAGCATCATGGAATAGCGACTTCGGGAGTCGCGACAGGCACACCTCGCCCCACCAATAATCTGAAGACGACTGAGAGGGGTTCCCCGGTGTGCAAGACGAAGGCCTCGGCAAGAACTGTCTCATATTTGACCCGAGGATGTTGGTTCCTGGTGGAGACGCCTCTTGAGACAGCAGCAACAGCTCGACTAGCAATTATGCCAAAGCGAGCGAGTATGGACTGGGGGCTAAAAGGTACAACTCAAATGTCATACCTGCAGGAAGGCCTTCTCGAATCGGGTTTTTCGAAAGGCAAACGAAAATTAAAAGTATGCGACCCACCATCAACCAATGGACTCGTTGGTCCCTAGTCTAGAGAGAGCAGGTCGGTCTGGTGTTTAATCACGCTATCGGGCCAGGGTTGATCGTTGCTTAGGCAATGCCCCCTGCAACCCCTTTTTATGGGGCCATTGTGCATTCCCCTCGTCGGACGTAAAAGCCCAACGTACCAGTAAAACATTTCTCGCTCCTCGGATTTGAAGAGAGAAAAAAGAAAAGAAAAGGACGAGACGGCGTGTCATACTCAGAGCGCCGATCTTCCATCCCTCCCCCCCTCTTAGCGAAGAAAATGCGTCGGCCCAGCATGAACGCGGGGCTGCACACGGACAGCCCAATAGACCGCCTCAGCAGCCCCGGCGTCCTCCAGAGCGTGGTGCAGCCGCTGCAGCAGAAGATACGCCAATACGACAGGCTGATGCAGGAGGCCCACCGCGAGACGGTCGACTACGACGAGGAAATCCGCCTGCTGCAGCAGAGGAGATCCTTGATGGAGGAGCGATACCTGCTGGCCAAAGAGAGGCACCAGCACTACGAGCAGCAGCACCAGGGCGTCTCCAGGGCCCTGCGCGGTGAGTCCGAGTCCCCCCAGCGTCGCCCAGATCCCGTGCATCACCATCACTTGACCAGGGAGATAGACACGTACGACGACGAGAAGACACGCCTGCACCCCGAAACTGAGACGCCAAAAATTCAGACGCACCTGGAACCCAGCAGTAAATTTACCCCTCGTCAGCTTTTTTACATTTTCATCATGGACGGCATTGGTGGCATGCTCATTTCCGGTGGCATCAACTTTGGACTCGCATACGGTGAGTTTCATTCAATCAATTCCACACCGCAACAGTCGAACTGGACTGGGGAACAGAAAAACAAAAAACAATACACTAACACACGGCGCTCGTAATTAAAGCCATGTACACGACCCAGAACACGGTCCTGAACCCAATTCGCCTCTTCCAGCTGCCCAACACGCTGGCCGGCGACGCTGCCGTGACCATCATCATCCAGTGCATCATCACCTGGTTTATAGAAAAGGGTCTGGTCAGGCGCGATCTATCCCGCCGCGGCGTCCAGCCAATTGGTTTCATCTCGAAACCCACGCATCCTTGGTTGCGATGGTGGTTCTTTTTGCCGAGCCTGGGCTACGACCTTGCGTCGGACGAGGAGGCTGCCGCCGAGTACGAGGCCAAGATGGCTGCACCCGGCTTCGTGAATACCCTGGTTTCTGTTTTGCAGGAGGCTCTCCGAGGCTTCTTGATTGCTGTCGTCGGATTTGCCCTGCTCTGGCCTGCGAGCGTCGGCATCTTGATACCTTTTGGCACCAGCTCTGAGGGCGACTACCTGTACCCCGATCGATGGACCCCGCAGATTTTCAAGGGGATTCTAGGTGGTGTGCTTGGGTTGTTGACAACGCCGTTGATGGCCATGTTTTGGCTCATCAAGGCTGGCTGGGAAGCCAGACGCTTTAGAGATAACTTCACCTACACGGCCTACAAGGAAGGGTGACGTACACGCACAATGGGTGGGGTTATTGGATAATGTCTTTTCATTTTATATGCATGTGGCTCAGAAAGGGCCCTGATGGTGTCATTGAAGCATTGCAAGGCGTTTGGATATTTTACGGCTGGTCTTGGTGTGAAAACCCAGAGCTGGCTAGTGGTGGCATTTCGACTTTCCAGTCTGCCAAAAGGCACTTTCACACGCTGCTCCAGCTGACTGACCCAAAAGTACAACACAGGGTTAGCCAAATGAATGTCATCCAAACCAAGTTGGCATCATAGCTGTCGAGGTGGCTGCGAATTAATATAATTTGAGCGCAAGCTCACTCTATGCCATGTTATTGCAATCTTTCCATGTTTAACGTGATGATACGATGTAATCCTGAACCCAATCTGGTTATGTACAACCTTTTGCTTTGTATTCTACTTTTAACAGCTTGTGCTGGATCCAGTCGCCACACAAAATGTGCCGTCGGGCCCGGAGCCAATCTTGGTTGGCTCGTCTCCGGTGTCGTTGCCCGTGTACCGGTCGCACGTCTTGCCGTTGTTCTGGCAGCAGTTTGTCATGGTGCACGTGTCGCCGTAGTTTGTGTTGATGCCACACAAGACGCCTCCGTTGACGGCAACAACGTTGGTCAGCACCACGTTGCGGGGGCCGCCATTGCCGGGGCAGTTGCCGCAGCTTCGGACCACCTTGCCGTAGTCCTCGACGTAAAAGTCGGAAATCTCAACCGTCCCGCGGCCGTTGAACTGGACAACCTTGTCGGTGGCGTTGAAGGCGCCGCCGCCGTTTATGAAGGACGTGCCGCTGGATTGCTTGAGAGTGCTGCACGAAGTGTTAGTTGGAGCTGCAGATGTGGCAAGAAAGATGCCACTTACATGGCGTCTTCGCAGACATCAGACCACCAAACATTGTTCAAAGTGCTGAAAGAAATTGTCAGCCGCGTCGAGACTGTGTTACTCTCAGAATTTACCAGGTTCCTCGACAGTGGACACCCTCGGCCTGGTTGGGCCCAATGATGACATTGGACAGCGTGGCGCCATCTTCAAGAATAAAGATTGCGTCGTCCTCAGTGGTTTCGTTCTGCCCCTGGCAAACACTGGCTGGTTCAAAAAGTTAGTATTTTGTTGGCGTTCGACTGGATAGGCAATGCTATTTCAAGGACGACTCACTACTTCGGTCGTATTGCTTCATACCACCATCTAGTGAGACGGCAACCGTGATGGGAGTAGGGCTCGAAACTGCCCCAGAGGAGGCAGGAAGAGTGGTGGTGACGGCCAATGCCGTTGGGAGGATGGCGAGGAGGCTTAGATAATGCATTTTGACACTGTTGAAGGTATTGATCTTGTCTTTGGTACGATTCTTGATGATATTGTGTTAGATAAAGTAAGGATCTACATGGAAGAATGTCCCGTAAATATATGCCCTTCGAATATCTGTCGTAGCCATCACCCAATTCTGCTTCAACATCGAATATCACGTTGCACTGATTTCCAGAGCGGTAGTACTGGAAGTAGACACCGGATGGAGACCAATATTGACGCTTCTTCCACCAATCAAATGTCCGTGTTGCTGCTGCATCGCAAATCCTCGGCGGGCCGCGTGCACCGTCTGGGCTTAACCTTAAAGTTTATTCCAGAACATCTGCTCACAAAACACGGAGGCTAGGTTTTGAATCCCAAATAGGCAATCATTTTGGACGGAACCACAGCGGATGGATCGTAGCGCATGTCATGAACCACGTTACAGTCCGGGGTGAGCCAAGAGTCCGAGCAAATGATTGATGTAGACGTGTTTGAAATGGAGAGCGGCTTGGCATGGCGAGTTCCTGTTGTCCTTTGCTTCCTCAATTCCCCATTGGACGCCTTCTCATCTATACTGACTGCATAAAAAGGACACGTCAAACGAGATTTATTTAACAGCTCTTGATACATTTATTGCTCACTCCAATAAGAGCATCGCAACCCTGGCTGGTGGCCTGGGCTATGTTCTCAGAATCCGAGCAGTGCCCCCCCAACCTTTTCTGAAATGGACGTCTCTCCACAGAATTAGATTTTCGCCGCTAATAGTCCTGACAATATCGTTTCGTGTTTGATATTTTATACCTTTGCAGTGCATGCCAAGTCTTGGCTATTCTGCGCGGCTGTTGCTGCTAGCTGGGCCATGTCCCCCGCCAGATGCCTTTGGAGTTTCTTTCCATTCAAGAACAGAAGAAAAAGCAGATTGATGACATTGGTTTGGATTTTAGCAACTGAAGTACAAATACTCAGCTATAGTGTGTCGAGTTCAGCTGAAGTTTTGTTGGACGATGCAGTAGCTCGAGGTAAATTCGTTGGAGGACTACGTCATTGGAGCCCAGCGCACAATCCGGAGAAAGAGGGATACCCAATGGCATCGACAAAGGTTCTCAAGCGTTTCAGGACTGAACCCCCGGAAAAAGAATTTTCCAGATATGTCAAATTCTTAGATGCAGAGAGCATGATCCACAACCGAGCGGAAATTTGGGCCACAGGTCATCTTGACTGTTAAGGCCGCTGATGCTTTACTTTCCCCCAGTTTTCGGCCTTGCTAGAACTACCACCACGTTGTGAATTTTGGCCACGATGATCAGTGTCTTTCTCTATCCGCCAGCAATCGATCCGCCACATGCCGTCGATTCTTGGCACCGGTGCCGTCCTTCCGTTGAAGATGCTCTCCTGTTGTTTTTCTTTGATCCACAAGATTCATCAGCGGGTACCCCATTTGCTTACTACATGTTTTTTTTGGTTCAGGCGGTTTTCGGTCCTTTTCCTCCGCCTTTTCTATTTGACTGCGGGGAAGGAGCTTGTTGTCGTGAATGTTCAAGGATGATGCTATGGAACAAACCGAAGGTCCTAAAGCAAGTACCTGTCAGCGGACAAGGTTCCTGAAGTACTAATGAGTACGAGCTTGACTAAGCTTCAAGGAGAAAAGGGGTCAGCGGGTATGTGTATTGTATCCCGGCACTAAAACCGAAAGGGCAAAACCGGTCAGCTGTGATGCGTCAACTTGTTGGGGAAAGATGCAACAAAACCTTGGAATGAGAGGATAGGAGCATAAGTTTTTGGCCGGATATTCGGCGGAGATAGGAAAAAAACGGGAAGGGCTGCTAAAAGAAGAAAACACCGAATAATCACTATAATCTTATGGTGGAGACGTATCATGGGGCCTGAAATCTGGAGATTCATCAATGACTATAAAGTCTTGGAATGGCCTGTTTGAATTAAATTTAAAAATACTAGCAAAATAGCCTCGATTTTACTCTCTTGACTATATTTTCTAGACTCATATCCATCATGTCGCGATACGCACAAGCCCATCTCGACACCCAGGGTCCCGGTGACGCGAGGCCCACGGCCCTGCAAATCATTGAGGACGAGGGGGTGGAAGGGAAGCTCGATGGAAAAGTCATTGTAATCACTGGGACCTCGTCTGGACTTGGTATTGAGACTGTTCGTGCTCTTGCCGCTACAGGAGCTAGACTTTTCTTGACCGCCCGAGATCTCGCCAAAGCAAAAGCAGCCCTGGCAGACATCCTTGATCCAACTCGCATGGAGCTTATCGAGATGGACCAAAGCTCTCTGGAAAGTGTGCGTACCGCAGCCAACGAGATCTTGGCCAAAACGGACAAGATCAACATCTTGGTCAACAACGCCGGTGTCATGGCAGTCCAGACGCTCGAACTCACCAAAGACGGTCATGAAATGCATTTCGGAACCAACCACCTGTCCCATTTCCTGTTCTTCGGCATGCTGAAGCCGGCCCTGCTTGCGGCCACGACGCCGGGATTTCACTCGCGGGTCGTCATTGTCGCATCGTCCGGGCACGTCATCCACGGCATCAATGCGTCGGATAACTACAACTTCCAGCACGGCGACTACAACCCTTGGATAGCTTACGCACAGTCCAAAACAGCCAACATCTACATGGCCAACGAGCTGGACCGCAGATATGCATCCCAAGGAATCCATGCGACCAGCATCCACCCTGGCGGCATCAACACGCCCTTGGGCCGGCATCTCTCGACAGAGGAGATGAACCAGATTGCCACCGATTCATTCTTTGAAACTACTTCAAAGAGTCCAGAGCAAGGAGCAGCAACTACTGTCTGGGCAGCCATTGGCAAAGCGTGGGAGGGCCGAGGAGGAAAGTACCTGGAGGACGTTACCGAGGCTTTGTTGTCAGAAGACGAAACCAAGGTCCTCTGCTTTGACCATGCTAAACATGCCTATAATCCGGAGCGAGAGGCACGTCTTTGGGAGGATTCTTTGAAGATCGTGGGCCTCAACTAAGGTTGAGAGGTTTCTGATAGTCGTCATACTTGAATTACCTTCACAGCATCTGTTAGGGCTTGAAGTTGCTGGGTCTGGGGATATTCGGTAGCTCCCGCTATTGTTGGATCTTTCTGGGTCTTTGGCCGAGTTAGTAAAACCTAGAAACTGCTTGTGACAGCATCCTTCTGGAATTAATGAAATGCGTCTAACTTGATTCGATCACGATTTCTTCTGATTCATACTATCAAAACGGTTATGATGTGCAATTGGATTGAATAGTGCATGCGATGCCTCCATACCGGAAACTTCAGCTTTTCTACGCAATAGAGATATGTTTATACTGGAGGCCGTCGTTTTAACAAGCGCAGAAATAACCGCCATCTCTATTAACTTTGAATAAGGCAGGTGAGATCCATCATCGCACTTTTCGTCATTTTGGGAATCTGTGTCTGGAATTCTTACAAAGGCAAAGGTGTGGCTTGGGTGTCCGTCGTCGTTTCTGAGTTATCCCTACTGTTTATATTATTTTATCTCGCAACTTAATCTATTCTTTATATTCCATTGAGCCATTACGGGATCGGATTCATTACAGCACCAGGCCAAGTATTCCAAGTTGAAGGAAACATTGTGGCAAGAGTCCCACAGTTTTGAAGTACCCGAGTTCATTATATTTTCAGTTACACCTCAAGATGTTTGTCTTGCGTCCTTAGCACATAGCTATAATGCGTCGAGGTATATTGAAAAGCCAATCTAGATGTTTTGTCTATGAGATGACCCAGGAGTTACGTGATGTACTCCCAAGTCACCTGGCTCTCTGACGTCTGTGTTGAGCCAAATGCTGCTTCAAAAGCTGCAATTGGAATATCAAGACCATAGGTTCCTCCACAGCCTGGACACTCATCAATCACAGTTACAATAGTCTCGCCAATGGGGCCCTGCACGCGGATTTGGCGACCACAATTGCTCCGACTGAATGCATCGAATGAAATGGCGACACCAAGGGCGGGAAGGGGGCCGCTTAGACCACATGCACTGCCGTCGTAAGTGGGAGGAATATACCACGAAGCAGTGCCAGTGTTCATGGGCTTAGCCGTTTGGGCCGTGGTGGTGGTGTATGTTGTTGAGGTAGTCAAGTCTACTGTGGAGGACTGAGAAGTGATGGAATCGATGGTGGTGAAGATGGTGGATACAGCCGAGGTGCTGGGGTCTGCTGCCGAGGGTAGAGAAGCGATGGAGGAGGCTGAGCTGGATGTGGTAGTGGCGGAGGAGGTAGATATAGTCGAAGTGCTCAAGGCTTCTGTCGAAGATTGGGAAGCGGCGCTCGGTTCCGTGACTGAAGTTGAAACAGTGTCGGTAGATTGTGAGATGGATGAGGCAAGGAAGGATTCAGTCCTTGACAAAGGGATGGGATGGCAAAGCCTAGCAACAGCAATGTCGCTGATGGTCAAGCCAACGAGGGCGACCCAGACCCCATCGAGTTTCATTTTCACGGCGAGGACGTATTTCGGACAAGTTATGACAATGACAATATTTGTATCACAAATTCAAAGATTTGATGTGCGTGATGCCCCTTTTCAATATTGCCATGTGGGTCTGCCAAAACAGGAGGCACCAAGCTATTGGAATGCTAGTCATTCACTACAGCAATGATTGGGCACTAGCAGCCATGCAATTTAATTATCGAACTAAAATTCTTAAATAATTCAGCCCAATTTTTCACATCAAAATGATATTAAAACAAGAGAGGCGATTAGAGAAATGTTTGCATCAATGAAGCTAGGTTGCTATTGCTTTGTTTCTGGGTCGGTTCGAATGCTGGCGCGCTTAGCAAAAGCTGCTGCATCACCAATCCAACGAGAACATAAGATGGTTATTTTTTAGGCTTTTTCGTGATGAATTTGATTGCAATTTTCGTCCAACCTATGCATGATTATCCGCGAATTGGTACAGCTAACCAGACCACCGTTTGTTTTGAGCAATTTGACCATCTCAACCGGCGAGTCGGGTCTTTGTCGTTGCTTGCCTATGGCGCTAGCCTTTGGTTCATTGACCTCATTTAGGTATGGCCAGCACTACGGCCCAACCTATATACGACAATTGAGAATCCGCACTACAAGGCGCTACCTGGTACGCTAGAGAGCAACTCATCGGGAGCCACGGTGTCTTATGTTCTAGACTTTTCCTCATTTCGACGCATGCGGAAAAGTTTTATCTAATCATCTGACTTTGCAATGCAAATCGAATCGCCCACGAAGCCAAATTGATGGCCTAGACATGATAGTATTACGTCTATAGTCGTTTTCTGGAGCAAAACAACCCCGATGGAGAAGATGTAAATTTGGAGGCCTGGCTTATCCACCAGCAACATGTCCATTACTGATGTTGAAGGCCAATTACACTCGCGGGCCTGACTTCATCTCGACCCCAGATGGGGAAATTATATTCAAACTTATATCTTTGATCAAGTATTTTTCATTCGCATTAGGCGTGATAGGAAGTACACGATAGTATAAAGACTCCTTGCAGGATACCTAGTTAAAAATGAAGCCTCGCAGAGTCAGCCATCACGAATATAGCCACGAACATGGACCATGCATAGCCCCGGCTGCCATTCTTCCAACAACAAGCATTGTTTCCTTGATTGAAAATTTTTGTAAACTGGGTTTTTTTCTCCACCGGTTGAGCGCGTATGCAAACGGACCAACCAGAGAAGCATCGGGAATATTCTAGGGAAGCACATGTTCGCGGAATCATGGATGGAGAAGTCATAAATGAGGGTAGAACAGCTGAGTGGGTCAGAATAGTGTAGTTTGGTAAATATCTCTTCCTATTGCGAGTGGGTCGTGGCACGATCTAGCACGAAATCAACTACTCTCTGTTCCTTGGCCTCGTTGGTTCTCTTCTCTGGTGACACCGCCCTTACCCTATATGTGAGTAGGTCGCTAGAATTCTAGTGCACCTTGATTTAGGCCATGTATCGCCTCAAGTATTGAATCTTATCAAAACTGTTCGGCTCTTTTGGGGATTTCGAGACACTCGTCCTTTTTTTTGTAAAAAATAAAAATAAAAAATAAAAAACATGGATTGTGATTGTATAAACAAAATGTCAATGACGATTTCAATTTCTGATTGCAGCAAGCATTATTAGTCAAATCCTTATCTAGCATAGAAACAGAGGTCGTTATCAAGGGTTGGTGAGAAATATGCTGTGCAACAATACCAGCCATGCCAGAGCCTGGACAAGGTGGCGAATGATTATGCAACGCTTGCCATTGCATTAGTCTGCCTGTAAGCCATAGGGTAACATCTCCGTCGGGACCAAGATGCAGGGCAATGACTTCTGCCGCTCACTACTGTTTGGAGCTATTGGATCAACAAGCCGCCACAAGCTAGACTGG
The DNA here is from genome assembly GCA_002179835.1 of Calonectria leucothoes. Lineage (NCBI taxonomy): Eukaryota > Fungi > Ascomycota > Sordariomycetes > Hypocreales > Nectriaceae > Calonectria > Calonectria leucothoes. Next base: position 31,348 of record NAJI01000319.1, read on the forward strand.
AGCCTAGTACAATGTATGTGTCGGCCATGGGGCAGTAGGAAAGCCGGCCTTGGCATGTAGTTTCAAGGTTCGGCAGATGTTCTGATGCGCGCTGGCAACTCGCAGTTGTGGCTGCCGACGCATAGACCTCTCGCCTCCGGCTCCTTATCAAGAAAGAAGGTTCAACTGGCGTGGTCTCGCCGCACATCGCAATGCGGTGGCAGCAAGGTCGTCTGGGTTGGCGCACGGAGGATATTCAGAGGCTACTGCGAGATCGGCTGACAAGCGGGACGGATCGCGACAGAAACTAGGCCGGGGCCAGGAGGCTGACCCAATCAACGACGATGCGTTTGACTTTGTGCGACCACGGGTCGGCCAAGCGTGTGACCGTGGCCATCTGGCGGTCCTTGCGCTGGCTAGCCTAGATGCCTCCACACTACACACCCGCGTAGGTCGCGTTGTTGCCTCTCAAGGGACGACGCAGCCACCCGGGAAACATACGACGGGGGGGGGGGAGCACGCGGTTTTTCGATAGTGCTGCTGTAGCAAGGCATTAGTCGCTGCAACGGTAGACAAGGCCTGGATGCATGTCTTGGCTGATGGGAAATCCTTTGCAATTTGAGGCCGCATCGTCTAGGGCCAGGAATGCAACCAGACGTCGGCACATGTGCTGATTAGCGTGGCAGAGTGACTAGGGTTTGTTGTCTCATCTCTTGGACCTTGTCTGTTTTTTCTTTTCCTTCTCATGCACGTCAATACCTGCACACAATTGTTGCCCGACGATGAACATGTAGTTATCTCCAGCGAATAACAGCCCAATTGGTGGGACTTGTGCCGAAAAGTGGTTTGTCATACGCGGGGTTTTAGCGCGGGTGTAGTGTGCGAGTTTCTCGGAAAAGGCACCGAGAGCCACGCCGTCTCGTCTTGCGTGATTGGGAAGCAAAAAAAAAGACAACCTGGTCGTTACCCCGCGTCAAAGATTAGGCATCCCGAGGACTGCATATCTATACCCTCGACACCCGGCCAACCCAGCTCGTCACCAACCTGTCATACAGTGTCACGCGTCACAATGTTCGCCGGTCTCGCTCACGTCAATATCCTTGTGCCCGAGGGCACCCTCGACAAGGCCGACGAGTTCTACGCCAACACGGTGGGCTTCACGCCGCGCCCGGTGCCGGTTCTGCAGAAGGGAACGCTAGCCTGGTGAGCATTGGCTCGGTGTCGAGCATATCTGCGTCCATGACTTACACGGCAAAAAAAAGGTTCGATATCGGCACGTCTGGGCAGCAGGTGCACGTTGCGTTTGGACCCAACGAGAACCTGCAGTCGTCGAGGCATCCGTGCTTCAAGCTGCAAAGCAAGGAGGCTCTTGCGGAGCTGCAGCTAAAGATTTGGAACCATTTTGAGGCCGGGGGCGGGGCAGCGCCAATGTCGATAGACAAGCCGGGGCAAATCAATTCCGGTAAGTGACGTCGCGGGGGTGGTTGAGGGAAGTGATGTGTCAATTTCTTTTGGGCTGTCAATGTTGTGCTAATGCTCGTCGTGCTGCCAAGGTGCACAGGGGGTAGAGTACCCGAGCCGCTTCTTTGCGCGCGATTATGCTGGGGACAGGCTGGAATTCAGCCTGTAGGTCTCGTCTTCGGGCAGATGGCACGCTGAAGGGTGGATGGATGATGGATGGGGGCTAGACTAAGCGACAAGATTGAATATATTGATTATACTATGTACTGTATACTATGTACGGAAGCGCCGTCATGGTCGATCGGCTGGTCGCAGCCAGGGATGGTGATGATGGATCTTGCCAAGATGGAAAATCAGCGTCCGTCGTGCACTAGCAAAGGTAGCGAGGGCGCCTTCAACTGCACCTACTGCGGAGTCACGGTACTCGAGTATCGAATACCTTGGACGCGTCGCTCAACTCCCGCGGAGTGAGCTCATCAGGGCCTACTCTGGTCACCGTGGTCCAGTGGTGGCCCACAGGACAGTGCTGCACCCGCTTGGGGCCGAAGCGAATGGATTTTATCGACACGAGCGGGACCCAGATGGTCGTGTATAGATGGCCGTCGGTGCAGCGCACAACGTGGTCGTAGCCGGAGAAGCGGTCGGACGCCATGGCGCGTGCGCGGAGGAAGCGGATGAGATGCGAAGTTGAGTTGAAGCACGTTGTTTGTTGTCTCGTTGCAAATCGCGGAGACGAGGGAAATGGATGCTTCTTGGCCATGAGCGAATTCGGCCTCTCTGCTTACTTGACTGCCTGGACCGGACAAGGTGGTGGCGCCCCGTGTGGCGTTCAGCTGACATGGTTGCTGGCCAGGCTGAGCAGGGCATTTCAAAGGAGTGTGTGAGCCCATTCCCGCATTTCAACGTGATAAGCGTGGCCTCGAACTGGGCTCAACTCGACTCGACTCGACTTGACTCAGCTCTGTCTGTCTGAGACTCGAGGCCCAGCTCAGGTTCCGCGCGGGTGGTTCGGCGCTGCAGCCATGGAGACAACTTCCCCACCAGTCACTTTACACCGCTTCTTACGAGCCTCGGGGGCCTGGGCCGTGATTCGCCAGCGCGACGGGGGAACCCCAGAAAAAGGCGAGAACGCGCGGGGGACGTATGCAAAGTCACAATACGAGATTTCCACTAAAAGGATTGCGTGCATGTTTGCATGTTTGTTATTGACGGGGTCTTGTACATGCGTAGTGTAGTGCAGTGTAGTGTAGTGTATTATTGCTCGCAGTTGACGGCACAAACCACATTGTGTTGTTCAATGGTTGCACACGGCCATCAGCAGCCAGCAACCCACGAACCGCCTCGTGATGCACATTTCTGGCACAATATCCCCCAGTTGCGCATTCACATGTGTCAAGCCAACAGCTCTTATTCACCTTTCTTCCAGACATGCCTGTCTACAGCGGCAGGCCGTGCGGCGGAAACAAGCCACATGTGACGGCTGCAGCACTAGCAACGAGAGGGCGCGCTGAAACTATTCCCGGCAGGCCAAGGGCCCCCCACCTGCTCACCGGCTTGGTGCGACTCTGCGGCATCGTGTGACTCGCTTGGGGACCCTCTTTTGCAGATCCCTACGCAGAAAGATAGCCCACGGCCGCATTAGCCCGCCGCCGTGGTTCGTCCGGAGAAACAGCGGAATCCACACACGTAGCATTGCCCTCATCGCGGAGTCGCGGCCCGGCCTGGGCCTGCAGAAAGAGCGTCGCGCCGTTGGGTTACCTCGAGCTTGCTGATTGCGAAATTGAGGCCCGTCTGAGCGCATTTCGTCTCTCTTCTTCTGCTTCTAAAAGACGAAACTCCTCGACCCGGATACTCGACCTTGGCTTGCCTTTGCTTGGCCAAGTCGTTGCTGAAGGTGACCTCGGTGCACAATTGTCCAGTTTCTTCCCCTGCGGGAGAGAGGTGTAATTGTCTTGCTCGCTTGCCCCAGCCCCGGTTTCGCGCCGATAAAAAAAAACCAAACCAAACCAAACCAAACCTGCCTTGCCCGCCTTGCCCGCTTTGTCCGCACAAAAACAATAGTTTCTAGTCCAAAGGGATAGAGGACCTTGTTCTTTGACTAACAACCATCTCGCCTTGTATATTCTTGCCCATTGGTAACTCTAGAGCAACCGCCGCCATGGTTGAACGAACGGAAGAACACCGTGCAAAACCGGTGGAAGCACCCCCGCCGCCTCCGTTTCCCACACGCCAGATGCTCGTTTTAGGTATGCCATTGCCAGACACCAAATCAACACTCCCCGCGCAGCAATTCCGGAAAACCAGTTTGTTTATTCAAGCCGAACGTGACTGACGGTTTGCGCCTCATGACTATAGGACTGTGTCGTCTCTGTGAACCCATCGCCTTCACCTCCATCTTCCCCTACATCTACTTTATGATTCAGGATTTCCACGAGACAGATGACCCAAACCAAATCTCGACGTATGCCGGAATGATGACAACCGCCTTTGCCATTGCCGAGTTCTCCACCGGAGCCCTCTGGGGCCGCATCAGCGACAGGGTTGGCCGAAAGCCCGTTATCCTGATTGCCCTGTTCGGCACATCTTTGAGCATGCTTTCGCTAGGTTTTTCGCCAAACATTACCACTGCCTTGCTCTCCCGCGTCATGGCCGGTCTTCTCAACGGGTTCGTCTGCGCTCACTTTTTCTTCTCGTTGTATCTATCCAATCCGCCGTCTAACATGAGCCTCCGCTTTGAACAGAAACATCAGTGTCATGCAGACGGTTGTCGGTGAAGTCATTACCGCGAAAGAACACCAAGGTAAAATTTGACCCGTCGATGCCCATGTTGAATATGTCTAATCCTGAATAGCCCGCGCTTACATGATTATGCCTTTGGTCTGGAACGTTGGGTGAGTATGCATGCGCCGTGCTTACGCCACATTCAGCTAATGACTTGCAGATCCATCATTGGCCCCATGGTGGGAGGTGCATTAGCCAGACCCTGCATCAGCTACCCGGACCTTTTTGTCCAGGGATCCATCTGGGACCGCTACCCGTATCTGCTGCCCAACCTGTGCAGTGCCATCCTGCTCTTTGTCGGCGCCATGACGGGTGCTCTCTTCATGGAGGAGACCAACCCCAAGGTTTCCCGCCGAGATCCCGGCCTGGAGGTTGGCAACTGGTTCCTGTCGCTCTTCTCAAGACTTGTTTACGGTGCCAAGCCCCAAGACCAGTCGACTCCGTCTGCTCAGGGACACAATAATGGACGCCCGGTGCCCAATATCCGACCTTACACAAAGTACTCCAAGAAATGCCAGGCAACCTTTAACAAGCAGGTTATCCTCAACATTGCTTCATACGGCATCCTCGCATTGTATGTTTTCCGATAGCCGCATATTTCTCGAGCTAAAGGCTAACATGAATAGTCACACCATGACGTTTGATCAGCTATTTCCCATGGTTCTGAGCACTGAATCTCGAGCTGACAAGCACCTTTCGTGGCCGTTCAAATTTGTCGACGGATACGGCATGGACACCAAGCAGATTGGTGTCATTCTTTCGGTCCAGGGAATCTACTCGCTCTTCTCCACGGGCTGCCTGTTTCCCCTGGCCGTCAACCGCATAGGGGCTCTGAGATTATTCAAGTTTCTGGCCATGACCTATGCCGCGTTTTACTTTATCGCGCCCTACGCCGTCCTGTGCCCCGGCATCTTGAAAACCATAGGAGTGTACGTCATCCTCTTCTGGAGGTGCTCCTACTCGTCCATGGCGTACCCCGCAAACGCCATCCTGTTGATCGACTCCGTCTCGGACAGGGAGAACCTGGGCATCATCAACGGTCTCGCAGCTTCCACCGCCAGTCTCTCTCGAGCCTTCAGCCCTGCAGTGGCTGGATACTTGTACACTGTGGGGCTTCAGTCGGGCTACGCTGGCTTGGCGTGGTGGTTTAACGCCTTCATCACACTCAGCGGCTCCGTCGTGAGTGCGTACTTGATGAACGCGAATCACGACGAGGAAGAGTCCGACTCGGACGAAGAGACGGCGCTGCTTGCTGCGGCAGCATAGTTAATGGTTCAATCGGGAGGTTCTCGTCGTCAAAAAGCGCATACGGGTGGCATTTGGGTTTCTCCTGGTAAGAAATACGGTTTGCAGGCTGCGGAATAGTCGATGGTCGAAAGCTGGCCTGTTCATTTCCAATGCAGTGGCATGGTCAAGCATTTTGGTCGAAGAATGTTTTTTTTGGTACACGGCAATAATAGAGGGTAATTTGAGGGTGACGAGAATTGCTAGAAACAGTTGCAACTTGACTCAGACGCACTCATTTATAGAGCACTTAGAGTAACATACCATAAATTGACAATTTCCACAAACAAATGCGTTCCTAGTAATGTCATGGACATTTCATCGTCAAAGTCTGGAATGAAACATGTTTTTTGGTTGCTTGAGAGGGTTTGTGAGAGCGTCACTTTTGGATCGTCTCAAGTGTGTGCGTGTGTTCAATGGGTGGACTAGGGAGTATATGCCTGGCTGCTGCAAATAATAAAGGCCTCTCACCCCTAGATGAATTCATGCCAAATAAAAACAGTCAGACTAAGCTGACTCTTGTTGGACGAAAAGAATGCGCCAAGAATTAAGCGCATTCGCAATGTAACCAAGTCTCGGACAAAGTTTTGGCGGGGCGCTGCAACGGATCCGCCACGCTGGCACCGGAGATCGACCCGGAGCAACGGTCTCGGCGATCTTTCTGACATGCGCATAGGCAAAAACGCAAATGCAACAGTAACGTGGGAGCAGCAAAGGATATTCAAATGTGACACACCATTCCTGGCGTTGCTTTCTCCCCCGTGCAGCTTTCATGTATTTGCTGCGGTGCCGATTGGGAAACAGACACACTCATCCCACGCACACACGTGGACGCAACCACGGCCGGAACATGTGATGACGACGCTCTTCACGCCGTCTTCAGCCCCGCCGTGGGAGGATACAGCGATTGTGCACTACCGGGCCGAAGGGACTTGGTTGTTCGTTTGTCTGAACGGCGTTGCAGCGGGGATCGCGGTGGGTGCAATGTTGGTTATACGCTAGAAGAGTGCGTCAGCTGTTTTTTTCTTGGGGAACAATTAAAAAGAAAAAACTCGTCTTGAATCATGGTGGGCTCATGCTGCAGGATCAATCTAATCAATCAGATTAGATAATAATTTCCACCGCGCCAGCCCACCTATCACGGTGCAATCATCCGCGACTCCCCACGCCGTTGGCCGTGCTCCGTGCCGATCTTGCCGTGCCGTTCTGCCGTCCGTTGCGCCAAACCACCCGATCTCGGGAATGGTGGCGACTGCGTGAGGCGAGCCTCGATTGGGGGTGCATCGCGTGGGAGAATCCTTTTCTTCTCACCAAGCGCGCCTTTTGAGCCCCTGTGAGTGGCTGGATCCGTCCAGGGCCTGCAAAACGAGGGTCCTTTTGCGGACGGCTGCCGCTCCCACGCAAACAAACCCATCCATCGTGGCGGCCACGGAGGCTCAATCGGGTCCGTCAAATGCAAGCCCGCGTGGATCAGGGCACCTCCACTCACCTGTCAGCTAGTGCGTCCGTGTTGCCGTTATTTCCACGTTGCACGCTGGTCGGATGGCCAGCTGGTTTTCACTTAAAAGCTCAATCGCAGCAGCCCCGTAGTTCATGCCATCTCCGGATGAGAGTTTCATCCATCTTATCTGATCCTGAAGGAGAGCCTCTGACTGGCAGCTTTGCTTACTCCTTCCTTCCCGCCTCTTTAGGCTACTACTAATCCTTTTTGTTCTCCACCCACTCACTCGCTCACCATGGCCTTGTTTTCCAGGTTTCGGTCTGGTGCTCGTGAAACGGCAGCAGATGCAGACACCCCGGTTGTCCTGGATCCCGTCGGGCAGAACAAGGAAGATTCCGTCGAGTCTCCGCAAAATGCAACCGCAGGCACAGGAAACGAGGAACCATCCTCGGAAGAAGAGGTCTTTGGCGAAAATGTGCAAGCTGGTGTGAGGGATGTCGAGGCCGTCACCCAAACTTGGTCCAAACAATCGTTGATTGCTGCCTTTATCCTGTAAGTCGCAGACCCGGACAGACCGCCAATCGACAGCAACTAATGAGAGCTCTTCCGCACAACAGCATGTGGTTGCTGTACTTTGTCAATGCCATGCAGTCCTCGATTCTCTACAACCTGACGCCCTTTGTCACCAGCGCCTTTGAGTCGCACTCCCTGCTGACCGTCATTTCTGTCGTTGCCGATGCCATGTCGGCCGCCATGTTTATCCCCATATCCAAGATTCTGGATGTCTGGGGCCGTGCCGAAGGCTTCCTCATCATGGCAACTTTCGCTACTCTTGGCCTGATTCTCATGGCCACCTGCAACGACCTCTACACTTACTGCGCTGCTGATGTAAGGGCTGTTCCTGTTTTCTACCTACCGTGAATGCGACCGGGGAGTACTGACAGATGAAATCTCAGGTATTTTATACGATTGGTTTCGGAGGCATGACATACTGCGTCGACGTCATCACGGCCGATTCCTCAAAGCTCAAGAACCGAGGCTTAGCATATGCCTTTACATCCTCCCCGTACATTATTACGGCATTTGCCGGGTCCAAGGCATCCGACGATTTTCACATTAATTGGAGATGGGGCTTTGGATGCTTTGCCATCATTTTCCCCGTTGTGGCTGCTCCCTTGTACTTTTTGCTCAAGTTCAACTTGCGCAAGGCCAAGAAGCAGGGTATTTTGGTCAAGGAAAAGTCCAACAGGACCATCTTGCAGTCAATCTGGCACTACTGCATCGAGTTTGATGGTAAGCGCGTCCTCAAAGACCGCGTGCATATCCTTCAGCGCTAACCCGTGCAGCTCTGGGTGTCTTTTTATTCTCAGCTGGTTTGACCGTCTTCTTCATCCCCTTTGATATAGCTGGCGACGCTCCTCACGGGTGGGGCTCGGGCTACATCATTGCCATGATCGTAGTTGGATTGGTCGTGCTGGCTATCTTTGGCCTCTACGAAGCCTTCTTGGCACCGGTGCCCATGTTGAACTGGAAGCTGCTCACCAACCGCACTGTCATTGGCGCATGCGCATTGGATGCAACCTATCAAATCTCCTACTACTGCTGGGCTAATTATTTTACCTCGTTCTTGCAGGTTGTCAATGACTTGACCGTGGCCGAGGCCGGATATGTCGGCAATACCTTTGATGTCGTCTCCGGTGTTTTGTTGCTATTTGTGGGTTGGATGATCAGCAAGACCGGCCGTTTCAAGTGGCTGCTCTATATTGCTGTGCCACTCTACATCCTGGCGCAAGGCCTCATGATTTACTTCCGAAAGCCTACTCACTACGTCGGCTACATTGTCATGTGCCAAATCTTCATCTCCATCGGAGGCAGCATTTTCATCATTGTCGAGCAGCTTGCGGTATTGGCTGCAGTTGATCATCAACACGTCGCTGCCACGCTGGCTCTGCTGGAGGTCATTGGCACAGTTGGCGATGCCATGGGAAACACCATTTCGGGCGCAATCTGGACGAATGTGTTCAAAAAAGCGTTGGAGAAGAACCTTCCGGCATCGGCAATGCCAAGCTTGGACGACATCTACGAAGACTTGGATACGCAGCTAAGCTACCCGGTTGGAAGCGTCACAAGAAAGGCGATTCAGAAATCGTACGCCTATGCGCAGACCAGAATGCTTGCTGCGGGAACGGGTGTCATGGTCCTCTGCTTCATTTGGACCTTCATGATCAAGAACATCAACGTGGCAAAGAAGTCGCAGGTCAAGGGCATGGTCTTTTAAGGCAGCGGAAACACCGAACTGGCGCCCTGTATCTATTAAAACTATGAAAATTCAAATAGCATTATCCTACACCATCATTTAATTTACTTTTTTTAATTTCTCAAATTTTCTTTGTGGCTTGCCACGAGTCAAAGGTCTAGTTGGTGATGGTGCAAATCAACAACAGCGGCGGCACATGGCACTGGCGAATATGCCCTTCTTAGTAAGCCTGGTGTGTAGACTAAATACTGAGAGTAGTCTCCCGCGACGAATTCTGCGCGCTAAAAAGCACTTTAATGGTCATCTTAAACTGAGTGAGTTGTTGAGATGACAACCATGTCAAGTGAGATGAAGTACGTAGGGCGGTATGCTGGATTTCGACCCACCATCCCTAGGCGAGTTTGAGCTAAATGCCGAGTTGCCGCTTATGTGCAGAAAATCACAACATGATCGCATGATTTTTCAAGGCTTGATTGGACAAGAATGACAGAGGTATTGGACAGAGAAGAAATTGATCGGAGTACCTTGCTCGAATGCGATTGCCTCTATTTGATGTCAGCGTGGGAGCAGAGCCTCGCACCAACAAACTGGGGCTCAATTAAATTGGCTTGCAAGGTAGGGACGGTAACTAGTGCTCACAGCCCCCGCTTATTTCGCTCGTTTTAGCCCAATCTCAGCCACATCCAAGACATTTTCGGTAAGTCATTCGACGCGGATCCCTTGACTCGAGGCTGTGCTCACGTCACCAAGGCGCGTAGCGAATCAAGATGCTTCGAATCGCAGCTTCAGCTTTGCTTGGCCACGGGATTTTCAAGGCAGATAACCTAACTAAAGAGCATTTCAGAGCACTCAGGACAGTAATCGCGGGATACCGGCCCCCGATTGACCGATCCTTTTCCTTCTTCACCGCAACCTGCTGACGACAGAGCGTTCAGGATGCCACCTTCATTTCAGCAATAAAAGGCGTGAGTCTGTCGCCAACTCATTGACACTGTTCATCCTCCCTCTCACAATTCCTGCCATCTCCAGGCCCGTTTCTAAGCAACTACTTTCATTCCATCTCAAACCCACAAAACTTTCATCAACACCCCACACTACAAAACCATGTGTCTTCTCGGATGGCTTTTTTCCAAGGTCAGAAAGGCCCAAAAGGAGCGCGAACTCGGCCCTCGACCAGTCGCATCGACTCCGGCGCCCAACTCCAGGAGCGCCGTGCCTGATGCCATCTATGGATCACCATATGAAGAAGCAAACAGAGAACGCAACGCAACTGCCCAGGGTCAGGGTGTCGTTGGTGTGGGGCAATAGTCATACTCGAGGCGCGGAGATGAGAGGTTTTAGAGGAGACATCCATCCCAACGGTGAGGCAAGTGGATTTTACAAGAATGTTTTGATCGAATGGCTGAACTAATATAGAGTAGAATACTTTACTTTTGGACCGGATTTGGGGTCGCATTGGAGGAGTAGAGGAAGGGATTTGGTTTCAAATAATGTCAACGGCAGAGCGCGCCTACCCTATATCCTAATGAAGAGGCGGAATTTTGACTACGAATGATTTGATGGGTGCACAATCTATATGTTTACGTGGACTAGACAATTTTACACGCCTATTATTCATATTTTTATACTTTCAAATCCTGGTCCACAATGCTTGACTTGGCAAGTCTTGGCCTTGTAGAGAGCTCTTTGACTTTTACACCTCTGCCCGTTCACTCTTGGTTGGCTGAGATGTCAGCAGAGCCAAGCACCAGTTGCATATAGGAAAATTACAGAATATTCTATGAAAAAAATCAATCCCTCGCGAATTCTTCTTTTGACACGATTCTTATGACTTTCATGCTGATGTTGGTGGCATAAAGATATGCAACGGTGCAGCTAGCAACTAAGGTTTGGCTGAGAGCGAACTTTAAATTTACGCTCGATGCTAATGTTAGCACGGACCCCGGAGTTATCGTTGAAGAACCCGAAAATGCGGAGTTAGTGAATCATGGCAGGGTTCCTGCAGAAAGAAGGAATTTATTTTGTGTCATGCCAACACGTCTTCGCGGATACTTGCCGTCGATTGGCCCATGGGCACTCATATGGCGTTCAAAGTCCGCTCAAGACCTTCCCAGCGACGGGGTTGATCATTTCCGCCGCAGCTTGATGTGATTTAGCACATGAAAACCTTGCTTGCTATTATGATCGCGTATATTTATACATTAGACATGCTTTGCACACCTGTGAAACCAATACTGCTTCCTTCACGACACACATAATCAGCGACCGGGACATACGGTTACAAACGGAGAAGAATATAGTCTCACCGAACCTTTGGAATTCTCGCATCGCCTCAAAAAGAGACGTCATCATGGCAAAGCGAGCACTAGTAGTTGGAGGAACGGGTGGCATTGGCTACGCTATAGCCTGCAGGGTTGCTGCCGACTCAGCCTTCACCAACGTCATCATAAGTGGTCGCAATAAGCCAAGTATTATTCCGAATGACAACATAGAGTTCCGACAATTGGACGCCTCATCGATGAAATCAATCAAAAAGTACACAGATGCGTACAAATCGGCACCCAACCAGACCTTGGACCTCCTCGTCCTTACTCAGGGCATCTTCACAACAGCGGGGAGGACAGAGACACCTGAAGGGATCGATCGCAAGATGGCGCTTCATTATTACGGAAGGCAGTTGTTGGTTCGTGAGCTTGAACCTGTTTTGAAGGATGATGCCAAGGTCCTCATCGTGCTGGATGGCATGCGTGGGAGCCCAGTGGGTCTTCGCTGGGAGGATCTTGACCTAAAGACAAACTTTAGTCTTTCAAATGCGGCCCACCATTGTCTATCAATGACAGATGCTATGATCCAGGTCTATGCTGCCCAGCAAAAGGAGAAGAATGGGATTGGGCGTCATTATGTGCACGCATACCCAGGAATCGTCAAGACAGATATTATGGCAACACTGCCCTGGTACCAGCGGACTGCTCTGAAGGCTTTTACAAGCGTACTTGGCGTGACTCCAGAGCTGTCCGCCGAGAATCTCCTCAGAGGCACCCGTGAGTGCGAAGTAGAAAGAGGACGGGAGGGAATATTTTGGAGCTGTATTGATGACAAAGGCCGTTTGATTCCCAACAAAGCTATCTGGGACGCCGAACAGATGAAAAAGGTGGCGGATCACACGTGGAAGACCGTGGACGACGCTATTGGCAAGCAAGACGATTGAAAATGATAGGGCCGTGCCCCAAACGTTACATCGGCCATGTTTAGTCTGAACGGGGCATATGAATTTGTACAAGGAGGTGTATCAATCTTCGACGCTAATAATAAATGGATGAATTTTGAGATGTATATGATGGAATTGACAAGATGAGAGCGGCGCCATAAAAATACCTCTTGTTTCATTTTTACTCGTTTTGTCATGTTAAAAGACAAAAGACAAAGAGTCACAATATGGGTCTCTGTGAGAAATCGAATTCCTGATTGATCTACATGCATAATTTTCGTCATCTCTGATGACTGCAAGCATGGAGGGAACTTGACGTCCGAATATTTTCATTCTTCACAAGAAGTCAATTCGTCATGCGAAATCTCTGTTCAGGGATTTGATAGGTCCTGAGAGTGTCAATGGCAAAATTACTGCTGGAGGCGGGTATGCCAGAACTCGATGACTTCAGCAATCGCATGCGAGATTGCCGATCGCAGACGCGCAAACCAGGCACTGAGCACACAACGAGGCCTGGTGGCCCACACTCTCGATTCGATTGGCATATTCTCGGCCCGCGCCTTTTGTTAGCCAGTCCCACTTAAGGAGCGAAAGCTCCGCCATCTCGGACAAATGATGGACGAAATTGACGTCACGTTCATTGACCAGTTGTGCATGGTGGTAAATTGTCGGAATGGCTCTATCTAAATGCCAGCAGAACTCTTATTCAAAGCTCCCTCCCCGTGAAACCTTAGAGCATGCTTTTCACCATATCTATTTCATAGGAACACTGTGCATATGAAACCGCTCCAGAAACACGCAACGCCTCAAGAGGCACAGCAACCACCTGAGTCCCCATCTCCAGAACCACCCTCAGCCGAATTGCAAGATGCTACGAACCATGTTGAAAGTTCCACTGCTGGTCGATCGACAAAAAGTATTGATGGCGCTGAGACCGGCGCAGGTACTCGCAATCGTGGCGTGGTTCGAAATGCCTTATCTAGTCTTAGGACCCACACGACGAGATCGATGCGCAGCAGTGATCAACGCGGCCCTGGACATAGGGGTGGTGACGGAAGACCCCTATTGTCTTATACACCAAGCTACAAAACAAATCAGTTCCATGAACTCGGCCTTTTAGACGAGGGCTACTATGACGAGAACCCATGGTACGGCCAGGCGAGTGAGAAACCCATCTTTAGTCTGGGAAAGCCGCTGCCCCACAAAGTACGCCGTCGCGTGGTCCGGAAACCGGTGGGCGATTCAAAACTTCAAGATGAAGAGATGGGGGCAATTGATGAAGTGGTTGAAGATGTGATATTAGACGACGACGGCAATGAAACAGGCCGGACAGAGCCTGACCATGCCGCTGCCTCCCAAACAAGAGACAGCGCTCACGGAGAGAATATTCAGCACCAACCTCGCGCAACAATGGCGGGAGTGACGCACGGAGGCAAGCACAATGACGCTGGACAGCCAGTCTTTGAGTACATGCCAGGCGAGGCTGGCGACGCAGCAACGCCATTCAACGACGCATCCAGCCGTCGTACTTCTTACTTTCAACGCTCAAGGGCAAGCGAGGTGCAGCAGCCGAAATCTCCCCCAGATTATAAGATAGACGGGGAACCGCTCGGAAAGCCCGAAAAGACCATAGTTGAGGAGGGCACCAGGGACCCCGACGAGTTTCGAAATTGGTGGGCAAGATTCAGAGCCCGGCACAACGAGCCCCTTGCCGAGTTTCTTGCAACGGGAGTCGCAGTCTTCTTGGGACTAGCCGGAAGTCTTTCAGTGAACCTTTCGGCCAATCAGCAAACACAATATGGCGACTACGAGACGTCTTGCTGGGCCTGGGGCTTTGCGTGGATGTTTGGCATTTACCTTGGAGGGGGTGTCTCAGGTGCACACATGAATCCCGCAATATCAATTTCTCTGTCTCTATTCCGAGGGTTTCCATGGAGACAGTGCATCATGTATGTCTTCGTGCAGTTTCTCGCAAGTACAGCTGCAGGAGGCTTGGCCTACGGCATGTACGCTGATTCAATTTACCACGTCGATCCTCAGATGAAGAACATGTCCAAGACGTTCTTTTCAACGCCACAGGAATGGGTATCCCTGCGGTCGGCCTTTTCTAACCAAGTGGTGGGAAGCGCCATCATGATGATTGCCATCTCTGCGCTTGGCGATGACCAAAACAATCCTCCAGGCGCCGGGATGCATGCATTGGTCCTGGGCCTCCTTGTCACAACTCTCAAGTTTACACTCGGCTACAACATTGGGTCGGCTCTGAACCCGGCGTCCGACTTTGGGCCGAGGCTTATATCGTATGCTGTGGGTTATAGAGAGTCCAATGTCTTTGATAGCGGATGGTGGTTCTACGGACCTTGGCTCGCGACGCTGGTTGGGTCAGTTGCTGGGTGTGTGTTGTATGATGGGTTCATCTTTGTTGGCAGCGAGAGCCCGATCAACTACCGAATGGGTGATGCAATAAGAAAGAGAACTAAACGAATATTTTCAAAAAGTTAGCTATTGTCATGGTTCGTTTCTGCACATGCATAGACTCTGGGTGCTTCTAGATAATTGGTGTGTGGATGATTGGGGACTGTGTGGTCTGGGCTTTGCACTGTATGGAGGGAGGATTGATAAGCTAAAGATAGACTAGGCTGATAAGAAGTTTGGAGACGGTGCGTAAACTTCGGCGCACTGTTGCATAGAAATGATTGCTTCAAAGCCCAGATGGCGATAAAAAAAGGAGGAAAATTTTTCAGATGGAAAGGCAGGCCAGCTGCTTTAGATAGCTTGGTTACTAGTAGTTTCACTAAAGATGGCCGGATAAAAAAGAAAAAATCAGGAGAGTCCAAGCGAGACGATCCAAGTGGAATGGTGTGGCGACTAGTAGGTATGCTTTTTCATCTCCAAAAGTCTCCACTCCATCTGCACTTCAATGCTTGATGGGTTTGTGACCTGCCAGCCTGCAAGAGAGATCGAATTGATTCCTTCTGTCATGGACCCGTTCAGTGAGCCTTCTCCAAGCCAGCCTTCTCGGGTACCGACGTGCCGTGTCTGCGGCCGCGTGTTCGCCCGAGGTGAACATCTCCGTCGCCATTTGCGCACGCGTGAGTCTTGATACACGCCCTATTTGGTCTAATCTCACCCAATCCTTGTCCTAGACACAAAGGAAAAGCCTTATGTGTGCCATTGTGGTCGTGCATTCACGCGGCGTGATCTCTTGACTCGACACGAGAGACTCACGAACCACACCAACAATGGCGCCGCACCTTCACTGCAATCGGCAGAGGCTATACGCAATACATCTCGCCGCAGGACACATGTACTATCCCAGGAGAGCGACAGTGGTTTAGCTATGGATACTTCACCAAGCTCCTTTGAAGAATCGCCAAGTTACTACGAACGAGGAGACTATGCATCACTTTACGACAACGCGGCAGATGAACTGTCCCACGCCACGACCATCGAGCCCTCAGGCAGTTACCTTGAAGACGAAATGCAAGACATATCTAGCTTCCTCAACACGGTTGGACTGGACTTTGACCTGAACTTTGAAGCAATTTGCCGCCATCAGTTTCCAAATGCTGGCTTGGGCGACCAGCCTGTTTCCTCGATCCCAAGCCATGATGGCATCAATGAGGTATCGAATGATACACCTACCTCTCCGAATGAAACCGAAAACGTATGCAAAACTCCTCAAAGGATGAGTGAAGTTGAGACACCCATGGAATCTGACCCCGCTACTGAACCAGAGCTTGTGCGCCCCGCTCCTGCTTTGAGTGGTAAGAGGCCGTCGCGAGTCCATCATTCCGAGGCTGATTTTTCTTTAGAGGACTTGCGCAGGTTGAAGATGTGGACTCAACCTTGGAAGATAGATGATGCCCAAAGAGAACGGTTCAATGCGTTTCTTACTCCGTTTCGTTGCTCCATAGGCCAGTTTACTCTCCCATCGCGCCTCTCTATGGCGCGTTATGTCGCTGGGTTTGTGGATGGATTTAGCCACCACCATCCATTCATTCATATGCCCACTTTTAGTATCACAAGGTACGAGAAGATCCCGGAACTCGTCTTGGCTCTCATGGCTATTGGTGCTCAGTACCGCTACGAGCACCAGAGCGCTCTGGCCCTCTACCGAGCGGGACGAGCTATTATTTTGTATCGGCAGAGAGAGGGGCATCTCTCAAACCATGCCTTTCCTATGGGCACTGAAGCATCCTCAAATGATCTCCAAGGTGCAGGCCGGGGCCTCAGTACTTCTGATCGTATCGATGTTTTGGGAGCATGTCTCTTGCTAGCCAAATATGCGTGCTGGCAGCGAGACAAATCACTGGTTCGTCAATCTCTAGAGTATCAATACTTTCTGGCACAGTGCATCCGAGATACAGGATTATCAGAAACCGAAGCTGCAGATGGTGATATTTGGCAAGAATGGGCGCAAAAGGAAACCGCACGACGAACCAAACTCTGCGCGTTTTGCTTTCTGAACTTGCAGAGTCTAGTTTTCAACCTGCCTCCCGTTATCCTAAGCAACGAGATTCAACTACGCTTACCTACTTCCTGTAAGGAATGGCTCGCGCCGAGCCAAGAAGATTGGCTGCAGTCGCGAGCCGGGGCTCTGCCGATTGTGGTTTTTCAGGAAGCCCTTGTCCGTCTTCTTTCGCCAAGCGATGAACCAAAGGATGTCCTCATAACCTCCCCCTTCGGAAACTATATCCTCATTCATGCTCTGTTGCAGCGACTCTTCATGTCATGGCAGTTTTCGATTGATCCGACAGGAGGCTCGGCACACATCCACGATACTTCGCATGTTGAACTATCACTGACAAGGTGGAAGATAGCGTGGCAACAGGCCCCAGAGTCAATTCTTGACCTGAAAAACTCAAAAGGGTCCCTTTCATGGTGTGCGACGTCACTGCTCGGCCTCGCACACGTGAGGGCGCATTTCGATCTGGGAAACTATCGTCAATTCCTGTGTGGCGAGCCCGAGTCAATTGCCCGCGCGGCGCTGGCGGCACGGTACCCAAGAAGAGGCACGCAGCTGAGACAGGCAATCATCCATTCAGCACATGCCCTGAATATTCCTGTTCAATTGGGGGTAGCCTATCTTTCCAACTGCCAAGCCTTCTTTTGGAGCATCCAACACTCTGTTTGCTTCTTTGAATGTGCCGTCTTCCTCAGCAAATGGCTGTGGTCCCTGTCATTAGACAAGCCGAATTGTGCGTATGGATCCGGAAAAAAACTGAACAACAGCTAACATGAAATAATTTTAGATGAAGAAGCCCAGCTAGTCGGATGGATTTGGACTATTGTATCCGAGGCGAGTGACTCAATTAACGCCGGCGGTGGCACCGTTGCCCTCGAATCTCGACCCACTCGTGAAGGCTTAATCTCTAGACCAATTTTAAAAAAGCTGAGTGTGAGCATTGTACAAATATTTTCTCAAATGTTTCGGACATGCAATAGTGTTTGGCCTATAATGTTGATCATTGGGGAGAGCCTCGAAAGATTGGCACAATTGTTGCAGGAAGGTGTACCACCTGCATGACCCGCAGAATCAAGAGGGATGACAAAGAAGAAATGACGGCAGTGAAAAGTAGAGAAAATAGAATGAGAAAGGTGCTTTGTGTATGTGCTTCAATTGCAGTGGCCGGTTTCCTTTTCATCAACGGGTCTATTTATTTGTCTATTTATGCTGCGGTTTTGTCGATGTGATCAAATCCCCTTCCACCAGAATGTATCCGTGACGTTAAAATGCGCCAGAAGGGAGTTATGAGGCTCGAAACAGCTACTCTCCGAGATTCCTAAACGATAGGTACCGCTTTCACAGATCCATTGGTTCTTCCGTTCATCGAAATAGCTGCACGCGTACTTGACGGGGATTTTGAACTCAACCTGCCGAGTCTCGCTCGGCTTGAGGAGGACCTTGCAAAAGTCCTTGAGCTCCTTTGGTGGCCGGCGAATGGAGGGAGCCTCCTGGCTGACATAGGCCTGCACCACCTGGGCGCCCTCGCGAGTGCCAGTATTTGTGATGCTGACCGTTGCTATCAGCGTTTCGTCGATTACTGCGGCTTGAATGTATCCCAGCTTGAATTCCGTATAGCTGAGACCAAATCCGAACGGAAAATTGACGGGCTTCTTCAAGGCCTCATACCACCGATAACCCATATAGACATCCTCTCCGTACATAACTCGACCAGCCTCGCTGCGGTAGTTCAAGTAGGCGGGGTTGTCTTCCACATGAACCGGGAACGACAGAGAGAGCTTGCCGCTGGGATTGACATCCCCAAACAGGACATCAGCAATGCCGTTTCCGGTTTCATTGCCGCCGTACCAAGCCTGTAAAAGCCCAGAGGCCTTCTGCAGCCAAGGCATTTTGACAGGTGTGCCTGATTGCATCACCACGACCGTTTGAGCGTTCGCTTCCAGTACGGCCTCGGTTAATTGGTCCATATTGGGCGGCAAATCCATGTCGTCGCGATCAAAGCCTTCGGATTCCCAGTCCTTGTTGAGGCCTATGCACAGCACAACCTGGTCGAATTCCTGAGCCATTCGCGCTGCCTTGGCAATCTCCTCGGCTGGGTCTATTGCCCAAGCGCCACCCAGCTTCACGGCACCGCCGCCAAAAACAACACCCTGAGGCTTGAGCTTACTTGTGGGGGCGCTCGCAAAGGCAAGGTTGATGTGATAGGTCTTGCCTTTTTCCAGTCGGATCCTGGCTCTGTCCTCCTCGGTTCCGCAGCCAAGAAAGGCCGATCCTTGTCGTTGATTTTCCGTCACATCAATGACAATCTCTCCGTCTACAAAAAGCTGTGCCGAGCCGTAGACGCATAATCCAAGATCGAAATAACCGCCGCGCTCAGCAACAAGGTAGCCTTCGATGCTGGCATACCATAGTTCCTTTAGTGCTGGATTGTTGTAGTCCATGAACATCATGCTTGCTGTCTCGAATTTTAAATTGTCCACTGGTGTGCGACCAAGCACCTCGGGTGCATCATTAAACGCAGTGAAGGTGACTCCCCGTTCCTCCGAGTCAGGGGTGAGGTGTAGATCCGGCGCTAGATCAGGAAGCTCCCTGTGCGAGTACGTGCCCAATGAAAAGGCAACTTCGGCGTCCGTTACTTTACTTTTGATGCCCTCGAGAGGTGTAACGGCACGATACGGTCTTAACGCGGCAGATCCGCCACCGCAAAAGACAGCAACGTTAGCGTTGGGCCCTATCACAAGCGTCTAAACTGGCAAAGGATTAGTACAAGATTGAAGAAAAAGAAATCAGATTCACGGCGCGCCTTTTTCTTCTTATCCAAGGGCAGCAAGTTGTCCTCGTTTTTTAAAAGAACGATCGACTCCGAAGCAAGACGTCTTAATAGAGCGGATGTTTCAGGAGTGTCTCTGGTAGATTCCTTTGCATTTTCAGGGATGCCAGACTGTTCGCAGTTGTTAACCAGATTCAAAACTGCTCGGGCACAGTCGTTAAGCGCGTCCGGATCAAGCTTGTTCGTGCCATGGGCGATGAAAGCTGCCTCGCCTCTCCACCTTGTCGGACCCGGCATCTCAAGGTCCAGGCCCGCATTGATGGACTCGGAAGTGGAATATGTGCCAAACCTTGACAAGAAGGTTAGTTGGAAATTTGAACATATTTTCTTTTCCATGGTCGCCTACCAATCGCTCATAATTAGACCCTCCCATCCCCATTCTTTGCGTAACACCTGTCGAAGAAGTTTCTTGTCTTCCGCAACATGAACTCCGTTGACCTTGTTGTAAGAGGTCATAATCGCCTTGGGCTTCGAGTCGCGAATAGCAAGCTGAAAAGGAAGAAGATATAATTCCCTTAGTGCTCTTTCCGTGATGATGGCATTGACTTTGTTTCTTTCATGTTCCTGGTCGTTTCCAACGAAATGCTTGATCGCAGCAACGATCCCGTGGCTCTGGATACCTTTAATGAAAGATGCAGCAATGGACCCTGCTAGCACGGGGTCTTCACTGTAGGATTCAAAGCCACGACCACCCAGAGGACTTCGTTGCATATTAACAGTTGGTCCCAAGATGACGTGAGCGCCCTTGGCTTTGGCTTCATCTCCCATCAGTTGGCCGGCCTCGTAGATGAGGCTTTTGTCAAAGGTAGACCCCAGTGCAGTTCCACAAGGCAGACATGCTGCTGGAACACTGTTGAAAAATCGTGTACCACGCACTCCGTTTGGCCCATCTGAGAGCCTCAGCGACTTGATCCCATGCTGAGGCAGAGGCTTTGTGTGCCAAAAGTCGACTCCTTGGGTTCAAATGTTAGCATAAGTTGCGTACTTTTTTTGTCAGACATTATCTCACGCACCTGCTAGAAGTGAGAGCTTCTCTCGATCAGTCAATTTTGACAAGACCTTCTCCACGTCGATAGTTGTCATCCTAGGAAGGGAAAAGCGAATTTTCTCAAGGCTTTTTTGGGGCAAGATGTCTTCAACTAATCCTTGTCACTTCCCCAGGTTTTCAATCAATGTTTCAAAGAGCCGAGCACTTTGAAATTTTCGTGCAGTGTGCAAAATTAGTCATTTGGTTTGGCCGCATGGGCCCCCAGATGTTTACAAATATCAATTCCATTCCTCAGCAGACATTGCTCTCCAATACCTCCTCCCCACTAAAAGACAGTTTAACGTTGGAGAGTACCCCGCTCTCCATTCTAACACTGTCGAGAAATCCCGATAAAAATTGGAGACAGTATAATTCCGGGCTATTGTACTGTATGGAGACCTCACAATCAACCCATTCTGCTCCCCATGTGGGATTCTCTGGCGGAGTCACCAATCACTTTCAACACTCATGTTAACATTACAAGGTCACACAAGATTGGACTCAACCTCCAGCAACGAAATGGCCAGCTAGATGAAAACATCAAGTCCCATGTTAACCGTTGATGTTCCAGCTTGTGTGAGCTCAACGCCATTTCATCTAAAAGGACATGGAGATACAACATTTTAAATCACATGGCCAATTTCTTTTTGGAAATGGTACGCCAGGGCCACTTTGCCCAAAATTATAGTCTTCGTTATCAGTGCAATAATGGTGGGATGTGGAATTCAAAGCACGGAATGTATTTCAAAGATAGTCGTCATTGGTTTTGTTTTCGCTTGTTTGAAGTGACTATTTAATCATCTCTTCATATTAGTTTGCCCATAATGGATCGGGCCGCAATTTCCTGCAATGAATGGAAATAGCGATGGGATACGATCGTTTTACGAATCTCGGATCAATTGTTGGATGATGGAGGTGGAGACCAAGATTTTACAGTGTGAAAGGAATCCAGTTCACTGTCTCCAAAATTAACACAATCATCATCTCGATTACTCACAAGATGACTGGGTGTTGACAATCTTGGAAAAGGCCAACAAGCCATAATCAAGTACGAGCAGAATCAAGAAAATTGGAGTTTTGAAACGGATATCTTATCTCTCCCAAAATCAACGTGTGGGCCATTATGTTCCGGATGATCCCAAAGGAGAAATGGCGTATCATTCCCTATCTTGTCAATGTTCGATATCAGGTTACGAAATCACTTTTCGAGAATGATGACAAATATTCAACAGCCAGTGTACGATACAATTGTAGATTGTATTGGGTATAAAGAGACGCCTAGACACACTCTGTATAAACCATGCTTGTATAATCAGACAAGAAATTAATAATATTATTCCCTTTTTGGCTTCAAACATCCATCCCATTCACGATGGTTCCTGGCAAGACGGTTCGCGTTGCGGCGGTTCAAGCCGAGTCATGCTACTTTGATCTCGAGGCCGGTGTTGCTAAGACTTGCAAACTAATCGAGGAGGCTGCCGCTAAAGGATGCGATCTTATTGCATTCCCTGAGGTTTGGATCCCAAACTATCCGGGATGGATCTGGTAGGGTCAAACTCAAAATGTCATTGCCCAGAATTCTGACAGGGCTGAGCAGGCAAAGACCCATTGACTGGGAAATGGTCGTCGATTACATGAAAAGCTCCCTCAAGAGGGACAGCCCCGAGATGGAAAGAATCTGCGCCTGCGCAGGTCAGAACAAAATTGCCGTTTCACTTGGCTATTCTGAGAATTACGAAGATTCTCTCTATCTCGCACAGTCCTTCATCGGCAAGGATGGCACTATCAAGATGAATCGGCGAAAGATAAAGCCCACCCACGTCGAACGCACATTATATGGCGACGGAGGTGGCGCTTCTCTCCTCAATGTCGTTGAAGAGCCTGACGTGGGTAAGGTTGGTGCTCTGTCTTGTTGGGAACACTCTCAGCCCTTGCTGCGATACCACACCTATTCCCAGGGAGAGGAGATTCATGTCGCCGCCTGGCCACCCATGAATCAATTCAAGTCATTCCCTGAGGGATCTGCTCTCTGGTCTCAGTGTCGGGAAGGTAAGGAACGATTTTGACAGACGGTGCGTGTTCAAGAAAAGTGTATTAATCAATATCTAGGGGCGAGAAATCTCTCTACTACTCACGCAATCGAAGGAAACTGCTTCGTTATCCTAGCCTCATCCTTTTATACAAAAGAGGGTGTTGACCGCCAAAGGCTTGGGGATGGAAAGCTCTATCACATTGGCGGAGGCGGATGCTCATGCATCATTGCACCTGATGGCCGCATCATCACCGAGGACCTTGGCGAAGAAGAGGAAGGCCTACTTATTGCGGATATTAACATGGACGAAATCCCCAAAGTCAAGGCTATGCTAGATGTTCATGGCCATTATAGCAGACCTGATCTTCTGTGGTTGGGTGTGGACAAGAGAGAGAAAGAACAGGTCAGGTGTGAGGGAGATGCTTTGAGAGTTTGATTCGTTTTAAAGCTCGCTTCATAAGTCAAGATTAAACATGAAAATGGACCTATCATTTTTCTTATCATTCATGTTGCAAATCATCTCAATATATGCAAGCATTCATCATTATATTCATTCTGTCCCAAGGACCGATGCTGTAGATATTAGTATCGTATTATATAACGTGATGGGCTGGAAAATATAATTCTCGGTCGTGAAGTATTTAGGAAGATGGTTACAAAGGCCTCGGTCTGGTTTGGTCACTTTCAATTTTGGCAAAAGAGCTTGATGATGGCCGTTTTTCACTGACTGGTTGGTCAAGTTTGTAATTGGAGGCGTGGCTGAAAATTTCAGTCATGAACATTTAGCTTTGAGACTCCACCACTTCTACTATGTCCACATCTTCCTCTCTTCTCCGCTGATAAGAGTCCCCAAAACCGACCTGAAGACTTGGAGAGCACTCCTAATAGAAAATAGACACTGCCCTTGCCGTCAATGATCAAGCTAATTTCGTTGACAGCCCTAATTTATATCTGTAACCTAATTTTAGCAGTGAGTTATTATATACGCACTTCTTTAAATTTACACACCTCTCTAGCTTTTGGTAGAGACATGAGGCACTATATTTCTTCTCGAGCACAACTCACAATAAAACAATAAGCCCCTCGAGTAGCCGTTGAAATAGTAAAGTGACACTAAATTAAGAACCCGAAAAGCCTCCAAAGCCCTAACTAATATCGCGAATTCATTTTATTTTTGACTTTTGGCCACTCACCTCTCTGCAACATGCCCAGTCCTCTTCAATTGCTTGCATTCTATCTAGACTAGTTTACTGGCAAACCGACTCTTTTGAGTAATCCTTGTCCCGAATATTACCAATGCCCATGGTACCGCAGTAAGAACCAGCCCAATTCCACCAAGCAGACTTGAAGCTGGCCCATACCCTAGACCTCTGAACATTTGTGGTGTTACAAGAGGGAACACGCCGCCTACCACGTTCCGACAAAAGCTTTGTGCAGCCAAGGCTGAGCTGGCATAGGAATGATAGGTGTCAGCCAGGTAGTTGAAAACTGCCAAATAAATGAAAAATATTCCGACTGTAGATATGCCGATGGCTATTGCAGGGATAATCCAATGTACTTCTTCGCGTGCTGTCCAACCAAAAATGAACAAACCGATGGGGAGTAAAATGCTCTCAATGCAACTAAAGTATAACCTTCTTTCCGGTCGATCAAGAGATAAGTTGAAATCGACTTTGCCATCCAGCCACCTTTCTTGGCAAACGCTGACAATTGGTGCGATGACAGAAGCGACACAAGATGTTGCGAATATCGCATTCGAAGACGAGAGACTGAAGTCGTAGACTTCTGTGAAGACCAATGGGACAGCTGCGAGTGCAAGATAAAGTACAGACCAACTGAAAGTTGCCCATAGAGAGAAGAAAAAGACTACTGGCTCCGTCAGCAGCAATTGAAATGGACGATACAATGAGGTTGAAATTCTCCTGAGGAGAGAGGCAGTTTGATCTTCTTGGACCTTCCATCTGATTCTTCGTACTCGTCTTGGAGCAGCACCTTGCACCCCGGGCATCTCAAACTCAATTCCAGGATTGCGTTCTGTTTCAGCAAACCATTTGTTGAGTTCATTTGCACGCTTGCGTAACAAGACGTTAGCTCGAGTCTCCGGAACAACCACTGCAAAAGCCAAGAGTAAGATCCCATTTACAATGGCCTGGAGCCAAAAGGTCCATCTCCAGGATGAATACTGGACAATGAAGCCGCATACCAAAGGCCCTAATCCTGTTCCGAATAGTGCAGCACCCGAGAAGATAGCCATCGGCGTCCCCCGCTCGCTAGGTGCGTATATGTCCGAGATTACCCCTCCTACAAGGGTTGATGACGTTGAGGATCCGACTCCAGCGAAAAACCTGGATATCAACATGCTTCCGGTCGGATATTAGCAAAAGGTCCAGCTCTTTCAAGCCGACAAAAGAAGAACATACCCAGGGTATGAATCGGTAGCAGCACATGCTATCTGACAAACGACATGGACGATGCCACTGATAATAAATACTGGCTTGCGGCCCCAGGTTTCTGATACTGGTGCAAGCAACATTGGGGCCAGCCCAAACCCAGTTGTGAATGTGGTAATGCCCACCAGTGCTGCAACTTCGCTAACTGACCATTTAGAGGCAACCTGAGCCTTCGAAGGCGTGTATGAACTTGCAGCAAACGAAGCTAAGTTTGCGGCGGTGGTTATTGTCCACAAGATAGCTCTTTTGCGCCCCTCTGACCAGTTTTGGGGAGATTGCCAGTTTCTTTCGAGCTGGGCGAATTTCCCAGCGTCTAGACTTTGTGCCTGATTATCAGAGATAATCGGTGTAGGTATTTGAGAGTCAAAACTGACATATAGACTTTCGACACCATCATTGGCTTCCAAACTGTCTGCTAATGGCTGTCTTGTGGCTGTATGGTTTACCATTGTGAGGATGCGTCAAATAATGGACTAGGCTGATCTCGTTCTTTTCGTAGAGCCAATAATGACCATGATAGTGATGAAATGGACGCAACAATTTCTTTCATCCTGTGACGAACCGAAATGCAGTAGGTGGACCAAATCGGTTGAGTCGATAATCTAATGAGTTGGCTGTTGGTAACTTTATTCATCAACTATATTAACCTTATCCAAGGATATAATCCCGGGATTATTAATGCTTCGACGTAGTCAGTCATGTTTTTCTCTTATCATCTGTTGCAACCAAATGACGGCATTTGGAGACGGCTCCATAGTGGCGTTCTTGAGAGCATCTCGGTTATTCCCAGCCCGGCCCGGACCTCGGGGACAACGGGTGGGTTGGAGACGTCTCCAAAATTAAGTGGTCAACAAATTTTTCAGCACGTGGCCCGGGATTCAACGCATCTAAGTCTAAATTATGACAGCGCTTGGCACAAGAGATTTTTTACTTCTCTTAGCAGGGAGACAGGATTTCAAATTGCCAGGTTTTCAGGTGTGGATCTGATTAAAAAGGAAGCCGTCACTGGCCACCTTCGAGAGTCAGATGCGATCGGGCTCTTGCTCGCAATCCACTGTCCGCCAATGAGTTGGAGATGTGCCCCACTGTTAGATTTTAACAGCAAAATGTCCCTCTTCACCTGTTCGACAGTTCCAAGCGTAGATTTAGATGGCAGTATCCTGCACGAACTGAGAAAGACAATTACTGGTGGGAATCCTTAATTTTGGCTGACTCAAGCTTACCTTGACGACAAAGGGTGCAGCGGAATAGAGACTGCCAGACACCAATGCAACAATAGCATTCGAGTCGTATTTTTACGTCTCCAATTCTGACAAATTGTGATTACAAATGACAAACAGCTTAGGCACATCTTTGAACGTGACCAGAAGGATTCCGTGAGTACTTATATCATACAAAAGTTCAGATCCTACATGCCTTTCAGGCCTTCAAACCAAAGTCATCCTAGCCGATACACTTCAAAAAATGACGTTTGACCAGGAAACATTCCCGACTGGGAACGTGGTTGCGAAACTGAACTTTTTCAGAGCCCCAGATGATTGCTCCGATCCTGTCAATCTCGTTGTGTCAAATGGACTCCCTCAGCGCAACTACAGCGACGACAGCAGAAGTGTTCTCATCCATGACCTTCGAGGCAGGGAAAATTCGGTCAACCTGAATGATGACGCGGTTCTCCTAATCTCAAACATTCCGGCTTCTCGAGAAGAGGAATTCTCTCTTGACGAGTCCATCAAGGAAAAATATTACCCGGAGGTTGAGAAACTGTTGTTTGAAAACATCCCCGGCAGTCAAAAAGTGGTCATTTTTGATCACACCATTCGTCGCGCTGACAAAGGTGCCAACCGCAATCCAGTTACTCGCGTTCATATAGACCAAACAGCCACATCAGCTGTCCAACGCGTGAAGCGACATGTCCCAGAAGAGGCGGAAGAGCTTCTCTCTGGCCGTTACAGGATCGTCAATGTCTGGAGACCGTTAAATAATGAGTATTGCTATTTGCATATAACCCGATTGCTATTTGCACATAAGTAGGTCTAGAATTTTTCCCGGCATTTTTCCTTTTCCTTATTATCTACTAAAAATTATATATAGTTTATACTAAAATAAAGTTAAGATCATAGTACAATAAGAAATCATATTTATTAGCTAATAATATAATAATAAGGCTCAAGCTATTAAGCCTAGCCTTAATTTCTTCAAAAAAAAATATATTTTTATAGTTTTCCCGGGATATAAATATATTATGGTCTAGCTATTTTTCTGGCTATATAGAAGGGATAATAATTACTTTATTTGTCAAAGACTGTATTGTGCTTGTTAATGGGCCCTGGGCTTGTCCCCTTGTCGATGATTGATCCTATATATTTGGCTGTGTTTTTAATCTCTTAGATGATGGCTTGGCTGGTAAAACCTTGGCTTAACTAGAACTTGTGTGCAAATAGCAATTGGGTTGTGTGCAAATAGCAATACTCTAAATAATAGGCCGATAGAATCCTTTCCGTTGGCTTTTGCTTCGTCATCAGGCTTGAATGAGGACGATGCCGTTCCTATAACCCACCGTTACCCAGATGGATATACTGGTCAAACAGCCGGCGTCGCTTATAGAGATACGCAGAAGTGGTACTACTGGAGCGGAATGGATAGAAGTATGGCCCTGTTACTTCAATGTTTTGATAGCGATGCTGCGAAGCCAGACAGCGGGGTTCGGGGAGGCAGGCTCCCCCATTCAGCTTTTGATGACCCCAGAACGCGAAGTGAGGCAGAAGGGAAAGAAAGCATTGAAGTTCGTGCCTTGGTATTTGGTTAAACCTTTTCAAATGGTACAAGCCATCTTCATCAAATGCATCTGCCGCGCCCTCAGAGAAGGGCAAATCAAGTCCGCAAAACAGCACTGAAGACGCCCGTGATAAAACTAGCAAATATTTTATGCGTACACAATTTGTGCATGAACCATTCACAGCACTCGAAATATGCCCGTGAATGCAGTTTAGGTTTTCTATAATGACCCCTCCAAAGCTTTGAGCTTTGTATCAGTTTTAGGCCACAGCAAATCAAGACGTTTCACCTTCCAACTAAACATGCAAAATGAATGTGCTAATATGATGATATGTAAGCTCTGATATCGACTGCCCTCAAACTTTGAGTAGTTATGTCGTTTTAGGTTACTGTCAAAAAGGCTGGGCGAGAGTCTCATTGTTCTGCACTTTTATTGTTTTTGGCCCTGCGTCAAGCATCCATTGTGCCCTTCTCGCAAGAGAATTTGCTCCCTCGCTAGCAGAGGATATTGAATAAAATCGATCGATGATAAGCAGAGTTTAGGTTTTGCTAAATCCTTGGGAGCAGGCAGAGTTCGAGGGCGGCTTGATTACATGGATATCAGTTTTCGCGGCCAAAGGCACCTGGGATCAGGTGGTATAACCCGGGTAGATGCTCCCACAATGCAAAGATAGTAGAATGGATATTCTAAAGCCAAGCACGATCGGGAAATCGCTGCTCGTTGGCGCTAACATGTTCATGCAAATGCCGCGTTCGTTGGAAACTCGATTGGTTGGGCCCGTTTTGAATCTGCCTGCCCTCAGCGTCTTAGCCTCAAAAAGGTTCATCATGCTAGGTGACGGGAAGCCACCCAAAAGCTTCTTGATGAAAACGCTACGACAGTCTTAAATGAAAGGCGGAATGCCTGTTTTGGTCAAAAGGATACTGCCACAACTGCCCAATGCCAGGTTGCCGTTATCTGGCTCTCTTGCTGCTTCCACTGCCACATACGACCATAGCTCTAAGAAAATACGGGATCCCGTCCGCTCTCCCATAGTCAAGCTGAGAAGCGGTGAATTAGTACTCGGGTCGGTGACGACCGGGGAATCCTCGCTGTTGTATGTTTTTTGCTCCTTGTCTCCATTTATTTTTGGCTTTTTGGCTCACGGGCCCAGAACCTGGCCCCAGTGACTTGTTAGGAATTGAAGGCAGCATGGGAGAAGCGATAAGGTCACACATTTCCCAGTTACACAGTCACATCCAACTTCGATTCAAAATTTCCCGCGGCCTGTTCTGGTCCAGCAACATGTCAGTGCGGTATGCGGCAGCCTATTGCCTATCATTTTCAAAAACGAGTTTAGGTTTCTTCCTACGTGGGCCGGGGTCGTGGCGATAGCTCATTGAGAGCTTAATTTTCGATACTCTGGCTAGTACGTAGCAAAAAGGAGGAATTTTACATAAAATGGCCAGCAAATTCTATCAGACAGCCAAATGCTCAGTGCATTTCTAACGTGTTTATATCTTCGGTCGCTGCCCCCACAACCCCACTCCAGCCACATGGTATGGTGGCACATTACCGCCACTTTCCAGGAAGTGTAAAAATGCAAATGTACTTTATGTATTTGACCCAAATTTATAGCCTACTTAATCTAAATAATATAAATGGGTATTTATAGAGATAAAATAAAGCTAATTATATTTATTTATAAAATAGAAATTTATTTTAATATTATTTATATTATAATCTTAGTCTTATACTTATAGCTTTACTTAATTATTATTATTTACTATAAAATCCCTTTATTTTTTATTATTAAATAATAATTTATTTATTTATTTAAATATTATAATAAAAAATTAATTTAAAGTCTTATTATAATAAAATCTTTATTTTTTTTTATAATAAAAATATTTATAATTAAATTTTTAATTTTCTTAATATTTTATATATTATCTAAGGAAAATAAATTATTAATCTTAGAATATTAAAATCCTAGCTTTTTAATTAATAATTTTCTTATAATAATATTATATAAAATATTAATAGTTTTTATAAGTATATTTTATATAATTTTTATAATAAAATAATATTTAAAGCTATATTTAATTATATTAATAAAACTTTAATTAAATAAAATAAATTATTTATTAATATTTAGATATTTAAATAATAATTTTTATATTAGGGTTTAATAAAATAAATATTTACTTTTAATAAGATTATTATTTAAATTAAATTTTATTTTTATTAATATAAATATAATAATATATTTATTATATATAATTTATAATTATAAAATAATATTAAGTATTAGTTTTAAAGGGAAAAGGGTTATAATGTACTAGTGCAATAAGGGTTAGATTAGGGGTTTNNTAAATTAATTGATTATTTTATCTAGCTAGCTATCTATTCAGCTTATAATATTATAAGCTAGTTATATAAGGCAGGGTTAATCTTACTATGCTAGGGTTATGCTAGTTAATCCAATGTTTTGCTGGTAATAGATTAAAAGCCAATTTCAATACTAGCATCTTTTCTTTTTTAAATAGGCAAAATAAATATAAAATTAATATATAAAATAAGTATATTTTTATTGTAAAAAGAAGTATATTTTCCTTA
>NAJI01000032.1:0-10938 GCA_002179835.1 Calonectria leucothoes
ATTAAATTAATAATTTTTAAAATTAATATATTATAATATAAATTAATTAATTAAAATAATTTAATTAAAATATTTTTTTAATAATAAAAAAAAATTAAAAATTTTAATTAAATTAAATATTAAAAATTAAATTAAATTATAAAAATATTAAAAAGATTTTTTTAATTAACTAAAGTTAAAAAATATAGATAAATAGATTAAATAAATTGTCTTAGTTATTAAATTAGCTTAAAAAAAGAATATATAAATAAAATAGTAAAGAAAGGAAATAAATAAAATAGTTATATAAAAAAAAATATGTAAAAAGTAAGACTACATATAAAACTATCCGGGAGGAAAATAATTATTAAAGCCATCTTTTAAAGCCTATAACACAATATGGTTCTATTTACTACTAAAGCACTCTAATTCGCCCTACCTACTATTTACTTTACAGGCAATTATATCAGCTTACAGCTGCTAATCGGCTGCAATACTGGGATCGGGATATTGATGTGATACATCATATGGAAGCTACCCACAGTTAGCCTTGGTCCTATCAATAGTACTATATAACTTATAATACCAATAAGGCATATTATTATGACCCAGCCCACATTCTAACTAGTTACCCTACACTAGACCCCACCTCATCATATGCCTTATTACAAGCCTATAGCTTATAGTTAAGCCGGAGCCCAAAAGGGACCCACTTTATCATAATAAGAGAATAATATAGTATACTAATTCCTTTTTTATCTAAAACCTATATAAAATTCCTAATAGGTTAGTTTATTCCTAATACTATTGGGAATATTCCTAAATATTAGGAATATTTTCTAGAGGAACTATATAGATGAGAGTTATGGCTATTAGGGCCTAACTTAGCTTTTAATATAACTTAGTTACCTTCAATTGATCTACCCAACTAATTGACCTATTACTGGATGTAATACCTTTTTTACTTGTTATTCCTATATTGCTTAACTTAATACGCCTGATCTGACCTGTAATATAGGGGGTATGTAAACCTATGAGGTTTGTGTAAAGGAGCTCTTTAAAGAAGAGAGAATAGAATAATATAAGTGAGAGTATAATTATGTGATTATTGGATAAAATAAAAAAAATGCTAGTCTAGGCTAAGGTTAGTATATAATATTAGGCTAGGAAATAAAAAGTTATATTAGATAGAAATATAAATATAGAGAACTTAAATAAAATTTGTATATAGTAAAAGTAGGCTTTATTTACCTTTTTGATTATCTATTTTCTTTTTTATTGGAATCTAACTATATTGTGGATAACTTGGTGTAATACCTGCTTTTAGTAGACTAGTGTTAGATGGCACTAATACTATATCGCTGCCGTGCTCGTTGTAGTATACCGCCCGCCTATTTGTTATGATGATCGAGTCAACTACCTCCCCTTTTCACCGCCCACCTCGCCCTGTCTACTGTATAAACTCAATAAGCCTATATGGCTACTGTATGTGTATCACTGCTACAATCCCTTGGATATTGATGCCTGTCCCGAGCCCTATTATCGTAATGATCTACTGCTAACCATCCTTCCTACTTACCCAATCATCTAGCACCTTTTACTTTACCTTACTCTATATCTTACTATAATATATCCTATAGCCTACCTAAGCGGCTAGTAATTTATACTCCTAGATCAATTAATAGTAAATCATTCCCTTTTATAATCCTATTATCCGCTTCTCTACCTACCTTATAGCTATTATTACCTTTTCTTTAAGCTTTACTCCTCCTCCTTCTCTTAATCCCCCCCTTACTAGCCTTTTTATCCTTACTATTATTTATATTCTATACTAAATATTTACTTATACTATTTTTACCTAGATTATATTAGTATTTTATATTAATATTTATTATTAAAATTATAACTTTATTATTATTAATAGTATTATTATAAGTATTATTATTAGATATTTATATTAATAAAGTTTTATTAATAAATTAAACTATTTTTAATAATTAATATTTATAATAATTATATAATATTTATTAAAGAAAATAATCTTTAGAAGCTTTTAGCTATAAATATTCTTAATATATACTATAAACCTATTATAAACCACTATATTTAAGTTAATAATTATTAATTAAATATTTTATTACCTTTCTTTATAATTATTCTCTATATTATTACTTTATTATATATAATTAATATTTAATTTCTATACCCTTAAAACTAAATTAATTATTAATATTATAAATAATATTATTATAATATTAATTAGTCTATTAGCCCTATATCTATTTTTAAGTAAAGCTAGTAATAAAAAGAATATATTTTTACTATTTTTTATTAAAAATATAATTATAAATAATTTACTTTATATTCTATTATTATATATAGCTATAATCTAATATATACTTTCTTACTACTCGCAGGATTTCTAGCCTATATTTTCCCTAAGTATATGCCTAAGCCCTACATTAATATACCACTTATTAAACCTGACCTCCTTTAGCGCCTGCTCTTGCCTTTGTTATTGCCATTATTATTATTGCCTTGGCTCTATACCAGTTACCAACGCTGTTAATGTTATTGATGCCGGCGCCACTCGCACTACCCCTGGCCGCTGCCGCTACTGCCTCTTATACTTGCTCCTGTCCCCCTTATCCTTTTCTTCTTCCTCCCTGCCCTTATCCCCTTATTGCTTTTTCCTCTTCGGCCGCTCCTTCACATCTATAAACTCCCTATCTATCCAGGCTAGAAACTGGTGCCAAAGCCGACTAACCTCCTAATAGTTTGAGATCATATCCGGCTATAGCTACGCCAGGAAGAGTGTGTTAACGGCATAGTGACCGATTACAATGCATATACCATAAGTAGACTGGAGATCCCAGATATAGTCAACCCAAGCGTGCTTGCGTGGCTCGCCCATCCGCGCATCTATTTCGTCATTGTCTTTGCCAACCCCCCCTACCCCCAACCTATCTCCACCTACATCCATCTCCACCTGCTAGATAATCAAGCCCTTAATGCGCCGCCCGAACGCGATGGCAATATGCCAGTAGCTTAAGACTATAAGATATACCTTAAGATGTTTGCCCATTAGCAGCATAAGTCCATCGCTAAGCTTACCAATACCTCACAGCCCCTTTTCGGCTAACTTCCAGAGCTATAGATTAAGCACTTTAGATAGCCCCTAAATCCTAGATATCTTATATAGTACCTTCTTAAATAGCAATACTTATATAATATACACAACCACTATCTAGCTTAATAGCTCTAATAAAAAATATACTACTTTATACCTAAATCCCTATTTACCTTAGCTTTTATTATAATTAGTAATAAATATAATCTACTTATTAAAAATTAAAATATTTTTTAGTAACTATTTTATATTATAATACTTAAATATTAATACCTCTAGCCCCTACCTAGGCTACCTGCCCTAGATATATACTATTACCTTTAAGCTATGCTAAAGCTATTAAAGCTATATAATAAACTCTTTAGCTTACTTTTACTAATATTCTAACTACCTAATAATAATAATAATATTATTACTACCCCCTCTTTCTATTTTTACCTTTCTTTAACTATATACTTACTTCTATATTATCCTCTTAATTAGCTTTACTATTTACCTAGCCCTAGATTAAAGTTAAGTATTCTTTTAATCTATTATAAATAACTTACCTAGCCTTTTATAGACTAAGCTATTATTAATCTTCCTTAGTCTAATTTTCTTTCTAATTTATTTCCATTACTTATCTATAAGCTAATTAAACTAGCCCTTAGCCTTAGCTATAGCTATCTATACTATTTTTTAAAAGTCCTCTATCTATAATTAGTTTACTTTATAATATAATATCTTACTATTATTTTTTTAATAAATTTAAATAATTTTATTATTTTATATTTAATAAATATAATTATATATTATTTATTTAATTATTTTACTAAATAGTATATATAAGCTATTATTTAATTAATATTAATAATCTTTTTAAAACTAATTAATAATATTAAAATTTACTTTCTATATAATTATTTTATTATTATTATATTCTATATTATTACTATTACTATCAATATTATTTTTATTATTATTATTATTATTATTTTTTTTTTTTAATTATTTTTAAAAAAATACTTAAATATTAAAACCTAATTATATTATAAAAAGCCAACTAAAAACCATATATATAACTATACCAAAATCCAGCTTTTACCAAACTAGTTAATACTAAGAATAGTAGTAAAGTATAGTAGTAGATTCTTATAGCTATAGTAGCCTAGCTTTTACTTAATAAAGCTAATATAAAAATAGAAAATAGCTTTATTTAATATATCCTAGCCAATCTTGCCCTCTTTTTTATTATTATTATTATTACCTTTATTATTATTATTATTATTATTATCTTTTCTAGCCTTTTTTTTACTATTATTATTACCTCTACTCTTACCTTTATTTTTTCTTATTCTTAGTACTATTCTATACCTTTTTTCCACTATTCTAGCTATAATATTTAATTTTTTAACTATATTTACTAATATATTCTACTATATATTTATAAACTATATTCTATATTTTTTTATTATTTTATAATAGTTTAATTAATAAATCTATATATAATAATAAAAATAGTACTAAATAAATAAATAATATTAATTTAATATTAATACTTTTTATTTTTTATTAAATAAATTATTATTTAATTTATTTAAATTAATATTAATAAGCTATTTAAATATATTATTTAATATTTTATTTAGTTTTTAATAATATTTATTTAAAATCTAAAAAAAGCTAGTAAAGAGCTAGTATAGTTATTAATTTACCCTAGCTGCTTTTTTATTCTATAGTCTTACCTTAGCTAACTTAAATATTAATAGTTTTTTTATTTTTAATAATATTAGCTATATTTTTTTAGAGAAATATATAAATTATTTTATAAACTTAATTTACCTTAACTTTTAATTTATACCTTTAATAGTCTATTTCTTTTCTTTTTACCCCTTACTATTTTTTTACTTTTTAATAATAATCTTTATAAGCTCTTTCTTATAGTTTTATATTATTTAAAGTAATATATTATTATTACTATTATTAATATCCTCTTTTTCCTATTTTTTTTCATTATTATTATCTTTATTATTATTTTTATTATTATTTTTATTATTATTATCCTTATTGCCCCTACTACTACCTCTACTACTACCACTATTACTATCTATATTAATAATTTAATATTATATATACTAGCCTTAGCAAAATAACTATAGAGTAGCTAGCTCCTAGCCTAAGTAGTAGCTTTCTCTTTTCTAGCTATTACTATCTCTAATACTTTCTACTTTTAAAATCTTCCTTTATAGCTTATATTTAACCTTAGCTAAATATATAAATATTTATTTTTTATTTATTATTAAAAAACTATAATATAATTATATATACTAGAATCTAGCTAAGAGGAGAAGTTTTAGAATAGGAATACTATAATGATTAAAAAGCTTAATTATATATAGATTACTTAGTCTACTTTTTTTAATAAATAGTATAGTAAAATTAAGTATTTGCTTTAATATATAATCCTAAAGCTTATATTATTAATAAAAATAAGTCTTAATTAACTTTATTTTAAGCTTAATATTTATAATATTATTAAAGTATTATTAATAAAATAAAATTATATATAGCTTATAAAGCTAAATAAATTTATTTTAATAGATTAGATTTACTTAAGTAAATATTTATATAGATCTAGTAATAGCTATAAAGATAGCTAGTATTATTATTATTATTAGTATTTAGAAAAATAATAGTAATAATTATAGTAATAATAATATTAATAGTAGTAATAATATTAATAGTAGTAATAATATTAATAGTAGTAATAGTATTAATATTATAAATATAGATATAGCTCTTCTTTTACTTACCTTTTTTTAATTAGCTTTATTTAGTAATAGATAGTAAAGAGTAGTTTTAATAGTGATTATAGGTGTTATTTTGCTAGAGAAATAGAGGGCAAGGGTAAAGGCAAAGGTAAAGATAATAAAAAATAATTTAGTTTCTTTTTTTTTAATTTATATAAAGCTTATTTTTTTTTTTTTATTTATTAATAATTATTATATTATTTATTTACTTAATATTATATAAATAGCTATATAAAAAAATAAAAAAAAAATAATAAAAAAGAATATACTAAGTAATAATATAGGAGAGTAAAAAAAAAGAAATATATTAATAAGTGCTTTTATTAGCAGACCTTTAAGCTACTTCTTATAAATAAATAAACTTCTTTTTTTATTTCTAATTAATAATTATATTTTTTTTTACTTTAATAATAGCTTTTTACTAAACTTACTTTTTTATATTAAAATATAAATATTAATATTATATATTAATTATATTATTATAGGTAGTAATTAGTAGTAATAATAATTATTATTATTATTATTATATTAATAGTTATTACTATATTAATTATATTAATTATATTAGTTGTGTTAATTATATTAATTGTATTAATTGTATTGATTGTATTGGTTGCATTGGTTATATTAGTAGGCTATAGTCAGCTATAGTAGGCTACAGTATACTATAGTGGTCTATAGGAGTCTATGGTAATATATTATAATCATCTTCTTAGGAGATAGTATGCTATAACTGCTATAAAAGAAAAGAAAAAATAACCCCAAATAACCCTAAATAACCCTAAATAATCCTAAGTAATCTTGCCTTTGGCAGACGTTCTGCCTCAAAGGTTTTTCTGCCTCAAAACTCCCCGGTGGGATTAGGTTCGCGGGTTTTGATTGGCCCGCCTGCTAACCCCAACTTGGGGTAAGGGGATTTTTAGCCTTGAAATCCGCTGGAATGGCTTGTCAGGGATATAGAGTTTTTGTGACGGTCAGACCTAACCTGCAAGGTAAACCGAAGGGTTTATGTTGCGGGCCGGATTAGGCGTGTTAAATCTGAGCAATAGAGGGGGCTATTATAGGTTTAGTAATAAATTAATTAATTAAATATATTAATTAATTATAATTAAGTTATATTAAGAGCTAGATTATGCCCTAGGTAGTAATAACTTTAGATTAAATATATAATTTTTTTAGAATAAAATTAAAATTAAAAAATAAAAGCTTTAATTAAAATAATTATAATAATTATTATAATTATAATAATATTAATTATTTTAAATTATTAATTATAATTTAAAATTAAGATTTTATTAAACTTTTTTTTTATTAATTTAATTTATATAATTTATAAAATAATTAATTAAATAAAAATTTAAATTATAATATAATATTTTTTTTTTTAAAATTTTATTTTTAAAATTAAAATAATAATAAATTTTATATATTTATAAATATATAATTTATTTTTTTTTAATTTTTTTTATTAATATTATATTTAATATTTTTATTTATTATTATTATAAATTAATTAAAATTATTATAAATTTAAATAAATTAATTATATTATATTTATATTATTTTAATTAAAATTTAAAATATATTATATATTTAAAAAAATTAATTTATTATAATAAATATATAAATATTATTTAATATTATAAATTTATTTATATTTTAATAATTATTTATATATAATTTTTTTATATTAAATATAATATTTTTTTTTTAAATTAATAAACTTTTTTTAATAAATTATTTAAATATAAAATTTAATTAACTAAATAAAATTAAAAAAAAAATAAATTTTTTTTTTTAATAATTTAAATTAAATTAATTAAAATAATTAAATATTTAATTTATTTTTAATAATAAAAATAATTTTTAAAAATAAAAAATTTAATAATAATTAATTATATTTTAATAAAAATAAAAATTAAAAAGTAAATAATAAAGTTTTTAATAATTATTATTATTTTAAATATTATATTTATTATTTTAATTAATATTTTTTTTTTAGAAATTTTTTTAATTTTTTTAAATAATAAGTAAAATTTTTAGATAGTTTTTAAGTTTTTTTTTTTTATTTTTTTTATTTTATATAATAATAAATTTTTTTTTTTATTTTTTTTTTAGAATTTTTTTAATAATATTTTTATTTTTTAATTTAATTATTAATTAAATATATAATTTAATATTTATTATAATAATATTAGTAATTATTTTAAGTAAAAAAATATAAAAAATTATATAAATTTTAATATTTTTAAATAAATTAAGTTTATAATTATTTTTTAAGATTTTTTTTTTTAATAAAAAAAATTAATATATTTAAAATTAAATTTTTTATTTTATTATTTTATAATAATATTTTTTATTATTAATAAAATTATATTTTTTTTTTAAAAAATATAATTTTTTTATTTTTTTATAGTTATAGTATTTTTTTATTTATATATAAATAAATTTAAGTTTTATTTTTATTTTTTTATATAATTATTTTATTTAATTAGATTTAAATAGTATTTTTATATTAAGTAGTTTTTTTATATTAATATAAAATATATTAAAGATAAATTTAAAATTAGTAAATATAAAAGTAATTTTAATATTTTCTTAATAGAATATATTAAAAATAAGTTAAATAATTAAAAAGTTTCTAATTTAGTTAATTTATTTATAATTAATATAATATTAAAAATAATATTTAATTTTTTAATTTTATTTTTTAATTTATTTATTTATTTAAGATTTAAAGGTAGTAATAAGTTTATAATATAGACCTATTATAGTTATTAGTTTTTATTAAAATTTGAATATAAATAGTTATTTATAATTTAAAATAATCTTAATTAATAATCTATATATTATAATAATATTTTTAAAAAATAAATATATAAATTATTTTTTATTTATTATTTTTTTATAAAAAATATAATAAATAAATTTTATAAATTAATTAATAATAATAAAAATATAATTATAGTATTTATTAATAATAAGGTTTATTAAAAATAATAAATTAATAATAAAATTTATTATAATTAATTTTTATAAATAAAATATAATAAAAAAAGATTATAGCTTTTTATATAATTTATATTATAATATTTTTATTTATTTATAAAATAAATATTATTTAATAATAATTTTTTTTTTTTTATATAATTAAAAAAAAATATTTATTTAATTTATTTAAAGATTTTATTAATATCTTTATATTTATATAAAGAATATTTATATATTTTTTAAAATAATTTATTTTATAGTTTGTTAAAAATTTAGAATTTAATATTATATTTATTTTTTAGTAATATTTTATTATATTTTTTAATTTTCTTTAATAATAAATTATTTTATTTTATTAAGTATATAAATTTAAAAGTAATATAATATTTTTTATATTTTTTTTATTAAATAATAATAATAATATTTTTTATTTTAATTATTATTTTATTAATTAATATTTATTTAAAATTATTATTAAAGGTATATTAAAGTATTTTTTTATAATTATTTTTTTTTTAGTATTATAATTAATATATTAGTTAATTATATTAGCTTAAATGTTTTTGGTTTTTTTAATATATATAATATAGTAGT
This sequence comes from Calonectria leucothoes, assembly GCA_002179835.1. Classification (NCBI taxonomy): domain Eukaryota; kingdom Fungi; phylum Ascomycota; class Sordariomycetes; order Hypocreales; family Nectriaceae; genus Calonectria; species Calonectria leucothoes. Next base: position 9,484 of record NAJI01000032.1, read on the forward strand.
TAAATTTAGAAAAGTATTTAGTATAATAAAGCTAATATTTATTAAGCTTTTATATAATAGTAAAATAAAAAATATTTTTATAGTTAATAAATATTATAATTTTATATTAGTTTTTAAAAAGATATTATTAAAAATTTTTAAATATATTAATAATAATAAAAAACTTTTTATTATAAATTAAATAATTAAATTTTATTTTATATAATTTATATAAATAAAATATAATTAAATAAAAAAGTTTTTTATTATTTTTTTATCTAATTTAAACTTTAATAGTAAAGTTAGAAAAGTTTATTTTTAATTTAATAGATTAATTAAGATTAAATATTATAAATATAAATATAATAGTAATTACTTTTTTTAATTATTTAACAGCTTTTTTTATTTTTTTATTTATAAAAAAAAAACTTTTTTCTTTATAAAAATAATAAAAAATTTTATAATTTTACTAAAGTTTTTAATAAATTTATAATAATAATTAATAAATTTAAAAAAAGATTATATTTTTAAAATCTAGTAAATATATTTTATATATTTCTTTTTATTTTTAAAAAAAATAAAAATATTATTAAAATAATAAATAATAAAAATATTTAAGTATTTATATAGTATATTATTAATTATTTTTTAAAAAAATATTAATATATTAATAAGTTTAAAAAGTATAATTAGGTATTTAAAAAGTTTAAATTTTATTTTAAAAGTACTTTTTTATTTATTTTTTTTTTAATTTTTATTAAATTATAGGTTTTTTTTAGATTAAGTATAGTAAATATTTTTATTTTATATAATTTATTTTTTATTTTATTAATAAGAGGTAAGGGTATATGGTTTTTAATAGTAATATTATTAAGCTATTAGTAGTTTATATAGAGGTAAAGTTTTTTATTTTTCTTTAAAATAAATATTATTAGGTAATTAGCTTTAGAATTTAAAGTTTATATATATTTTTTTTATAGTATATTTTTAATATATCTTTTTAGAGTATTAAGTTTTATTTAATTAAGATTATAGATTAAAAAGAAATAGGTATTTGCTTTATTTTTTAATATAATTTTATAATTTTATTTATTAAATTTAAATAATTTTATTATTAATTTTTTTATAAATAGTTATTTATAGATATAATATTAGTATAGTATATTCTTTAGTTAAGGGTAAGTAATATAAGTGTTTGTTTTCCTCTTTGGAGGGGAAATAGCCTAATAGGATTAGAGACTAAATAGTAATAAACTATAAACCTTTAAATTCTATGGTATAATTACCCTTACACCAAACCATCAACTAAAGAAAAATACATAATAAAAACATAAAATCAAATTAAGGTTTCCATAACTAAGATAAATAATAAGATAATTCCAATTAAACTATATATATATAATTATATATATATAAATATAATAAAATACCTTATTACTTTATATTATATACTATTAACTATCTATTTAATTATAT
>NAJI01000320.1:2455-77795 GCA_002179835.1 Calonectria leucothoes
TATAAAGAATTATAGGGGCTAAGCATAATTATATATCTTATACCATAGCTATCCAAATAAATAGCAAATACAATCAGCTTTTTTACACCATTTAAAACAGCATTCAAAATACAATTAGGGGTTTTTAATAATATAATAATTATATTTATTATTTTTTTAGAGATAATAGGCCCAAAAGAATTATAGATATTAATATAGTATATCATTATCTTATTATTTTATAAAGTAATAATTTATAGCTAGAATATAAATAATTAAAAATATTTTTTAAATAAATTATATTATTAAGCTTAGGTTAATTTAATTTTAATAAATTAGATATTTTTATAATTATAATAATTTTATTATTAATAATAATAAATTATTAATAAATAAATAATTATTTTTTAATAAATCCAAGAAAAGTATTAAATAGTATATATTTAGTTTTTATATTTAAATAAAAAATAATTTTTTAAAAATAAACCTTTAATATAAATAAAATAAGATTAAATATAATAATATAATTAGTTATATATTTCTTATTAAGTAAAAATTAATATTTTTTTAATAAATTATAATTAATTAAGATAATCTATATATTAATACTTTTTAATTTAATATTTATATTAACTTTAATTAAGTTTTTAATATAAATAATAGAGATTAATATATATAAATTAGCTAATAATAATTATATATTTCTTTAATATATTAATTTTATCCTAGATAAGGGTTTTTTAAGTATAAAATAAGTAGCTATAATAATAAGGATAATTAGGTATAAAAGAGTTTTAAGATTAAAGAGAATTATAATAAAAGATATTTTATATATAGTAAAAAAAACTAAAATAAAAAAAAGATAAGGTAATATAGAAAAAAGTAATAGGAATAGTAAAAGACTAAATTAAATTATAATAAGTACTATTTTTAATTTATTAATTTAGAATTATTTTTAAGCTTATAAATAAGTAATATTTAAAATATATTTTTTTACTTTTAAGAAATAAAAAAAGAATTTTATTAATTATATATTAATATTTTTATTATTTATTTCTTTTATTATAAATTAATAGTAAGTAAATATATAAATAAATATAAAGAAATTAAATTAAATTAAAAAATTATATAATTTCCTTTCTATTAAATTAACCCCTAATTAAGAAAATAAATAATCTAAGTCCTATATAATAAATAAATAAAGAAATATAATTTAAGCTATTAATAGAAATAAAAAATAATTTATATAATAAAAAAATTAATTTTAAATCTTAATTAATTATATTATTAATTTCCTATAAAATTCTTAATAAAAAAATAAATTTATAATTAAATTATTTTAATTATATTTTAATAAAATATCCTATTCTTTAATTTCCTTATTAAAAATTAATTTAATATTTTTTTTTATTATTTATATTATATAGCTTATAGCTAAAAAATAATTATATATATAAATTTAAATATAAAAGATTTTTTATATAATTTAAAATTAAATTAATTATATATAAATTATATATAATTTCTATTTATACTTTAGCTAAATATAATTATTTTAGCCTAAATTAACTTAATTTAATTTTTATTATTACTATTAATAATAATAATAATAATTATAATTAAAAATTAAATTAATTAATTTAATATTAAAAACTAGGCCTATTAATCTAATTATCAAAAACTAAATTAATTAATCTAGTTATTAAAGATTAGGCCTATTAACCTATACCCTAAAAATTATTTAATTTAATCTAAGTACTATCTCTTAAAATTATTTATTTTATTAATTATTAATCTCTTATTCCTTAAAAGCCATAGAATTACGGCAATGGACCTGCTGCGGGGCGTCGCCGTGGTTCTCATGTCTTGCATTGGAGAATGCAATTTTTTATTTTTTATTTTTTTTTAGAATGCAAGCTCGTGTCAATTCATCTTATCAATGCCATTTTCCAACAATTTGTCTTGCTGCCTGGAATCGTTAGCTCAGGAACCGAACTCGTGGCTGCTGATTGCGAAGGTCCACCCGCCATCTCTATGGTATCGCTGACACGCTATGCCCGAATTCGGTAAGGGGTGCTGACACTCAGGTTGAGATGTGGCTTGCAACGCAGCACTTGACTCAAATACTCATCAACATTGGGGCGAAAAAGGGTTTCGTTGAAGTTATCTGGTGCCATGTGATGGAACGCCCAAAGATTTAAATAGGGCTCTTGTGCCATGACTTGGAGCAGCAAATTCTCACTTCCGACACATTTCTTTTTTACAACGTTGCTCTTTGACTCTCATCATGCATCTCATCCTCACTGGCGCGACTGGCCTGATTGGGTCTGGTGTTCTTGACGCCATGCTCAAAATGAAGGACATTACGAAAATCTCCATTCTCAGCAGGAGACCTGTTGCTATGGCCGATAAAGCCAATGACCCGAGAGTCAATGTCATTATCCACAATGACTTCTTGAATTATGGCCCCGATGTCCTCAGCCAGCTCCAAGGCGCTAACGGCGCCGTGTGGGCCCTGGGAGTCAGCCAAACCAAAGTGTCCAAAGAGTGAGCATTGGCTTTTGTCCATCCGGTTGATCATGGATACTGATCAAGTTGCAGTGAATACGTGAAGATCACAAAGGACTATGCTCTGTCCGGCGCCAAGGCATTCTCTGATCTTGCCCCGAACCAGGAGCCTTTCCGCTTCATTTTCGTCTCTGGCCAGAGCTCGACACACAGCCCCGGGCGATTCACTCCCACTTACGGCCGTGTCAAAGGCGAGACCGAAGTCTTGCTTTCCGAGATGCGCAACGTCTACCCTCGGCTTCTGACGGAGTCGGTCGGACCAGGGTTTGTGGATCCGAAAGAACACACTGCCATCCACCCGTACGTCCCCGACCAAGGCGTCTGGCTTAATGGCGCGAGGGCTGTTCTGGGGGCGCCAATTAGAATGTGCATGGGGTCCCTTCACTCTCCAACCGAGCCGTTGGGGAAGTTTCTGGCGGAGATGGCAATGGGCAAGTTTGAGGCACAGATGAGCGAAAAGAGCAGCGATATTGTCACGATAAATGGCGGCTCAAGAATTCTCAAGAACGAGGCATTTCGGAGACTGGCAGGATTGTGACAAGGAGGATGTTTCTGAACAATGCTCGGGATGGAATACAGTGAGGTTTGAAGGAACTCATCTGTAAAGTGTACGTATTGTAAAATAAGGTTCGTTTGATTCGTTTTATATAGACAATGCTTTATAATTTATCCATTCTTTCCTATATAACTATATGTATCTAAATCACTCTGCATCCGCAGAATCAATTATCTGGGCCAATTCGGAGCCAAAGCGAGAGACTAGGTTTTTCACCACATTCGAATCACCGTTAAAGAGCATCTCATCACCACTTACTGCCACGTTGATTCCTTGGCCTTGATGTACGATGACATTGATGAAGAATCGGTGAGGGCACAGATGGGACGTTTCAAGCTCCTCGATAGTGGAGACGGTAGATGTAGATGCCTGTGCGGTGGTGAAGTAGCTTGAAGCAAGGGACTCCTCAAGTCTGTATCTGCTCAGTGCCTTTGTTGCAACATTTGCGGCTTCGCCGTCGACCACTGCGGCATTGGCTCCTGGGTAGAGAATGTTAAGGTAGGAGTTGAACTTGGGGCCAAGCTTTTGCAGACCATCAGACTGTGCGAACTTGGTGAGTTGAGCAAGATGGTCCTGAATAGAATCCAGCAGGCGCTCCTCAGATGTTGGCTCGGGACTCTGGCCGCCAAGGCTTACAGATAACGGCGTTACAGTTAAGGTAGGCACGCTTGCGGTAGTCAAATCTAGCGTCTGCGTTCCGTCTGTGGAAGCAAGAGACCGTGAAGCATGGTTTAGACCGAACGTAGGCTGAGTGCGTTTTGTGAAATGGCTCAGTGTTCTTGCATACGCAAGTATGACTGCGGATGAGATGTGCGTATTGCTCTTGTTTTGTGCAAATACATCGATGGCGCTCTGTGACACAACATTCGAGAAACTGAATTTGAAGTGTGGACCTAGAGGAGACTTGTCCGCAATGCTCTCGACGTCAGCGTGTAGAACAGTTTCTTCAGCGCCTGATAGATGATGCGCCCAGTACGAATTCTCAGCATCGGGTTGTCGGACATCTCTGATTTCGTGAACCACTTGTGACAAAGGAGCTCGAGCCTGGAGCACTTTGCCAATGGCCAAGAGATCGTTGAAATCCTGCTCAATCATCTTGATGCTCCATCCATCATACAAGGCGTGGTGAATCCGAAGAACCACTGCTTTTCCATCCGAAGCCTCCAGATAGGAAACTCGCGCTGGAGGCTCTCTCAAGCTTGACTGTTTGTTGGTCTCCTGACCAACGTGATCGCTAATCAAGGCCTGGATGGGCTTTGAAGGGTCTTGAAGGGTTGTAAAGCTATCCTTTCCAGTCCAAGACTCGTTCAAAGTGACTTGAACGAGTCCTGTGGCGTTGTTTGCCCGGACGAATGTAGTCCTAAGAACTTCGTGAGCTCGGCAGAGCTCAGACCAACAACTCGCAACCTTGTTCTCGTCGATGGATTCATCGACCACCCGGTATACCCATGGGGCTTCAAAGAATCTCTTTCCGTTGTATAACCATTGTTCCAAGTGGGCACGTTGGCCTGCCAGGACCGGCAGCACCGACTTGATCAAGTCTCTTCCTAGCCCCAACTCCTTCGCTACTTGCTCTTTCAGCTCCTCATCCTTGGCCACCACCTGATCTTTTGGCTCTTTTGAAACCGGCTTTTGTGTTGAGACGGCACTTTTAATAATGTCGTAGATGCTAGAGCCTTTGATAATCTCAAAGACGCTCGCGTTGATTCCCAGTTTCTTCCTTAGAAGCTTTGATAGTCGAATGGCCAAAATGGAGTCGAGACCTACATTGACCAGCTTTGTGTTGTACCCGATATCCTTGCCCTCACATCTTGGGCCAAGTACCGCCTTGACAACTTGCAAAACAGCATCGGCTGTTGCGTTCTGGCTGTCAATAACTGGAGAGGGAAGATTCTCCCCTGTAGTATTTGGGATTCGAACTGAATTCCTCTTTCTAATCGTTTCCACTTGATCTGTATCAAGTGCTGCAACGCCCAAATCTTGGGATACAATGATTCTCACTGCGTTTTCCAACCGGCTTCCTAGAGTGTCCACCTCTTCAGGAGTCATCTTGGCTCTCACCTTGCCATGAAGCTTGTTGTTCTTTATATGGAAACTGACAATGAGGGGGTAATCATCATACGCTGGTCCGTTATCTGAACCGACATCGTCAGATTGGGCTTGGGTCTGCGCAGGTTTGAACAAAGACCGAGTTAAATCATCTGACTCAGACTCCGTGGAGGCGATTACACCATCAAATACGAATAGACTTTGGAAAAGGCTGGACGGAGCATCGCCTTGACTTTGACCAGAAGACCTCCACTGTGTCTGGATTGCCCTCAGAGATGCCATAGCATCTGTCCCTCTTGCATCGTCGTTGAGCTTCTGAATATGGGCCAAAGCTTCTGAAATGTTAACCGCGGTTCTTTGATCTGCCAGCTTGACTCTGATGGGAATAGTGTTGATGGTAGGGCCAACCACAACAGAGTCACCGTCATCTGCAAACCCGCCACTAGTCGAGACAACCTCGCCATAGACCACATCAGACTGTCCGTATAGAGCCTCGCAGAGCACCTTTACCCACGCCAGCTGAAGAGCCGCCTTGATTGTCACACTGAGCTCCTTGCATTTTGTCTGCAAGAATGATAACTCCTCTTCGTGCACTGTAAAATGGAAAGCGGATGATGCCTGGAGTGAGTCACCGGGGAAATCTATTGGAGTATAGGTGTAATCCTGAAGTAAGCTTCCCCATAACGCGATTGAGCCCCTTTGTGCAGAGGCCACGGTTTTTGCAAAGGGTCGGAATAAATGTTTGGCAGCTTCTGTGCCATTTTGATCGTGGCCGTGAAGATGCTTGCGATAGTTATCGCCCAGGATACGCCATATAACTTGAATTGAAGCGGCGTCGTAAAGTGCATGATGAATTCTCAACTGCACCTTGCCAGGCGGACCCGACTTTACTGCTTCCCAGCTGACGAGTTCACTTTGTTGGGTTGGGGACACAATGCCAACCCATGGCGCTTCGTCGTCTTGGGTAAAGATGAAGCGAGTTCGTAATATCTCACAGGCTTGTACTGTATCATCAACAGCAGCGAAAAACTTGTCCAGACTGGGCGTGTCCGTTTGGAGGGCGTACTCAGACAATTGGATGGCGTGGACGTAAGTGTAAGCGCTGCTCTCAATAGCCAGTGACGCACTCAACATACCCTCTTGTAGTGGTGTAGCAACAAACATGAGGTCCTGAGCTAGTCTTGATAGAGTCAAATCGTACGCGGATTCGTCATCGAGAGCAGAGTTGTGATGTTTGGCCTTGAAATTCTGTCTCTCGCTGCCACTGGGAGTGTTCTTGGTACTGGCCTTCGCCCTCTGGACAAGCTTGGCAACACCCTCCAAGGTACGAGCTTTTAGAACTGCATTGGGAGCTATCTTGATACTCTCGGACTTGTTGATAAGTTTAACGAACGGAAGGATCGTGATGGAGTTCAAACCCATCTGATATAGCGAAGTAATCTTGGAAGTAGCTGAGACATCAGCTAACTCGAGACGGAGAAGACGGGAAATGGCAGCATGTACTCGGGCCAAGGCCACCTTGAATCCTTCATCTTCAGTTTCTTCCGTTTGAAGAAGACTGGAGTTTTGATGACTGTTGGTCATCGAGGCGTTTGATTCGTAGTGCACCTGAACGAAATCCTTGATTCTTGTGTCCGCATTGGCTGCATTGTATACGATTTTATCGAACAGCAAGCCGACATCGGCCAGCTGTGATTCAGTCAACGCTCCAGCCGATGAGAGCATTAGCGTAATCTTGCCGTCGGCATGTAAATCGACGTCGATGGCCAAGGCCATGTCGCTCTTGCTTTGGGATCGCAGAGGACTCATTCTTCCAGGTGTAGATTGGCTGCTCCCCGTGTCGTCCGCAGGGGCAACATTTATGCTAAGTAGAGTATCAAACAGTTTATCATCAGACCCAGACCAGCGCTGGACGTTCTCTACACTAACGAGTGGCATTGTGCCCTGACAGATAGCAACGTGGGACTCGTGAGCTTTCTCAGCAAGCTCGGCCAAGGTCGGGTTGCCTGCCTGCAAGCTGAGTGTTTGGACTAGAGTATTGATGCAAGGTCCAACAAAATTATCTACACCATCGGCAACGTGGCCAAGAAGGGGCCGAAGGGACATGACAAAGCCGTAAACGACGGATGCCTGTCGAGAAAGTTGAGCTAGGCAGAGGGCCGTGGCTAGCTGGAAAGCAGTAGAGGCAGATACAGACACGCCGGAATTTTGTGATTGAGCTTGCAAGTGGGATTTAAGTTGCGAGGAGGTGTAGGCGAAAGACATTGTGTGACGGGCCATGTCCTTACGGCTGTTGTCATCATCAGCCCCGACACGACAGGGCCGCACACCGCGCAATCTAGTCTGCCACGAACGTTTCGTAGATTCCATTTGGTTGTTAGAGAGATGGCAATGGTCAGAAATGCTCTTGAGGATACCGAGGCTCTTGCTGACTGAAGCAGAATCAGGGTTTTGTCCATCATAACACTGCTGTATTTTCTTCCTGAGCACGGCAACAGCCACGCCGTCGAACAACGCGTGATGAACCTTGAGTGAAACAAGAGTTTCTCCAGAGTCATCTGTATCTCCTATTTGAAAGGTGATTGGCGGCCGCACGTTCATATCAGCCACCATGGTCGCTGGATCTCTTGAGCCATCAAATGGAGAGTACGCAGGCGAGCGGAGAACAACCTGGAAAATGCGGCCATCATCCTCCCTTTGGATGAAACAGGTCCTCAACATGGCTTCAGATGCAACGGCTAGTTCGGCCGCTGCCTTCCATCTCGCAATATCTGTTCCGCGGGAAAGTCGGTAATGGAACTGGGCCACATAAGGGACGTCAACCTCTGCCTTGTGCTCATCATCATCGCCAGTAGCGGTCAACCACACAAGGGATCGAGCTATGAGTGCTGATTGTAGAGGTAGGCAGGGTAGAACAGCCTCGACCTGCGAAACTTCAAGGCCAGCGGGAATAGGGCCGAGATCCGCTGTGCTGAGCGCCTCGGCCTTTTGTAGTTTGTCGGTAGCCTGGGCGTATGGCGGCGTGCGCTCAGGAGCACTGGTGCTCGGAGCATTGCCATTAAATTCTTGAGAAGCCAGTTGAGCTATCGAACCTACCGTGCAAGAGGAGGATAGAATATCAGCCATATTCAGCATCGGGAATCCTCGCTTTCTCAACAAAGACACTAAATGGACGGCGGAGAGACTGTCAATGCCAAGGCGATGAATGCTGCTAGTAGCTGAGGCCTTGATTTTGCTGCTAGTAGCTGAGGCCTTGATTTTGCTGCCGATGGCCTCTTCTACAGCAGTAATGACTACAGACTCTCTGGCGTCTAAAGCGTGACTTAGACCCGTGGTAGTGGCGAGTGCAGGTCCGTTTTGATGGTCTTCGCTTTGCTGAGATGCGTAAAAGTCATTCGCTAGTTTGGCCAGTAGCTTGGTATCCACCTTACCTGAGGCGACCAGGTAAGGGATCTTTGAGACCCAGAGCATTGTGGGCACCATGAAGGCCGGGAGGCCATTTTCGCATTTCTGCTCGAGCCTCTCGAGCAACGATGTCACCGCCTGGCCTTGGTTCTGAAGTAACTCAACCTCGGAACTGGCCTCTCCCTTCAAAAGTGACTTCGCTGTACGGGCAACAAATCCAAAGAGTTGTTGCTGGTTTGAGCCGTCAACACCACTGGAAACAACGGCAGCAGCAAAGTCTAGGTCGCCCTCATCAGCCGCAACGTGTTTCAGGAATGATACAACTTCATCCAACTCGAGTCTTTGGCCCCGAATCTTAGCCTGCTGATCTGCCCGACCCAGGAACTCAAGGGTGCCATCGTGCATCATCCTCATCATATCGCCTGTTCTGTAGATCTTCTGGTTGCCGTTTCCTAGTAGTGCGGTGGTTCGGAAACTCGTGGCATTCTCCATTGGTCTATTCAGATAGCCCATAGATACTTGCGGACCAGCAATACAAAGCTCTCCGGGCTGTCCTCTTCTGGCTATTATTTGCTCGTCACCAGTGTCGGGGCATAGCAGCAGGGCCTCAAGCCCGTAGAGTGGCAAACCGAGATTGCGAGCGTTTGAATCACGATTCACAGCATGGCCAAGGCAGCCGATTGTGACCTCAGTCGGGCCGTAAAAATTGAAAAGAGTGACTTGCTTCTGCTCATCTTGGTCAGTGGGATCATGTGCCCTTGTCCATGTGTCCAGAAGCTCGCTCGAAGCCTTTTCTCCACCAGTCGTCACCACTCTGACAGAAGGCACATCTTCAGGTCGTAGTCTTAGTTGAGTCAGGACAGAGGGGACAGAGCCAAAATGAGTGATGCCTAGGTCGTTAATGACTTGCTGTAGGCTACCGAGCATGGTGTTGCGATCCTTGCCTATCACGACACGGTAACCCAAATGCCAAGGGACAAATAACTGTGTCAGATGGGGGTCGAAGGCCCTGGACGTAAGATTGAGGTATTTGCCAGCACCCCCGAGATTTCCAGTTGCAGGCGAAGACTCAATCATGCGGGCACTGAAGGAGGCAATGAAATGGCACAGGTTGCTATTTGATACCCGTACGCCCTTGGGACGGCCGGTTGAGCCCGACGTGTAGAGAAGATAGCCACCATCACCCAGTTCAGAATATCTCTGAGACAAGGGCCAACTTAGAATCGTATCAACATCATCGTTGCCATCTGGCAAGAGGAGGGTTGGTGGATCACCGTCGATATGCAAGTCCAGGTCTCCGGCGAGCTTCTCAGTGGTAATGACAAGCTTTGCCTTTGCATCGCGGATGAGGAGCTGCTTGCGAGCCGGTGGAAGTTCCTCATCCACAGGTAGGTATACGTAACCAGCGCGGAATATAGCTAGAGTTGCTGCAAGCGACTTGATATCTCTGCCCATGTACATTGCAACGACGTCATCAGATTGGAGGTGGACGTCGTTGGATACTAGCTTGGAGGCGATTGCATTGGTAAGCGTATCTAACTGGGCATATGTGATGCGTTTGGTGACTATTTCGTCATCAAGCTCGTCAGAGTCTTGGAAAATGACTTGCTCAGCTGCGATCCACTCAGGATGCTTGGACGCATGCAAAGCAACGCTCAAAGTTGGATCAACTGTGCGAGACTTCTGAGCAACAGGTTCACCGCTGATAGACATGAAAGAACGCCCCATACAATTTTGAAGTTGGGAAATGGGTAGCTGTGGTGAATCTAACATCATTCGAGCCTGCTCAATGATCTGATCCAGCATGAGCTCCAGTTGTGGCTGGGAGATGTGGCGTCCATTGCCGGTGAGTTCCATGACACCCTCGGCCTCGAAAATATTGAATGCGAGAGGGTGTTCTACATTAAGCGAGAGTGCCTGACCAACTTCTTTGAACATTTGTTCGCCAGGACCAGTTTCGACACCACTTTCCGGGGCTGGATGATAGACAAAGAGACCTGGAAATGGGGCACTGCTGCTCCCGCTCCCTTGGTTGAGCATCTTCTTGATGTCTACAGGATGCAGATTATGCGTACTGCCGATAAGGTTGGTTGAGTCGCTGACCATGTTGCTCCAGAGCTCTTCAGACGAGGAGACATCCGTGCGGACAACGACTGGAAGAGTCACCATCGCAGGCCCCATGACATGAGCTAGATCTGGGTGGAGAATTCTCTGCGAGACAGTCTGTCCAAGCATGATGGCCTTGAGTTCTAGGTATGATGACAAGACACATCCGAATGCAGACTGGAATAATGTCGGGAGCGCGGGCGACCCAGAGGTAGATGTGATGAGCGAAGAAGGTATCGGCTTTCTCGACAGAAGAATCCTTTGCGGCTGCTGTTGACGGGATTGGGTCAAGTCGGGGAAAGGTGCGTTAAGCGCTCCAACTGTATCTCTGAGCTCGGAAAGGCGGTTGTTCCACAAGGTAGCGGCCTCCTGTCTTTGAGGGGCAGTTGGAAGCAGACCAAGCTCCATACCCCTCGCAAGTTGTGAGATACTAGTATTACCTGACGTGTTTTGCTTCAAGTAAAGCTTGGCAACTGTGTCGAGGAGAATTTCCGAAGATACGCTGTCGTGAAGTGAGTGGTGCATGCTGAGTACCATTTTACTGGACGCTTCAGCAAAGGTTACTGCCCACGGAGGTTGGATTGAAGTTGTTGGTGTCAGTTCGCCCTGTAGCCTTTCGGCCCAATTGGCCAGGGTTTGGTCTTCGTCCTGGGATATACAAGTCCAGCGTACATTTGGCTCTTCTCGTACCAACTGAAGGATTGTAGACTGAATGCCTTGTTGCCGAGCCCATGTAGCGCTGTTGTCGTGTTCCTCTGTACGTTTCAGGTCCAGTTGTGTAAGAGGAACGAAGATGGTTCGAAGTATATCGAATCTCTTAGCAGCTGCTGTCCAGGCTCTCTTCAGACGCTGGCTATCGATATTACCCAGGTGGCTCAAGTCAAATACACGATGGGACCAGTATGCCCGAGGTTCAAGCATAGTCTCGATAATGAGAGATTCCTGCATGGGAGTAGCAGGCAGGATGTAGGACGTGTCGTGCGGCCGCATCTCACCATGGAGACCCTTAGTTAGTAGATCTCGAATAGAAGCCACCCAAGAATTCTCCACGGGCGCCTCTGGCAATTTCGTGTCGTTGGATTGTGGTGCGGAATTTTGAATTGGTAGTTTGCTAAGAATAACATCAACTAGCTCGCCGAGATACTGGCAGCGCATGAGATCAATAACTCCAACAGGACACTTCAATTGCCGTCTTAGCGACCATGCGAGCTTGGTAATCTCCAGAGAGCTGAAGCCCAAACCTGCCAGGCCATCTTCTGGGGAGAGGGGTTCAATTGCTACCTTGAAGTTGTCTGCGATGGTTTGAAGAATAGGAAGTTGTTCGTCTGTCCACTGTGATTTTGTTTGTTGACCATCACTGCCAGAATGCTCCGAGTCGACCCTCCCAGCTAGGACATTCAGATCAGAAGCTTTGTAGATCTCTTGCAGGGCCTTTCGGTCAACCTTGTTAGATGCAGTCCTCGGCATTGTCGTATCCAGAACAACGACGTGGCCGGGGACCATGTAACTCGGCAGCATGTCTCTGGCTCTTTGGAAGACCTGTGCTCTGATCTTGGCTGTGTCTGCGTCGTCCTTCTTTACAGAAACAAAGGTGACGACGACCTTGTTGTTGCTGCCATTTTCAGATCCAGGGCGGACTAAGTACAGTGTCTCAACGTGTTCGACAGCTGGCTCCTCATCTTTGACGCTTGCGCAAGCTGCGCTGATCTCGCTCAACTCGATTCGGATGCCAGTGATCTTGACCAGGTCATCATTCCGACCAAGGAACTCGAAACCGTGGTCGTTGAGACGCACCATATCTCCTGTCAAGTAGATACGTTCCTCTATGCCGGGTCCTCCCTGGATGAAAGCCTTGGCGGTTTTGGCCTCGTTACTGAGATAACCCTTGGCTACCTGCACACCACCCAGAGCGAGTTCGCCTACTCCGTATCGTGGGACCAACTCCCAGCGCTTGGACGAATCTTGCCCTGCCACAACCTCACGTACAACGTAGGATGTGCATTTGGTCAAGGGAAACCCGACGTTGGCCGCCTTTGCGGGGTCTCTGCTCTTGCCATAAAATCGCCTCATAGTCGAAACAACAGCGTTTTCGGCCGGCCCATATGTGTTGTAGGCGCGAGTGGTGATCCCAGGTGCTGCCCACGCCTCGGCTACATCTTCTGTCAATTTCTCACCAATGAAGGTCACGTATTGTAACGTAGATCCCTTAATCTCGTCGACGGCGATGCTGGCACCAAATGACGGTGTGAGGTGTGCGTGTGTGGGACGGGATTTCCAAATGAATTCGACAAACGTGCCAAGAACCAACTCTCTAGTTCCACTGATCACGCTACCCGCTAGACCCCAAGTGTAGAAAAGGTCCTGCACAAACACATCGAAACTGTATGCTGATAGCTGCAGTGTGCGCACCTGTCCAGCCTCCTTATCATGTTCAACCTGGATCTGGAGATCGCGCATGGCTTCTGCTGCGGCATTGTGTTGGATCATGACACCCTTTGGTTCTCCGGTCGTACCCGAAGTCCACAAAAGATAGGCCAAATCTTCCCCATTGAGGCTGCGTGAAGACAGGATGCTCTGGCGCGGGTCGGCTCTCTCAGATGTCTTCTGATCTGCATAACGGTCAACAAGAATTACACGCATGCCTTCCAGGCTCTCGTGCGTAAGACAAGGCTCGACAAGACTCAACGACTCTGTGGTTGTCAAAAGCAGTTTACTTTGTGTTCGGGCGATCAGTGAAGTCCGCCGTTGCAGAGGCGACGTATCGTCAATGGGGCACCAGGCTGAGCCTGATTTCAAGATGGCCAGAATAGAGACGTAGAGCTCGACGCTGCGTTGCATACAAATAGGAATGATGTCCACGTCTTCCTCACGCAGGATCCTGGCTAAGCCATTGGCCCTGGCGTCAAGTTCTGAATAGCTCAGTTCAGTTGGGGGTAAGTCGAGTGAAGAGTAAAAGCTCAGGGCCAAAAGCTCAGGAGTAGACGCAGCTTGGTTCTCGAACTGGGAATGTAGAAGCTCAACTCGATCTTTTATCTGTCGCTTTCTATCTTCCTCATCTGTGGTTGGAACCGGGATTGTGCCTTCGGCAGAGAGTAGGTTCCTTGGCAAGCGCGCTGGCAAACTTTGGACCATGTCGTCCGGCAGTGAGCTGATCATGATTTCCATAAGTGCCGCAAGTTGATTTGCTATACATTTAGCTGATAGCTCTGAGAGGGCATCCTCCCGATACGTGAGCTTGAAAGACATGTTGCTAGACTCTTCATTCCGATTTGGAGAGTGAGGATCTGTGGGAAAGACCTCGACAAAAACATCGAAATCATAACGTATAGCTGGGTTGTGAATTTCCAGCCAGGGAAATTGATCATTGTCTCCAAACTCAATTGGCGCATACGATTGCAAGGCCAGTGCGGTGTTGTATGGCAGAGACTTGAAGATACCGAAAGACATGTGTCGGTGGCTTTGCGCAAGCCTTGAGTGGTCTACAAGACTGCTAACAAGTTGGCTAATGGTTTGCACCTCGGGTAGGGCCACTCGGCAAGGAACGACCGAGAAAGTGGGAGCATGTGATGAAACATGATGACCAGATATGACGCTTCCAAATGTAACATCACCAGTGTCTGCCTCGCTGAACAAGTACAGAAGCAAAGACCAGGACGCTTGGATGATTGACAAGGGTGACGCACCCAAGGCCCTACTCTTATCTTCTAGGGCCTTCCATGAGAGGTCACTTGCGTATTCAACCATCCCACGCTCACAGTCCATACCAGTCGCAGATGGCTTGATGTTACCACCGCTGAGAGCGCCAAAGCTTTCGGTTTCCCAGCCCTTTAGGGATTCTCTCCATAGCTCGTCCGTTTCAGCGCTCAAATTAGAGGCCCAATCAAATACAGCCTCGTAGATGCCTTGTTTCTGGAAAGTTTCGAGACCAGCATACTCTTGAGCAACATCGTTCATCAGTGCCTCTAATGAGGCACCGTCACAAATACAATGGGCCATACTAATCACCAGTAGACTAGAGTTATGGTGATCCGGTTCAGACTCAGACTCTGACTCAATCAGCTGTATGTGATATAACCTCTGTGCATTGAGATCAATGTTCTCCTCAGCTAGACTAAGCCATATTTTCTTGCGACTAGTAGCGTGAGATCCGCTTGTCCTGGTATGTACTACCCGGCTCGTGGAGTGGGTGAAACGATCCCACGCCTCAGGTGTCAAGATGACTTGGGCAAAGGGCGATAAGGAATCATCAGACGGGAGCATGGCGCATCGGTACATGGCTTGCGCAGAGACCACACTCTCAACAGCCTCCTTAAGCTTGTTAACTGAAACGTTCGGCTTCAGGCTGAGAATAGAATGACTAATGTAATTGCGCTTATCCATTGCGAAACTCACGGCCAGCTGACTCTGTGTGCTGGTTGCGGGGAGCACCATCTCGATGTCAGCCTCGCTAGTGAGATTCAACTTGGAGACCGCCTCCGAGACGTATTTGTAGGAAAAGTCAGCTAGCTGACTTTGTATTTTGGCCTCTTTGCTGTTCGATTCAACCCAGTGATCGCCATTCTGAGATGAGGGGAAGAACACTGAACGGACAGTGGCTCTTGAGTCCAGTAGCAGGGCCAATGATGGTTGAAGACGCGCGTTTTGATGCTGAATTGCGGTGGATCCCGAGTTGGGCCATTGCTTCCGTATATCACGCAAGACTCTCATGGCGTGGAGGCTGTCCATGCCGGCCTGAATGAGCGGCATAGTGGCAGTGATGTTCATGCTTGTAGAAGGGCCATCGCCGAGAATGCGAGATACAATAGCCAAAAGCTCCTCTTCTAGCTGGGCATCTCCGGGGTTTGATAGAAGTGTGGTATGCTGGACGATTTCCACCTGCTCACCTCCCAACGGCTGTGGACTCTGACCTTCCTTTAAGGCCTCTCGCACGTATGCCGAAGCCGCCTTGCGGTCGACTTTCCCGGATGCGGATCTTGGGAGGACTTCAACTTGTAGAATCTTGAAAGGCCTCATGTACTCTGGCAAGTAACGCTCTGCAGCCTCCAAGCACCCTTGGTGGACAAGATCAAATCCCAGATCGGCATGCGGCTCAAGTACAACCAAGCTGATGATCTTCTCCGAACCAGCCTCCGAAGCCTGCTGTTTCCATGCACATGCAAGGGTCTCTCGTACGCCACGAACTCTACTGGCCAGGGCACTTTCAATCTCACCCAACTCCACCCGCCGTCCGCTTAGCTTGACCTGGTCATCGGATATTCTGCCTAGGAATTCGACGACGGGCTCGCCTTGGGGGGTCCAGACAATTCTAGCTCGGTCACCAGTCCTATAAGCCCGACCCCATCGAGAATCATCGACAAAGGCGCGGGCTGTCTCGTCGGGGCGGTTGAGGTAGCCCCCTCTGCTTACCTGAGGACCAGTGATCACAAGCTCTCCGACTGCACCCATTGGCACGGGCTCCAGGTTTACAGCCTGGCTGTTCACTATGAGAGCGCCACATGTCTCGAGTGGGGTTCCTATCACAGAACCTCGCTGCTCTTTGGGGACGCGGGCCTGGGCGATACAGTAGATGGCCGTTTCTGTAGGCCCGTAACCGTTGTAGATACCAGTGGGTACATGTTCACGGCCTTCGATACTTCCGAGAATATTATATGGTGCAAAGTCTTGCACAAGGCGAGCATTAAGTGTCTCTCCACCGACCATTAAGCCCCGGATTGATGCCGGATCCAGCAGGCTAGCAAAGCTGGGAGTGATGTTGGTTATATCGGCTTGCAGGACTGTGACAACCCTGTCGATATTCTGCAAGGTAAAATCCCGCGGAGCACAACAAAGAGTTGAGCCAGTGCTTAGCGTCCACATGATCTCGAAAAGTGAAATATCAAAGGTCGGTGCCGCGCCCTGGAACCATCTAGTTGGCTGACTGGATGATGATGATGGTGATGAGACGAACCCGAAGTGGGCGCTCAGGGCGGACACAGTGCAGGCTGCAGAAATGTGGCTGACGGTTACGCCTTTTGGCATACCAGTGGTGCCAGATGTATACAGAATGTAGGCCACATCAGTTTCTTTAGTAGAGGATTGTGGTCGTCTTTCTGATTTAACATCGCATTTTTCCAGATATGGAGAAACGTTGATGGTGGAAATCAAGCCACCTGAGGGTGATGACAGCTCCAGCTGTGTCGAGGCAGCTACAAGAAGTGCACCAGGTTTTAAATCCTCCATGAGAGCCTCCTTTCTTTCCTCTGGGGCGTCCATGGGGATGGGACAGAAGGCGATACCGGCCTTGAGAGCAGCCAGGTAGCTGATGTACAGCTCTGGGCAAGGTCCCATTCGCACAGCAACAGTCTTGATGAATGAATTTGACTGTGAGTACTCCTCAAACACGCCAACCAGCTCAGAGGCCAGCGCGTTGGCGGCATTTTCGACCTGTTGATATGTATACTGAACCCTGCTGCCGTCCTCAAGGCAGACGAGGAAGTCCAGAGCAATTCTTTCAGGGGTTTCTGTCACCCGCTGCTCGAACCACCTTTGAAGCAGAGCTGGCTCGTTCTCATTGCTTTCGAGCAAAGGCAGCGGCCTGAGCCTTGGTGGAAAGTTCAGAACAGACGGTTGCGTCCAGTTAGTTCCCGCATTCTCTTGCTGTAGCTCCTGGATAATATCATCCATCATATGACCTAGAGAACGGAGAGCTGCATCAGGGATAACATTAGCTTGGGCCGCCAATTGCGCCTTTCCCGTTGTTTCATCTACATGAAGCTGCAAGGCCTGTATTCGGTGTCAGTTATTAACCATTTTTATACTGCTCATTCGCTTGGACCACAGGCAGTCCCGATCCAACTAACCTTTCCCTTGCCGATCGAAAAGTCGGTTATAATTTCATGAGTCTCTGCACAGGACACAAAGGTAAAGACTGCGTCTTTTGCCTCATTGCCATGGCTTTCGCTGGCAGAATGAGCCAGTATGTAGCCACCACGCTTGGCATCTTGGATACAATATGGCTCTCCAGCATTAAGCACCACTACGCAAGACACAAGCTTTACGAAGGCCTGAACATATGCGTCCTTGTCGCATATAGATTCGAGAGAACTTTGCCAGTACAGCAGCTGAGCGTCATCTTGAAGATTACCCTGTGCCTCTGAGGATGAAGTTGGCAGCTCGTGGTTGGGTGGCTGTTGGAGAGAATGCAGTGGCCGGAGCTGCGTGATGGGCGGCCGTGACATCAATGTGCTGCTGTTCATGTTGCCGTGTGTCTTGCTTGGTTCACCTCAGATGCATGGATGTGACTGCATGAGTCTTGAGATAGTATAGTCGCGTCTGCAGCGTGCATGATTACCATCCAAACTAGCTTATATTCTCGGTACCTTTCCCTAGGCCTGAAAGGCGTTCATGCCGCTATCGCTCAATCCGTGGGGTAATAAATTCGGACGAGCCCCCTGGGGTATACCTATGGTCCCCATGTGGCCAAACATCCGGCCCTCCCTCGGTTCAGGCGACCGAGCGCCAAGGCCTGTTACACTATGTAGGATTGCCAAGGGGGGATATGTTCTCGGCGTGGGCGTGGAGGCATATCCTCCGAGTGGGTTTACATAATTGCATCATCATGGTGTGTTCCAGCAGCGTGGGAGGTGGCGTTGCGGCGGAAAAGTCAAATAGAAACCTTAACTCAACGGTCTATGCATAGCAATTAGTAAGGCACTCGCACTCGATGAATCTGATTAGATTTGATTAGATTATCTGACTCGAATGTGAAAATTTTCTCGCAAACTCAATTAACTATTCGAGTACTAGTCGCAATACGGCGGCGGGAACAGCACTGGGTTTGTCCTTGGCAAACCCACCCAACGGTGAAAACTTCCTTGCAAGCTCGGCATGTACGGCCTTCCCACGGAGGTCACCAAATGCCGAACTCGACCGGCGTGGGGGATAAATGGAACATGCGGGCTCGTGCCCAATCCACTCCTGCTGTTCCTTGAAACGTCGCGATGGAGTTAATTTGATCCCGCTTAACCGGTCTATGATGCATTTCCGTAGATCATGTCACAATTGTAGCCCCACTATGCGAAGAGAGAAATATCTAGCATTGGTCATGTACCCACTATCTACACTAAATGTGCTTCTTGGAAGAAGCGATCCCGCTGCAGGGCGAATAGCATGGCCGTCTTGTGCGGTAGGTGGAAGCGCTTCTTCTTCTCCTGAGGCAGATACTTGTTTTGAATGTGCACGTGGGACAAGTCAAACTTGGGCTCGGCAATTACCTGCTTTGTCCGGGGGTCCCGCAAGAAGCAGCAATGCTTGATGGACGTTGCCACGGCCTGGTACCTTTTACCTCCCCGGAAGTGCTCTTCGCCAACCAGGATGTGCGAGTTCTGGTCGTGCTCGCCCACCACGATGTTGCAGTTGGAGCTGAAGAAGCACGCGGCGTTGTCTTCCTTGACCCACCCAAGCTCCGTGTACCCTGCCAGCTCACCATCCCACTCGAAGACACATGACATGGTGTGTGCATCTGCTAGCTGCTGCGCCAGGTACGCCCGGTGGTGCTCGTCTGGTCCTCTCTCTTTCCATGATGCATTGACTCGGTCCGAGTTCTGCCATCGCTTGTACGCCTCAAAGTGCACCGGGTTCTCGGCGTCGATGTGGAGAATGCGCAGCTGCTGTCCAAGCTCAATGATGAATCGAGAGTAGACCACTGCGCCTGGTTTGGGCTTGGCCGGTCGAATCGGATGGACAGTGCAGACATTGCCCTTTTGTGTGAACCCCAGCTGACTGGGAAAAACGCCAAGCATCCCGTTGAAGCCAGGGAAGCTGGTTACTTCGGGACGGCTTTGGAGCCAATGCTGAGAGTCTGGGGCACCTGCTCCTTGCCAGAAGGACTCGCGGTAGAGCCAGTAGATGACATCCTTGATTGCTGCCGTGTTTGCAGTCGGCGAGAATGGCGACACTACTCCCAGGCCAGTGCATCGCAAGTACTCGCCCACTCTCTCGCTCTCTACCGAGACGGGAATCAAGTCTTCGTCTCTGTAGTCGGGATGAATCCACAAGGCGTAAATTGAAGCCCATGCCAGAGCGAGGTCCTGCTGCTGGCTGTCCGATCCAAACGGCGAGTTGGGGTTGGCTACATCCAACCACAGCAACTCGAGCCGGACAACTTCGCCGGACTGCGATCTGTCATCGTTGACCATGGCTGGGGAGATTCTGGTCTTCAGACCATCAGTTGTCCACCGAGCCAACGCCGCATCACCAGAACCAACAACGTAGTCTGTAACACTGCCGTTGTTGTTGGTGTTGATCCATAGCTGGGTCTTGCTGTCGGGCAGTTTGAAGGATAGCTTGCCTGGACTCTTTGCCGACGCCTCGTCGCAGAACTGCGTGCTCAGTATGGCATCACCCATTTTAATATCTTCCAATTGCCTAGCATTTTGTTAGTTTGTTATTGGACATGCTGGAGCATAATATGGCCAACCCTGAGTTATTCCTGGTGGGCATGGCACTTACAGAGAAATTATTGCACTCGAACGTGGAAAATAGATGTAGATTGAAGCTTGCAAGAAGTTCTAGAAATGGAATCAATGAAGATAGAAGTGCGTCATTCCCTATGTGTTTATATGGGACTCAAACAGGAGATATCATTGTCCCTGTGTTACACGAACATCACTTGGCACTGTGCTAAACATGCCGACATTGTATAATCAATAATCACGCTTTGGCCACAAATCATGCATTCATAAATATCGAGTGTACATGGGTTTAGTATACTAAAGGAAGATATACACGGATCCATTCCAAGATACCAAACCACCAACCCTAATCGCATCACGTACCCTATATACCAAATAAATAAATGTTAGGGTGTGCCATTATTTAGGCTAAAAAAAAAGTCGAGAGATGTTTTTAACAGTGCAAAACCAGGGTTATTGCACATGGGATACCACCCCACAAGCAGGGTGAGCAAACCAAGATTTTCCTTAGCTAACTTTTAGAAATGCCGTATTCCGTCAAGATCTACTGGTCATTCCTGCCAGCGAGTGTGGGTAGCCAAGACCTTGTGCTGAATTGCAGGGCCTCGTAAAAACCAGCCAACCACTCCACTATGGTACAATGCCAAGATGCCACGCGGGGTTTTCACCCAACTGGGAGTGTGTCATGAAGATCAGATAATATTCCAAATGTCAGGAAAACAACCAGGGAGCCATGCATTGCTCACTTATTGCTACGCGATAGGTAAGCGGAGCGACGCGGGGTAAGAGTGAGAAGTCGTCTCTGCCGTGCCGGGCTCCGACAGTCCCGGTTAAGCATAGCAACCTTAAAGGATTTAAGCTTACGTTATGGCATTCAGTGCCGAGACTTGTGGGTCTTGGCATGGGCAGCTGCTTTTTGGGCCTTCGGCACAAGCACAATACTATTTATACCCCTGCCATCCGAAGGTACAGAATATTCATTTATCCCGTGGCGGATAGTTAGTGTTTGCAATGGGGAAGCGGTCAGGATACAGCCGGTCGCTCCGTCGCGTCAGGAGCTAGCACTAGTCTGATCCACGGGGGCGTGAGGCCTGAAAATGCTCGGTTGGGATGTTTCCACGGAACTGGACGATCCTTTTTATCTGATTAGATTATTAGGGCCACGGGAAGCGGGTGGAATGCGTTACTTTTGCTCGTGCGGCACTTCAAATGAGTTTGTTGGCTTGCACCATCCACAATGCTTGAGCGGAAGTGGATATAGGAGTCAAGTCAAACCCGACCCTTGTACAAAAATACCAAGGAGAAAATGACAGAAAGACTGTCCACTGTTTTGGGATTCCGCGACCCTCAAGGATGTACGTACAAGCGCTAAACAAGCAGTCGTTCCGCAGTCGGAGAGGTTTGCCAGCTCCACGATGCAAGTGTGGGGGCTCGCTCTCGGTAGGTGGATACGCAATCAAAGCCCACCCACATACACGGGAGAGGCAAGTTTGTGAGTAGATGCCAAATATATGCGGCTCTCATTCAACTTAGTATGATCCGGTAAGCAGTCGCCCCAAGTCAGAACTCGGCGACAACCATCATGGCGAGCAATGATGGGAAAAGCTTCCCTCCGCGGAAATGGTACAGAAGGGTACCGTTCCTATCCACAAAGCCCATCGAGAAGCGAGTGGCTGCGCGGGACTTGGGACCGAATCCAAGCGCAGCTCACTTGGAGGATGGAGCGGGTGTCGGGGCTGGGGAGAAGGTCCAGATCCCGGAGTCAACAGCAAACTGGCTGTCCATACTGACCTTCGACTGGCTGCGCACCATTCTGGGAACGGGCTACACCAGGCCTCTTCAGGTCGATGACCTGTATGACATGCCTAGTAACAGGTTGGTGCAAGATCATGCAGACCGCTTCGAGAAGAGCTGGTCCACAAGGCTGGAGAGGAATAGGAACCGACCAACTCCCTCAGGGCTGATCACATGGAGGCCTTTCTGGGCCAGACGCACAAGTGATGCCACCGTCTTGACCCTGGCCTTGAACGACGTCACGTTCAGATGGTTCTGGCTTGGTGGCCTTTTCAAGCTGCTTGGAGATCTAACGCAGATCATCTCGCCGTTGATAATCAGATTCCTCATCGCCACCCTATCTGATCCGTCCCAACAGGCTCTACGCGAAGGCTTTGGTTACGCAGTGGGCCTGTTTTGCCTGCTGGTCTTCTCCGTCACGTCCAATGTCCATGGATTCTACCGATCCTATTCGACCGGCATCCTACTAAGAGGAGCCTTGATACATGCCATCTATCGCAGGTCAACAACGCAGCTCACAGAGAAGGCCAAACTAAAGTATGGTCTCGGCACGGGCAAATTGATGAGCTTGATGAGCGCTGACGTGACGCGCGTGGATTTTTGCTGTGGCTTCTTCCATACTGCCTGGACAAGCATCTTTCAAATATTGCTTTGCTTTGCCCTCACAGTATGGTCTATGGGCTACAGCGCCCTGCCAGGATTTGGCCTGTTGGTGCTGCTGTATCCTCTGCAGACCTTCATGATGCGTCAGCTTCTACGCTTGCGTCGAGCTAGTATGCCCTTCACAGACGCCCGAGTCAAGGCTGTCGTGGAGGCCGTGTCGGCTATCCGATTGGTCAAGACTAACGCCTACGAGAAGAGCTTGCTCGCTAAGATTGGAAAGTTGAGATCCGATGAGGTCACCTACATTCGCAAGAGAATGCTTCTGAGGGCTCTCAACACGGCAGTATCGTATACTGCCCCCACCTTGGCTGCAGTCGTTAGCATAGTCTGCTATGGAGCCACAAACGAAAATGGGATGGAGGCTGATGTGATATTCCCTGCCCTCGCTTTCTTCTTGTTGCTGAGGACGCCGCTCCAGGCTCTACCTACCGCACTCTCGGCTATAGCAGATGCTAGGGCGGCACTTGAGCGCCTGGCTATTTTTATGATTGCCTCTGAAGCGGGACCTACCTGTAATTCGGGATTGGATTCCGACCACGGTGATGATGCAAGCGAGAAGGCATCAACCGAAGTAGTGGTTCAAGTTGAAGATGCTATTTTTGCCTATCACGATGACGAAGAGCTGATGGCAAACGATGCCCAGGGAGATGCGGAGAAAGCGAACCCGGATCTTGCACCTCAAAACACAATGTCAGCAAACCAAACCCAGCGTCTTTTCCTCGATTCGCTTGAGGTGAAGAGAAACCAGCTTGTCTGCATCGTGGGTCCCGTGGCATCGGGCAAATCCTCAGTCTTCAGGGCGCTCTTGGGAGACATGCAGCGCGTTCAAGCGCGTTCATGTCGGCTCAGCCTCGAGAACGCGGCATCTTCTCAGCTTGCCTTTGCTCCACAGACAGCTTGGCTACTTAGTGAGACAGTGCGAGAGAACATTGTTTTCGGCAGACCTCTTGATCTGGCATGGTATGACGAGGTTCTTACCCGATGTTGTTTGCACGAGGACATGGAGAGATTACCTGATGGCGACATGACAGTTGTGGGAGAGATGGGCGTCTCTCTCTCAGGCGGCCAGAAGCAACGTATAAGTCTAGCCAGGACTCTTTACGGCAAAAGCCCACTCCTTTTTCTCGATGACTGTTTCTCAGCTCTTGATGCCCACGTTAGTGCTCGCGTCTTTGACATGGTGGTCAACAAGGCTCGGAGGGATAATGAGGCTACTACTGTTCTCGTCACGCATTCGATGGTCTTCGCTAGGCAGGCGGATCATATTGTCTACATGGAAAAGGGCCGTATTGTGCAGCAGGGCTCATATGAGGCGCTGTCTAGCCGAGACGGCCCGTTTTCTCGCTTTGTCGGAGCCTCCTTGACCCAGGATACGGTCTCAGACTCGGAATCAACGCGGCATGAGAGTGATTCTGGCCAGCAAGACGAAGATGCCAAGGCAGCCGAGGAGAAGGAAGAGGAGACCAGTAAAAGGCCGAAGACCAAAAAAGAGGGCCGAGGCAATGAGATCATGCAGACTGAAGAAAGGCTTGTTGGCTCTGTAAGCGGCAACACCTACATCCGCTACGTGCAAATGGGCAATGCCTGGTTGACTGTCCCGGTTTTCATCACGTCTATTGTGATTTTCCAAGGATCAAGCATTGTCTCGCCGCTGTGGCTGAGCTGGTGGCAAGAAACCGAATACACGTCTATCTCGGAAGATGCATACATGGGAGGCTACGCAGCGTTTGGTATTGGTCAGTCCCTGGGATTGTTCTTCATGAGCGCGACCTTTGCCTTCTTCTGCTTCTGGTGCTCGAACAAGCTTCACCACTTGGCTATATCCAGGGTGCTTCACACATCTGTGGCATTTTTTGACACAACCCCTCAAGGCCGCATTACGCATCGTTTCAGCAAGGATGTCGACGCGGTGGACAATGTCGTGGGCGAGACGCTGCGTCTTTTCATCTCTACTGCTGTGCAGGTCGTGGGTACTATCGTTGTGGTAACAATCGTGCTGCCTCCATTTATCGCTATTGCCGCAGTGCTTCTCCTGATTTACACTTGGACTGGAATGTACTACAGACCCTCCTCTCGCGAGCTGCGCCGCCTCAACAACCTACTGCGCAGTCGTATTTACGAGCATTTTGGCGAGTCGCTGTCGGGTCTGCCCACACTAAAGGCTTTTGGTGCTGTGCCGCGCTTCCTCGACGCCAATGCTCGTAGTATTGATGCCGAGAACACTGCCTACTGGCTGTCAGTAGCGTGTCAGCGCTGGCTCAACCTTCGCTTAGATCTTTGTGGAGCGGGGCTCGTTCTGGCTGCGGGTCTGCTGGTCGTCGGGCTCCGAGACGACATTGACCCGTCATCAGGAGGAGTAGTGCTTTCGTATGTTGTTACGGCGCAGGCTGTATTTGGAAACATGATCCGCCAAAGCGCTGAGATCGAGAACAATATGAACTCTGTCGAGAGACTGCTTCACTACGCGTTCAATATCGAACAGGAGCCTGCGCATGAAGTCGACAGCGTAGACAAGGGCCTGAAAAGCCGTGAATGGCCCAGTGGTGGCCATGTGCAGTTCCAATCCCTGACGCTCAGTCACCGTCCAGGTCTGGACCCAGCACTCCGGGACGTCACATTGGATATAAGACCCGGCGATAAAGTCGGCGTAGTGGGGCGCACTGGCGCAGGAAAGACTACATGTACGTGCTGACTAGCCTCCCGGTTCCCTGGTTCCTCCATCGGGGTCCATATCCCAAAGAATCTGCTTGCTCGTGTGATGGCTAACCTTTTATCAGTGGTAACTGCCTTGTTGAGAATTACCGAACCAACAAGCGGAAAGATTCTGATCGACGGAGTGGACATCCATACAGTCGGTCTCCACTTGCTTCGTTCCAGCCTGTCTGTGATTAGCCAAGATGCTGTTCTGCTGGCTGGGAGTATACGATACAACTTGGACCCATTCCAGCAGTGTGACGACGAGTGGCTGCAGCAATGCTTGAGAAGAGTCGGACTCGCCAGTGGCCAGCGGGAGACCAACCAAACAGCCTCAGCTGGTCAAGAAAAGGAGCCGGAGGGCGAACTGGAGAAGAGTTACGACTCCGAATCCAGTGCTAGTTCTGGTTTGACGCTAGACTTTGAAGTCAAGCAAGATGGCGCCAACATCTCCCAGGGCCAGCGGTCTCTCATTTCCATTGCCCGGGCCCTTGTGCGGCGATCTCGTATTGTCATTCTGGATGAGGCTACGGCATCCATTGACGGCAAGGCCGACACAGAGCTTCAGGTCATGCTGAACGAGGTAATGAAGGATGCTACGGTTCTAACTGTGGCTCATCGTCTGGATACTATTGTTACTACCTGTGACAAAGTCGTTGTGATGGACAAGGGCAAAGTGGCCGAATTCGACTCGATCCAGGAACTTTATTCCCGGACGGACAGTCAATTTAGGGCGCTTTGTGACGCATCCAAAGTGATAGTGCCAGGGGCCGCATGTTAATGGAGTAGAGTAACCACCGTATACACCGTATACGCACAAGAAAAGATCATTTTCGATAGATAATCTATAATGCCTGATTCAACTGCACGCCGCAAAACTCTAAAATCCTGGTCACCACGCGTATTGCGGTGGAGAACACAACAGGCTGGAGACCGAAATTTTGCAAGGTAGGAGTGCCTGCGCGACTTTTTACCAAGCCCGCGTGATGTATCAGTTTTACACGCTCGGCAACATAGCCAGTATTAGAAATAAGTTTCCGGGTCGAAGCAAATCGATACAAAAAGTTGCCCCAATATCGGATAACTCGATATTGCTGGAGCATTGAGGGATTAGGCATATATTCCGATTGACCCACACCACTTTTATCAATCAATAAGCATACTTTTGAATTGTGCCGGGGAGCCTTGCCGTTCGTGACACGCCCTAACGCTGGGGAAAGCTAAACGCGGGCCACTGCCAAATTAAGTTGGCATTCAAGCTAAATTAGCTAACAGTCTTGGGCGTGGGGGACATTGCCAATTGCATTTGCCCTTGGCGGCGCAAATCGAAAGGCTGTTGGGCACCTTGTGGGTCTTGCCCAGCTCAGGATGACAGGATGAGAAAGGATCTGGCGGGCACGCTCGGTTCGTATAACTCGTAACCGATGTCGGAATACGCTAGTTGGGAAAATTTTTTATCTGATGGTTGCCAAGTACGCGGAGATGTAATCAGATCCGACCAAGTCTCGCGTCCTCGACGAGGCGTTTGTAAGAGCGGGCTCGGGTGGAGGCTTGGCGGCATTGGCGGTTCGGCAGCATCCGGGCAATGGGCTAAGCCGATACCGACGTTGCGGAGGACCCATTATGAGCGAGGAGCTTGTTTAAAGTACACCAGGCCCTGTCACCAACACCCCTAATAGCCGGACTCCTCATACTGATTGGGGTCTAGTTGGTGGGATGACGAGAGGGTCCGACCCTTCTGTGCCGTCGCCTCCGTCTATCTGAATGAACCCCCAACCTAAGCCCTTGGCAGCCGTTTGATAATTGCCAACAGCAAAAGAAAAGAAGAGGAAAAAAAAGGCCGGATCGCAAGGGTGATGGACGCCACCCCATGCGAGTGAGGCCATTCCATTTTTCTTTCCGCTGCGTTACTTCTGCCTCGGCATGCGGTTGTGTAAAAAAAGCCAACCAGTCCGCATCACCGACAACCTCGCCTCTGTTCTCGCCAGGACGCAACTCATCACTGCCTGATCAAAGACGAAAAAGAAAGGAAAAAATGTCGACGCCAGCCGGAGCTCCGGAAGCTGGCCAGGTCCAGACCACCTACGGAGCCATCGGGTCGTCGTCGCGACTCTCGAGCTCCGAAAGGGCTGATGAGGCTGGGCTATCCTACAACTCCAAGGGCGGCGTTCACACGCGAAAAGACTCGGTCCTCTCGCCCTCGGACGCCGACTCTCCCACTGATGAAGATGATGCCGCTCGCGGAGCCGGTGTCAGCCGCGTCGAGGCCTTCAACAAGGTCTTGTATCAGTCGGGCAGGTCGGGCAAGATCTTGCTCTGGCTGCTGGGCATCTCGATTGGCCTGACCATGTTCGCGTATGCGCTGGACCAGGGCATCACGTCGAGCATCTTCACAACCATGGCCAGTTCCACCTTTGGAAAGCACAGCTCCCTCGCCGCCGTCAGCACCGCCAGCCAGATCATCCGCGCCATCAGCAAGCCCTTCATCGGCAAGCTGGCCGACATCACCTCGCGCCCGACCACGTACGTCATCATCCTCGTCTTCTACGTCGTCGGTTTCGTTGTGGCTGCTAGCTCAAGCACCTTCTCGGCCTATACGGTGGGCATCTGCTTCACCTCGGTCGGCAAGTCCGGACTCGACCTGCTGAGCGACATCATTGTCGGTGACTTGACGCCGCTGCAGTGGCGAGGTTTCTTCGGCGCTGCCTTGTCCATTCCCTTCGTCATTACCGTCCCCATCAACGGCTTCATTGCCGAGGGCTTCGTCGACAACTGGCGATGGGGCTTGGGCATGTTTGCCATTCTGGTGCCTGTCCTGTTGGTGCCGGCCATAATCACGCTGTATTCCATGCAGAGCCGAGGTGAAAAGTTAGGCATGGTCACCATGGCTTCTTCCAAGCGCCTGAGGACCGGTGCTGATGACTCTGATCAAGCCAAAGGATTTGCGTACTGGTCAAAGCTCTTTTACGAGGGTCTAATGGACATCGACATCATGGGACTCATTATCCTAGGTGTGTCCTTCTCACTAATCCTACTACCCTTTACCCTTGCAGAAGACGCCGATGGTGGTTGGGGCAACGCGAGCATCATTGCTATGCTCGTCGTTGGCTTCGTCCTGCTCATTGCCTTTATTCTCTTCGAGATCTATCTCGCTCCGAAGCCACTCATGACGAACCGCATCCTCAACAACCGTACCTTCCTCGCCTCCGTCATCATCTACACCTTCAACCAAACGGCCTCGTCGGTTCGCAACACATACTTCTCCTCGTACATTTACGTCATCAAGGAATGGACAACCTACCAGTGGACCATCTTCCTGGGAATTACAACCATGGGATTGAGTCTCATTGGACCAATTGTCGGTCTCATCCAGCGCCGCACTCATCGATACAAATCCATGATGGTCTTTGGCGCAGCGGCAAGAATGCTTGGCTATGGTCTTCTGCTTAAAAGTAATGGCGACATGATACAAGACACGGCCCGTCTGGTCGTCGCGCAATTGGTATTTTGCTTGGGTTCCTTCAACATTGTTGGCGCGCGAGTGGGCAGTCAGGCCTCGGTGCCACACGAAGATATGGCCTCGGTCATCTCCCTATTGTCCCTGTGGTCCACTCTGGGCTCATCTGTCGGCAGTGCTGTGTCGTCTGCTATCTGGACGAACCAGATGCTTGATCGCATGTACGAGGAAATGCCAGGTGTCAACCAAACCACTGTTTTGGAGCTTTACGGAAACATCAGAACCCTTCGCACCGGCTACGAGTTCGAAGATCCCATCAGGCAGGGCGCCATCCGCGCTTATTCCCATGTTAACGGTCACATCGCCACTGCTGCCCTTTGCTTGGCCGTCGTCCCATTCTTTGCTACATTCTTCATGCCTGATTTCTACCTAGGCAAGCAACAGAACGCTGTCACAAACACTGGCCTCGATGGCGAGGTGGTGGATGTGCCTCAGCGTCAAAACGGGAACGGCGTAGTTGCCGATTCTCCGGTGGAGTCGACGTCGCTGTTTCGCAAGTGGCTTGCTGCTTATCGCAAGGATGCTTAGATAGCGATTCTTTGCTGAAATCAGGGAGAATTGGTTGGGGGTAGTCGATGCAGACGGCACGCCTGGATACATAATGTCCACTATTTATGAGCTAGTTGAATCAAACAGGCTTACCTCACATATTCAATTTCTTTCTAACCCAGAAACCTTTTACTTTCTCTCGAGCATGTAGCTATTTCTAAACTATTGTTCAAACGGACTGGAGTTCACAAATTGTAGGTTGATGCTACTGTGGGACGTGGACTATTCCAAGCTCCTCTAACATTACTACACCTATTCTGCCATGTCTCTTTCGCCTATTTCATATTTAATCTCTGTATTTCCCTGCCCACCTCACGCTCTGATGATGCCACGAGAACATCCAGGTCTCATCTGAGGGTGTTCAGCGTGGTCTATAGGGTAGGATGTCGTTCAACGATCACGTGGAGAAGGGGGAGTGATGAATGAACTAAAATATTCACAAACCATGTATTCGTGGAAATTTTCGTGCAATAATGCCGTATTGAGTTGTTTTAGAATCAAGCTTGGGTAAATTTGTTATTGAAAACCCCAAATGGGGACAAATTTGATGACATGGTGGTTTCGTGTTGGGACCAGGCTTCATCCTTCCCCGAGGATGGGACGACATGGTCAAGGTTTTGGACTGCGACAGCATTTTAACCTTGAGATTGACCTTTTTTTATTCTAGAAGGCAGGAAGATGCAGCTCAAACTGTTTCGGATCAGCGCGGTGTGGACAGTGCGTTCTTGTGTAGCCTGACCCAAGCCAGGTTAGGCCACGCATATTTGAGTCGCCCGTAAGAAAAGCACAGCACCAACGTGTCAAGATTTTGCGCACAATTTGGCCCACATAAGAGTGCTCTCTAACCATGTAGTTGCGATACTAATAAAAGGAGGTGTGCACGTATACGGGGTTAATCGGTTACATCCTCCAGCCTTGCCGCTTTGCAAGGAGGCATCCAAGGTTTACGCTAAGCAGAGAGATCAGTTTGAAACATGGGATCGATGGGAATAATGTATTTTTTGTTGATGTCCTCTTCTCTTGGTAATGTCATGGCTGCGGAGTCTATGAGAGGCTTGTGCACGAGTGAGAAAAATAGAACGTCTTGTACTTTACCTGTGCACCACGTTGCCCTGTTCTACGGCATCATGCCTTTTTAGTGTGATGATGATCTCATTGACTGTTTCTGTTATCGGTGTTGCCTAAAGATTTGCACGATTTCCATTGGATCCGACTCGAACACTTCAAGTCTACGCATAGGCATCTCAAGTTGAATTTGAAAAGCTTTTATATTAACTTGATATAATTACACCTAAACTCAAAGAAATTTTCAGCGTCGTTGTGACTATTAATAAAAGATCCCTCATCCGTCCGCATTAAATTGAAACTTCCGATTTTGAACTCTTGTAGTCCAATTCTCGATCTA
This sequence comes from Calonectria leucothoes, assembly GCA_002179835.1. Classification (NCBI taxonomy): domain Eukaryota; kingdom Fungi; phylum Ascomycota; class Sordariomycetes; order Hypocreales; family Nectriaceae; genus Calonectria; species Calonectria leucothoes. The sequence continues at coordinate 33,193 of NAJI01000320.1, forward strand.
AATCTCTCAAATGCACCAGCCGGATCTCATCGTTGTTGTCGCCGTATTCCACCGCAAACGACTTGTGACAGGTGATTCCTTTCGAGTCCATCCTGTGATGTGACCTGTCCACATTGGACGTCACGCTGACGCCAGTAGGTCGGCTTCTGCTCTGTGTTTTCCCTCGACTGGCGTAGTTGGAATAGTATTGCTTCGTTGTGCCGAGCACCTTGGGGAAGATGCGGACAAGGATTAGTCTGATGGTAGGCATGCACGTGCAGATGATGCCGACGTTGATCTCGACCGATGACCACCTGGAAACCTCGAGATATTCCCACGTAGGGTTTACTGAGTGGGACCCGAAGGTGATGAGGGATCGCAGCCGCAGGATGCTCACTACGGTGACAAAAGCTCCCACAATGAACATCATCCCCACGCCAATCTTCTTTCTCCAGTCCAAGTTGAGAGACCTGAGCTGCGACAAGGGGATCGCCAACATCCAAATGTCGAGCACAATACTGACAGCGCTGTTGGACCACGCGATGGCGTTGATGTCCATGCACTTGCCCTCATGTTCCCCGTCCCACTTTGTCCAAAAGTAGCTCACAGGCCGGCACTGGAAGATTGACATGGTAACGAACACAACGCCAATAAGGCAGTTGAGTACAACAGTTGCCCAGAGGGTTCGACGGACCGGCGGGGCCGGAAAGATTCTCAGGTAAAAGAATAACAAGGCGAGCTTGAGAAGGGTGACGTGGAGGAAGTACATTGCTGCCATGATGTAGAAGAACATGCCGAACTTCGTAATCTTGTCAAAGGGTACTGTCCAAATATCCTTTCCCAGCCCGTTGGCGATTGTGCCGTGGATGGTGATGACCGAACCCGGAATTCCCGCGATAATGGTTAACAGCGTAAACCAGTCATCGAGACCGATTTCAAGGTGTGCCCAAAGCTTGTAGGCGAAGCGAGTGACGACGAAGACGCCGGATATGACGCCGAAGGTGTTGGAAAGTATCTCATACTCCTTTGATTTGTCACGAATCGGTGCGCCACAATTCGTCGAGGTTGCGTTCTTGGTAACTGAGCGGACATGAGCATCTTGTAAATGATCAAGACGAGGGAGGCCAAGAGCTTACAGAGAGCTTGTTTGGGAGTGCAATTGACCGTCACACAGGTAGTCATCTCTACCTGTAACTCGTCGTTGGTACATAGGCAAGTCTGATTTGTAGCGCTACATGGCGAATTAGCAACGGCACTAGCCAGACATGAGACCTGCACACGAATTAGCCTGAATATTCGGGTGAGATGAGTCAGGGGTCGGCGTACCGCGCAGTTGGGTAGCGACTGTAACAACTCGGCCGTGGTAGCCCTTGGGATATGGATTTGCTTCTGGCCCAGGGCGCCATTGGAGGCCAGGGAAGCGAGTAGAAGGCTCCAGTAGATGCGCATAACCTCTCTCTGAACAACGGGTCGATTAAAAATTCTTTGAGAAAAAAACTGCCATGACATTTGCAGACTACCTGGCTTGTAAATATGGGAACTGGGTCGAATTGAAAACGGGTCTCAGAAATGCCAAGGGGCCGAGATCCAAAGCCCCTGGGAAACTAGCAGGTTTATCTGCGGTAGTTATGAGACGCCTCCTGTAAGGGTTCTCACCAGACCCTTGAGGTGCGGAATCAAACCACCACTGCTCTGGGGGGGTTGCGTTGCGTTTGCCATTACGCGCCGCTTAGCGGCAGCGAACGGGAAAAAGGTTAAAACGGAGAAATCCGCTTTCCGGACGCCGGCTTCTCCCAGCAGTTCGCAGCAATTATAGCCCGGCTTTCTTCTGCTATAAACATGCCAAGATGCATTTCACCGAGCCACATGGCGCGTGCCCTGCTGGAAACCAGGACCAAGGAAGCCACATGGCCGCACTCGGTATCGGTCCGGGGGACTGTCAGGGGACGGCCACCACGGAAGTTGCATCTGAACTTGACACGGCGGTGGTGGTAGTGGTGGCGGTCGTGGTGGCCGTGGTTGCAGCCTTTAGCGATATGGGCGGCGGCGGGAGATCATCTCGACAACCACATTGAGACAGGGTGCGCCCCAATGGGGGCACGCATGCATGACTGCTCAGCTCCGGTGTGCATATGCGTCAAGAATATTCGGCCGAACGGTGTATTTCGAGACCACTCACCCGGGGCTAGTCTTTGAGAAGTTGGGCATTCTGGTACGGGGCTTTGTCCGAAGATGGCTGGTCGGAGATTGCTGCAGATTCTGATACACTGCAATGCACGTCGTTGCATGAAGCTGCTGAGGCTCTGTCACCGAAAAAATAACCACAACACGTGGAGATACCATGTGTCAGATGTCAAACTGACAGTTCCATCCATGTCGTTCAGTTGGTCCCAACTTTTTGCATCGCATCTCCAGCGATAAGTGGCGATGAAAGGGACGATTCCCGAAAACTCAAAATTGTTAAACCTGGGAGAGGATCTCCTGACTGAGCCTTGGCCTTCTCCAAACTGGGTTTTTGACCCGACCAGAGGCGAAAAATTGGACGGTATCTCGTCCGTTTTCGGAACACTAGGGGCTTCCAAGGGAAGAAAGGTCCCAATCGTTTAATCATGTGCTTCGATAACAAATGGGTCCCAACCAGCCTTCTCCACTCCCCTCCCCCCATATTCGGAACTCCCTCCGGCACGCTTAGCCATCACCCCTGCGTTCTGCACGGGATCTTTTCCCTTCACACATGTACCCTCACATACGCGTGTTTCAATTAACACCCTGGCTCGAGAAGCATTCCCCGATTGGCCGCATGCTGCATGGTTGATCAATATTTGCAAGCAAGTCGGGAAGACGGGGACGCGATTGACGGTGACAGTGAGCCAGCAATCGGGATTTCTAATCTGCACTTTCTTCATCTGAACACTCTTCGCGACTGAAAGAGCAGGTCCAAGGTGACATATGTAAATGCCGCGATTGCAGAGCCGTGATATCAACACCACTTATCTCCAAAACATTTTGTTCCATTTTCATCCTTGCATGCCGGCCATGAGGTAGCAATGCTGTCGTATCGAAGCCAAAGGGCTTCCAAAGGAACAGACAGACTGTGTTGTCATATTGGCTGGCATCAGTTCGATTATTCTATTTGCCGCCCTTTGTTGCCGGACTTGGATTCGGAGTCGGATTAAATAATACGATGCGCGAGCTAGTCTCAAGCCGCCACACCACCGCGCCTCGGTTGAGAGCACTGTGGGGCATGGATGAGTCTTCAAGGTGTGCAATACACCATTGTGGACTGAGAAATTTCTAACAAACAGTTGACTACAAAGGCTTTCCCTCTTGCCCACAGATGAAATATTGCCATGCGTAGATAGAACTTAGAGAAAGTCCAAAAACGTAGTTTTGGACATTCTGCAGCCCCACCCACGTAGACCGCGGCGTGCTGCAGCAAAACATCCAATGTTCGGTGCCTGGATAATAAAATTTGCACGATGCTTTACCCGGCTGCAAGACTTTCAGTGGCGAAAAAAGATGCTGCTTTGCATGAATTTGCGCGTTACATAGGGCCGATAACCCGTGGATGCATTTTTGCATGACGAGAGTTTAGTTCGACATTGTTTTACGAGTGTTTATGGGAATCCCCATCCTTTAGCAAGGTACGTTGCATTCTACCTGGAGATAAGTCAAAGGCTTGATGTCTTCTTTTATTTCCTAAGGCTACCTATTATCGACCATGACTGCTATGGGCCACTCCAGCGATTCATGGTAGCCATGTGGCAATCCTGGAACTTCGGAACGACGAATCTAAAAAAAATGAATAGACATCACAAAAGTCAGGTTTATTTATCAAGGTAATCAGCATCAGGGTAGTAGGAACCAGGGTAAATCATTCAATATTGGGCTTCTCATGAGTTGGGTCATCAACCAACCATAGGCACAGTTCAGACTTACATATTTCTGCATGCACATCCAACATGCTGCATCTGCTTTGACTTTGGGGATTTCTTTTAGAGTACGGCGCTTGAATATTTGCACGCAGCCCTAATTTTAGGCTTCCAAATCATGATCAAGTGTTGATGCCGGCACCTGGGAACCAGCTAATGCCCTCATGTCAACCAGTCAAGACAGGAGGTCGCGCCATCAGCCTGCATCACGATTTTCTGATCTATGTTATGCTCCATACACTCATATATCAATATCTTCAGAAAAATGCATTACTTTTGCAGATTTGTGCGTAGCACGGCAAGCATATTGCAGCTAATGTCCAGAACTTCTCAGGTGGCAAGAAATTCAGTTGAACTCCAATGCAATTAAGATTTAGGCAGAAGAAAATTGCCACAAGCCTCAACTTCGACGACTTCCGTCAAAGTTTTTGCTCAACGGCGTGTAGGTTGGTTTCATGAACGGTTGGCTCAAAGCGGTTTCCGTAAACAAGTATTTAAGCACCCAAAGAGCCAAAACACAACATCACTTTCACTTACATCAGGACAATTTACCTGCACTCATCATCTTTTTCCATTGAGCACACTTCTTGCGCCGTCATCATGATTGGTTGGATCCTGGGTCCGGCCATCTGGATGCTTGGCTTTAGTTTCAAGACCGCACTGACCGCTATTGGTGCTGTCGGCATCGCTGGTGGGGTTGCTGGTGTTACTCTTGGTGCCGCGATTGGTGCTGGCGGAGCCATTCTCTTCGTCAAGGCCAAGAACCATGTTGGCCGTTCGCATCTGGTTCACGAATACTCGGAAATAGCTGCAACCAACTGGACACAGCCGGCGGGCAATGGGACAGGGAGCTTGGGCCTTGAAAAAAGCCTGCTCTTCTACCAAGACACTGACAGCGCCATCATTCTCTCTTCGCGAAGCCACTCGGATGGATCCTGGGTCACGGTCAATATCACAGATCAACTCGACAAACAGGGCCGCCCGATCTCTGCCAGAGTGGCAACTCCCTTGGCAGCAACTGCTTCCCCTGGTGCGCAATTCGAGGCTGTCCTGTACTTCTTGGACAAATTTAACAGGACGGTCGAAATCCGCACCAAGGACCATTCGTTGGAGTTGTGGGATGAGACTGAGCTTGGAAACCAGACCACCGCACCTCTGACTGATTACTACTCTCAACTGGCTGCGCATTGGTTCGACTGCCTGCCCAACTGCCAGAATAGCCCTGATGGCGCTAATGATGTGCGCCTGTTCTTCCAAAAGGGCAACACAATGAAGGGTGCAATCAGTTCACCCTTCGAGGAGACGGGCTTTTCCACCCACATGACACCAGGATCGAGTATGGCTGCCATTCCCTTTGTTCCACCCAAGGGTCCCATGGAGATGCGTCTCTTCTTCGACGAAGCATCTCGCATAATGATGATGAAATGGAACAATGGAACGGGCTGGGAGTTTGATGGTGAGTAGAGATTGACGCCTTGTGCACCCCGACCCCCCGCCTCCCATTTCCACCTGATGCTAACAAAAGAATTACAGAGGATTTCTTTGTGCTGCCCAAGAGGGAGACTTATGAAGGTCAAAGTATCGCGGCGACATCGTTCCCAGCACAGGCGAAAACCCTGCTACCAGCTTGGTACATCATGGTACTTCAGCTGAAGAAGAACGGCAGCGTCTTGGCGACATACTGGGACCCCATTGAGCGGAAGTGGATTTCCCAACAGAAGATCAAGTTCCGCGGCGGACCGAACCGCCGATTTACCAGAATCGCCTTGACCAACAACGGCAAGTTTTATGGGCTGCAGGGAGGGCATGTGGAGGAGTACAACATCGACCTCAGTAATCCTGCCGAGTTTAGACATTCCTCACGCGTTGCGCTCAGAAATAAGGTGAAGAAGGTCGATGTGTCAGTGTAGCCCTAATAAGGCACGGAAGCGAATGTCGGCGAAGGGGTTTGTCTTGGTTGACGATGTCCATCTGGAACATGTCTAGCCAGAGGAGCTCTTTGCTCACGCTATCTGGTCACGACTTCTGCTGCTTTGGATGCTGTTTTGGAGGAGTTTGAGGATATATTCTTAGTCGTCTGCTATTTTCTGTCCTTTTTGTTGTCTGCCCTTTTTCCCAAATGATCACATAGCCGCTAGAAATTCGGGGTTTCTTTCCACCTTGCAATATCTCGGCGGCTATTGATTCATCATCACCTAGAAATAGATTGTTGTCGGTTTAGTTTTTCTTTTTTTCTTCGAATACCAATTGAACTTCAAATTTCTGTGCGCCCTCGTTGACGTCCCATGGTTTGCATAAATAAAAGAAAATGCCAAATGCGATGTGACAGCAGGTAAAGTAATTCCCATCCTCTACTAGGGTTGATCTGCCAGATACTGAAACGATTCAACGCGTCAATCGCCAAAGACTTTGGAGCGAAGGCTTGCTGAAAGTTTTGTGGCGCGGTTCGCGTGTTATAGATTGCGTGCATTCATTACCTTGTTGTCGGAGGATCAAGTAATACACGTCTCAAATCAGCTCATTCCAAATGCGTTTCTAGCTGAACGTGAAAATAATAGTTGTAATTTCTGAAGTTTTATGGCTGGAATTATGATTTAGCCAATATGTGGCGGGTATAGATGACGAGGCTTGATCCTAACCAACGTTCCAGAAGGATAAAGTGGATGTGTTCGTCTTTCGGTGCAGGCTTTTCCCTCATGGCGCGATCTAGTTCGCAACTCGTTCCTACTAAGTGAGGCCCCATGTTCCTTCCAGTTACCGCAATCCTCAATAGGAACACTCGTTTTGAACACGTTTCTGGTTATTATTAGTATTAAAGCCATGGCATTTCCTCAAAATTCTTTTGCTTGGTGTTTCAACGGAGGTTTATAATAATTTACAAGTATGAAGCGATAAGAACCCTTGCCTAGCCTTTTTTAGAGTAACCTAGAACGACACAATTACTCAAAGTTTGGTACGCAGCCTAAGTCAACCGTCAAGCATGAAAACCCGTAAAAGGTCGGGCCTGCAGGTACAGAACCAAGTTTCGCGAGAGCTTCAATCGGAGTTGACTCTACACCTTGCTGGGCACAATACGACGATGAAAGAGCATCCGAGGTCGCTTACCAAACTTGGAGGTGGAGGCAAACAGCAGTTGTGTTATTTTAAGTTGCTGTCAAAAAGGCTAGGCAAGAGTCTCATTATTTGACACTCTATTCTTTTTGGCCCTGCCTCAACCATCAATTGTGCCCTTTTGCAAGAGAAGTTGACACTCACCAGCAAATGATATTCAATAAAATCGATCATGTAAAGACAAGTTTATGGGGAAAGGTGCGCAATGGCTCTCCTTCTCCGCTGTTGATTCATCGGGCTACCAAGGAATACTCACGCTGCAATAATCCGCTAATGGCTATTCATACAAATCATGATCCATGAAACAAAAGAAAAAGCAAACCTCTATTTAGGAGAAAGTCCTTTAGGTACAGGACTTGAGATATTGAGCAACCACATCATTAAAAGAACCATGGCAACTCTTGCCTGCGGAGAGTGCGAGATGAATTTAATCAACTGGCTCCTCTCCGTAGAATTGCCTGTAATCATATGGCCGAGGTGGTTGGAGGTGCTTACACCATCGAACAAGGTCACGTCCTCATATGCTTCCTCATCGCTTTCATCGCCAGAGTGATAGCTTGCATCCTTGCTCAGATTGTGCAGAGAGACCACGGAACCAGCCTCTGGTTCGGGAGATGTCCCCAAAATTACCCCAACAATACTGCTGGTGGCAGAGCTTGCCATGGAGCTAATCCAGAGGAAGATGGGTACAATGATCATCAGAGACCTCCAGCGGTCTGTAAGGCTTCCATCCCCCTTGAAACTACCGATAAGAAGGATACCGTAGGAATCAGCTGCCAGGAATAGGTGGAATTGAAGAGTATAGGCCTCCATGTAGCACTCTCCAAGCCATGACATTGCCTTTGAGTGGTAGTCGCGTAGGGTAAGCGAGGCGTTCCGGATGATGATGAATGCAACGATGGGAATGATCGACAGGTGAGCAGACCAGGTCCGATAGTTGTCCAGGGAAATTTGCTGTGCCGAGTAAACATGCGCATATCCGCCAATGACCAGGACGCTAACAAGAGCCAGGGAATATTTCAGCGCTGGTTTCAAATCGGGTCTAGGGATGAAATTCGCAACGGCGACGATCATTCCAAAATAGACAGTAAGAACGTCTGCAGATACCCGGGCTTCCCACTCCTCGGCACTCCATCGAATGCCACAGATAGTACGGACCATAAGAAAAGCCCAGCGGGTGAGTGGGGTTGCCAGCATGAGAAAAACGAGGAGGGCAGATATGCAAATCTTACATAGCACCAAGTTAACATCTCCGTCGATAGCTTTGTGCCACATCGCCATAGTGATGTAGACAACCACGAACCAAAAGCTGACAAGAGGTGCAAGGTAATAAAACATGTAATTTGTGTTCATGAAGAAAGCCAACGAGCAACTTAGAAGGTTAAGACGCAACAGAACAGCGGCGACTCGCCTGAAAGAATAGTCCTTTCGAATCATGAAGAAAGTCGTATGCTCATATCCAGTCAAGAACAGGTAGGCAGAAATGCAAATTCGGACCAGGAGAGCGGCACGCGGCAAATCAACGTCGGTCCAGTGAGAAATCATTATCACCAGCACCATCCAGCCTTTCCACTCTTCGATTTGTTTTTGCGCAAGAAGCGGCACGTTGGTCTCAATGGCCGGTGTTACGTGGTTCATGGGCAATACCGGCGATTTGCGCATCGTTCCGAGAGCAACAAGAGCACTGACAAAACATAGAATTCCAAAATCTGTAACGGATTCAATCTTGGCACCCTTGGCCATCATCTGGGTGCGGTCGGCATAGTAGCACACGACGAGTGCCAGGACAAACATGCCAAAATTCATGTTGAAAAGCCTCCAGCGAGACGATGGGCGAGGAGCAAGAAAATCGCAAATTTCGCTGACCAGACAGCCCAGCAGGTACATGACGCCAACAGCTACCAGGCCCATTTGCACAAGTGGCTTGACACCGTAGTCGGTGCAGCATGTTCGGTTGTACGGGAATCCACCGAGGCGGTCTATTTTTGCATTGCATCGCAGATTCAGAAGGATATTCGCTTTAATCTCGACAACATGCTCGGTGGCGTGCCAACCAGTGTGGTCGGGATTCCTAGCAGTCCTCGGTTGGCCAACAAAAAGCTCCAGTATGGCCCACACAATGGGGAAGTTCAAGCTGCCAGCATTCTCATGCAACCAGTCTTGCATAGCAACTACAACTTGGCCTTGTTCGGCTTTGGTCTCGGCAATTTCGCTGTCGTTTCCTTGATACCACGGCCCCGCAGGAGGCGCAAGGAATACTTGGTCCCCAACTCCTTCAATCGGGTCCATTGGGTCGATTATGAAGTTGGATTTCTGCTTCCCCACGATGTCAGACAGATTCGAGAGGGCAGTGGCGTAGTTTCCGAGTTGTATTTCTATGGGGTGTTTGGTAATGGAATACCACGCACCAGCAGAGAAGAATGTCAGCGCTCGGACACTGTGATCGTCAGAGGATGTAGAACCTTCCCGAGATTTCCTGGTTGGTTCAAGTTTCTCGGCCAAGGACTCCGCCACGGTGGTTAAAGTGTTTTCTTCCTTAGATTGTCCCATGGTCCGAACAAAAGGATTCCATAGCGCCTCGACCTTGACGGAGTTCCACGTAAAACTTCCGGTCGAGTGTTTCTTGTCAAAATTTTCGCGATCTTCCATCGCTTGCTTCCTGTTTACCTATAACAAAACGTGAGTATTGATGCCTCTGATAGGAAACCCCTTGAAGAGCTGGAGAGAAAATGAGCCGGTGACTAACAAGGCGACCTAACCCAAAGGCCAGGTTTCGAGAAGTTGAGTCTCCACTCGTCAAAAATGGTTGTTCTCCAAAACATTGCTGAATCTCGACCGGCGTGTAATTATGAAACAGGCAGCCATCCGGTTGCCATTTGTTAAATGGCACTCGGTCTCCATTTTCGTCTGGTGGATCAATCCAACGTCCGGTTTCAAGAACACTGCGGCACCGATAAGGATCATCGCCAGGGAAAAATATCCTATAGGCAATGGAAGCAAGAACTAGTATTCCTACATTGATGAAGGCGACTCTAGAAATCCGAGAGGCCATGTCGATATCTCATTGGACGCGAATTAGATGACAGTTCTACCGCGCGGCCGCTCCCAGAGTGAACTGCTTCATGCAGAGCACGAGGCAAAAGGCTTGGAAACAGGACGGGTTTCGACAAGGTGAAGGGATTTATGAGCCCTTGTTGGGAGCAAGAACAACAGTAATGGTAGACATATCAGATCAAAATTTTAGCTGCTATTTCTTTCATTTTCTTTTTTTTTACAGATGTGATTACCTGATGGTACTCCCTTCAATAGCTCAGCCGCTATCGATTTTTTGTACTTCAAGACCCACTCTCGCATCGATTTGTGGGCAAAGGCTGAAGGCGCTATGCCCTGTTTAGTGAGACGCGGAATTTCAACAGCCCGCCACCAACCAACAAACCAGATGCGTAATTTCCGGCACCAACGGTTGGAGTTCGTCATGCTTCATTTTTCCTGACACCTTTGTGACATTTCTTCTTCTTTTCAGTATTTACCCTTCCCAAAAACCCATATTCCCTGTCACGTGGCCATGTCCCTATTCAATGTTACATTGCTGGTTTACAGGGCTCTCCCAGGTGCCTACTTCTCGGTGTTGGGCTGGAATAGGGGCGAAAGATCCATGTTCCCAGGCCAGGCTCGGGTGATTCGGTGGGTAAAGCAGCACGCGGCCGGTGAAGTGGCCATCGTGAATTGCGTAATTGTGGGGCGCACCGTACATACGAAGCCAGCTAAATTTAGCTAATCAAGGGATGCCTCAGATTGTGTCTCGGCGACGGTTGGGGCCATGGACGCTGTCATTCATCTTGGGGAATTCATAACGCATCAATCCATGTGCTCTAATGGCTTGGACGCGCTGCGAATCTACATGGTCAAACAAAAATTTCGTGAGCCAGCATTTGTTGTTTGGAGCCTGATCTTGGATGAAACGCGATGGAACGTGTTGAAATTTCCTTGGTCCTAGATCACCCACCATTGGCCCTAGAGAGTTAGACACCAACTAGCTTTGCTTTTTTGAGTGCCACACTCAAATTTCCGTAGGTTAAGCATATTTCTTAGTCTGATTGTCAACGGGATGGCGTTTCTGTGATGAGAGTGAAGCATATTCGCTTCCGGTGTTATTGGTGGATGAGAAGTGAATGGGATTCGGTATCAAACGTGGTGGAATGTAGAGCAAGGATTTGACGCATCCTCAACTTAGCCTACCCTCCGTTGCCCGCTGTTGTGGGCCATCGTGCTGACGGGTTTCAAAAAGAGTCAGCCCACCAACCATATGAGCCCCTGGGACTTGAACGAGGCTACACGATTACCCTTCAGGAACGTTCTTGCCTGTGCTATTTCTGCTTTTTTTTGACGGAAAATTGTCGTGTCAATTTGGCCTGCCTGATTTCGTCGTCGTTTGAGATCCCTTCAGCCAACGCCTCCGCCATGACGAAAACAGAATACTTCACCCAGAACCTATGGGGGAGCAATCGACAACATTTCGGTAAATTTAGATTCTGAGCGCATTCGGCTCATCTTCGCAAAGATGTGGTCATTTGATTGATCCGCTACGTAATTCGGCAACCGAAAGATGGAGCACAGCCCCACTGTGCCACCGCATGTCAGAAATGTAGGGTAGGACTGAGATCTCGATAAAGCAGAAGCATTCACTTTTTGGGATTTAGTACAATGGCGGCTGTCTTGTGCGACGTAAAAAGTTTTCTTCAGTCATCAGAATCAATACATTTTACTCTCTGTCATGCTTTAACACCTTACCCCCAAGGATAGATCGTCAACATGTCAGGCAGCGGGCGGTGTTGGTGGCCAGAACAGGCATGGCTCAGCACAGCAGTGCTTGGGCTGAATGCGCGATGCAGGGTGAAGCCCGGCGATCTGACTTGCATGAAAACAAATTTCAGCTCGGCTGAGCAAACAAAACTTGAATAAAAAGCCTCTTATCTTTCGGGGACAACTGACAAACAAGCTTTGATCTCAGACTACTACCAGTTGAGGTAAACCCCGCGCCGGAATCATGCCGGGTGTGCCAACCGCCCGAGGTTGTGAAGCGTGCCGGAAAGCAAAGAAAGGGGTAATGGAAAGCCCAAGGTTGTTTGTTATACTCGACGCAAACATGCTGATGGATTGATGCAGTGCGACCAAAAGAAGCCAACTTGCAGCAGATGCGAGCGCCTGTTCCTGGCATGCATAGGCAATGGAGCCAAGCGGTACAAATTCATGGCATCTAATTTGCCATCCACATACAGTCAGAGAAATGCAGTTGTTGCCGCTGTGCCGAAACCAAAGCCCAATCCGGGCAACGAAACCACAAAACTGGCAATGGCACTGGTATCGATACTCGAGGGACAGGACGTGAGATATGATGCCACTCTGGATTTGTTCACTAGCCAGCTCCCTCGACGCATCGGGTTCAATCCGGCCTTAGATGCAGGCATAGCAGCCTATGTTGCTGCGCACAACTCTCTCCATAATAAAGACGGAAGACCCAAAGCGGTTCGCTTGTATGTGAGGGTAATGGAAGCTCTGCGCAAGTCTTTGGAAGACCCCCAAGCAAACAGTTGCGATCACATGTATACTGTAGCTTTGGCCAGGGGCTGCAAAGTAGGTTGTGCTGTTGACTTTCATGATGAGAAAAAGAAATGCTGACCGTGTGTACTTTGAAATGTAGGAATGGGTTGGTGGCCCGATTTTGGCCCCGGTCAACCATGGTGGAATTTTATTGCATCTGTTACGCGATGCCTTCACCCAAGGACGGATCAAAGAGCTTGACCCTCAGTCGCTTTTGGCCTTTTTGACTTTTCCGGTACGGTGAACCAAGCACCCCTCGCGCAGAACAGGTTGCTAATATTTGCAATGAAGATAATGGAAAGCTTTTGGAATCCAAACATCCGATTGGAGCCCTGGTTCTGGCACCTTTACGAGACCGTCCAGCCCATGCCTCCACTGCCATGCCACAACCACCATCTCATCTCGAGCACCCAAGCACAATCATTGGCTAGGGTAGCAGTGCTGCTGAGAGAGCCTCGGAAAAATGTTCGTGAGCTTCGCGGAGCGTATCGAATACTGTGTTCCGAACACGCACAGTTCCTGACTGATCTTCAGATGGTTACAAACGCTGCTGTAAGCCCAGGGGCACAGTATTTTGTGAAGAAAGTTTCCCTCTCTTACATTCTATCGTATGCCATGTTTCTCTCCATGGGGTGCATTCTCCACCGTGTTCTGAGCATTTTCGAGAGTGAAATCGACCTGCTGGAACATCCAAGCGACTTTTGGGATGAGACTATCTCGCTGGCAAACGACGGCATGTGCTATCGTCCCACTGCTACTCTTCTGGTCCCCACGGCCCTCGTAACAGCGTGGGCGACAGCGTCAAATTTCGACAAGCTGGACAAGATAGAAGCACTCATCACAGACTACCAGACGGACTTTGATGGAACAGATTATATGCATCAGGCTTGGGAGATAAGGCGCATTCTGGATGAGATGGAAGAAAGTTTTCGAGCAGAAAGAGAAACTGGGATTGCTCTCAAGGAGAAGGATATCAGCAGCAGTGATGCAAAAGTCATGGAGGAAATAAGTGAATGTGTTATACTCTAGAGGAGACCCATCAATGGTGATGAATGTGATGTATTCAGTTCAAGTTATGGCTTGTTTTCCTCGAGGCCCAACACTGCACACACAATGGCTTTTGTGTCCATCACCCCTACAACATTCTACTCGAACCAATATCTTTCCTTCAGCTTTCCTAACCGGCGGAAAGAGTCTTTAAAAGTTGATAGAACGGTCCATCGTATGCCGGGCTGCCGCTTCTGATTGCGTATCGAGTAACTAGCCAAAGGTTGAAGTCGAGATGGGCGAGGCGGCTCGAACTAAGCTCACAGGCCATTCTGATTACAGTCTGGACTAGAGAATGTTGATTAGAGTGGTTTTAATCAGCTCTAGCTTGGAAGACTTACGAATTCCACATGTCTCTCTGCCCTATACATGCGCTTTCCCGAAAGCCCGTACTTGAATCGCGTATGGTCGGTGATGGTCGACAAGCGGGAAGAGCGAGATGCTGGGGATATGCTCTTTGACATGGCGCAGGTAGGCCAAAATTTCGGTAAAGATAGCCATGGTTTTTGTTCTAGGAAAGAATTTGGAGGTAAACAAGTAGGGAGTGAGATGTTGAAAATGAAAGTGGAAAGAGATAGACTGGGCAGTGTGAAGGAGCCAAAACACGAAATTTTATATGTTATCTTGGTGTGGTCCCTGACAGCTTGACTCACTGTCAACGGCGGGACTGGCGGCAGCTGGTGACGACTGCGAGCAGGAGAGCAGCGATTTCCTCCACACATCATTCACCTGCGTGACTTTGTTTGTTGGATGCAACAGCACAAGCAGAGCTAGCACCATGGCCACGAGTGACCCAAGTCTCCAAAGCGAGCCTCGACTACGCTTCCTGACGCGAGGCGCTGGCATGCGCTTGTACGAGGGCACCATCCAGGGCGAGGGAGGCAAATGTAGCTTCCTGAGCGAAAACGAGACGCACGCCGCTCAGCCGCTCGCTGACCTCATCCATCACCAGCCCGCCTCATTCCAACCACGCACCAAGTGGGAGCACCTACATTTCTTGGACGACTCGATGCGACCAGACCTTTGTCAAGATGAAGAGGAAATGGAAGCCTCGATACGCGCCTGGGCAAAAAACGTCAGTCCTCCGGATGACTTTAGCCAGCTCTCCGATTGCACTTGGATCCAGCATTGCGTCGACCTCTGGTACTTGCTTCGATCGGTGCAGACCGGACAGATGCCCTCGCAGAATTTTGGCATCACAGCCATGCTGAAGACGCTTTGTTACGGCCTCGCCGACGTTATTGTTCCCTGCCGGTCCAACATGCAGTTCCGAGCCGCCACCGTCTACGAGAATGGTCCAAACATACACGCCACTGGCCCGTGCCAGGACCCCTTTGTCCCCAACGGCTACAACATTGCTGACGGCATCCATTGCATCGGTTACACCCCCAGACAGTTCCGAGATGTCATGCACAACAGGCGATTCTTCGTCGGCTATACCCACTTCTCCAGCGATGCGCATTGGACATTTTATGTGTGGGATCGAACGACGGCCCATCTGATCACGTACGACACCCTGCACGATGGCCGGAGAGAACGTTGTCAGGCCCTTGCAGTCGCCTGGCGCCAATTACTCGCGGAAATGGGTTTGCCTTTTCACTTTACCGTCTACAGTATGCCGCTCTCAAACCAGGCCAATGACTGGGACGGTGCTGTCGTTGGTTTGTTCGCCCTATTCCTCAACCTCCGCGGCATGGTCGGCTTGACTCGCCATGACATGGATGGGTATATTCCCATCTCCATGGGTGGGTTCGGCGATGCGTTCCTGCCGCCAGACCGACCCTTTGAGCTGCGACATCGAGACTGGGTCATTGAGCCCCGGGCCTGGCAGCTAACCGCCGAATCGGAACCCGTCGATACTGAGCGTGCCTACCATTTCATTGGTGCAGCGATTCTGGATGAGCTTGGAATCCCTGACCGGTGGTTCAACCTACACGGCAGTTTCACGAAGTTAGTTGGCAATTACCTTGCAACCTACACCCAGTACGATGACAGCCGAGTCATCTCCAAGGGTGCACTGCATACCACACTCGGCGGCTACAGCCCTGTCGCCTGGAACGGTGACTTCTTTGATGAATCTTATGACGAAAAAAGAATTGTCCGGATCCCCAAGAATGGCAGATTTTCGCGTTTGTATCGCTTTAGTCAAAAGGCGAGCGAGAATCTGCCTAAAACCTGGCCCAGCCTGTCGGAGCAAGTCATTTCGCGCTTCTCAAAGCGCGGGCTGAAGTTCGAAAACGGATTTCCGGTGCCTGTTACACGACCTATTTATGATTCAATCGTTAGTTCTTTGGCAAGGTCTTGTGCAATACGGCGTCGTGCTAACTTGTGATACGCAGTGCGGGAGCGTGCCCACGCCACCTGCAATCCTTGCGTTGATTGAAGGCCACGCTTCTGGCCCAGAAACCCCGAGCACCGACATGTTCAGCGAGCTGACACAGGCGACATGCCAAAACAATAACCAGTCGCCAAGGGGGTCGGCGGGAATGACCGTTACCGATTCCACCTTTGACTTTCCGTCTTCCCTTTTCAGCAATGTGAGTGGCAGCGTTGACGACTCGATTGAAGGTCAGCCCTCGGTTCAGCTTTTGGCCGTTAAACGCAAACGTGCGATACAGAAGACCAGTGACGAGGTTTTCAAAAAAGAAGAGTCAGTTTCTCCGATATCCCTGACCGATATTCCGATGGCCGATCGTGACACGGAGCCTGCGGCGACATTGGCCGTTCGAAGATCTGTTGGCGTGGGCAAGGAGGTTCATGGGGAGTCATCTGTTGACGTCAATCTAGATGTTGACACTGCAATGGAAAATCATGATTAGATTCTTATTGGATTAAAAGTTCGCTTGTATGAATATGATTGCCCGTGGAACCTTTGTTCATCTCTACGCAGGGTCTGCTCTCTTATCCATCGATGACCCGGTTCTAGCTTAAATGGTAAATCAGATTACCTATGGGTGCTTTCATCACGGAGAAGAAGCTCACTTGATGAAAGTCATCTGTAGTGCTGGTGTGTGAAAGGCTTTGTATATTACTTTTGCACTCATGAGCACAATATCTTTGCGCCAGCTGCAATCGTGGCCAATGTACCAACTTCTCGCTCGAGGGTTGGAGGAACTACTACTGGTCTGCCATCTCAACGGGTTAACTGGCATTTTTATCGCCGTCATTGGAGAATGGTATTTTTCAGTGCCATTACTCATCATGCTCACTCCCTGTTTTCTCAAATTTGTACCTATGAGTAAATGGCCACTCTTTGATCAAACCTTCAATCAAACACCAACTATTATACACGCAATAGTTGTGGATGTAAACACTGCGATCCAATCACTCTCCAAGCACCCGCCATTTGCTTGCAGCTCTAGAATTCTATTCTGTCACAACCTCAAGCAGCTCGCCGTCACTTGTCTCTGGGGGATATTTCAGGCCAGCTTGCCTAATCAGATCGACATGCTGTGCGCTCCTTGGCGCGACGCGGAACGGGAAGTTGGTCGGGAGGTTGAGGATTCCGGGCTGAGGTTTCGCATCAACCTCGATTTCTGTCCCGTCTGGAGCTAATGCCTTCCTGATGTCAAAGGTAGCCAGCACGTTGACAATATTCAGAAACAGACTCGAGTCGGCAAAGAACCGACCGGGACATATCCTGCGCCCGTAGCCAAACATTTCCGACACGGGGTCCGGCTCGTTGCGCGGGGCCAGGAACCTCTCTGGCTCAAAGGATTCGGGGTTGAGATGGACTTTTGGATCGTGGAGGAACCACCAGATGGCGGGGAGCAGGCAAGAGCCCTTGGGGATAAGCATGCCGTTGTACTCAATGTCCTCCTCCGCTGCATGCGGGAAGCCCATTGGAACAACCGTCCACCAGCGCTCAGTTTCCTTTACTAGGGCGTTGATATAGGGCAAGTTATCGCGGTCCGCCATCGTGGGGAGACGGCCAGTGCCCACAACGCGATCAATCTCAGCTTGTGCCTCTTTCTGAACGCGGGGAAACTTGACCATGGCCAGTGTAAAGCCAGTTAGGGTCATGACGGTGGTGTCGGCGGCGGCAGCATATAGCGAGGCCGCTGCCCACGTTAGGGCCTCTCTGTCTTCGTGGCTGATGGACGTCGTCTTTTTGTCATCGTATTGCCCGCACTGCTCGATGATGCGCGACACGAAGGATGGACGGTGCGTGCCGGCAGCCATCTGGCGCTCGACAAAGCGGTAGGGAGTGTAGGCATTTTCGCGGCAGCACCGCTTCCACTCCCTTGCCGTCCTCTGGAAGCCAGCGCCGGGGAACCACTCGGGTACGTGCTGAAGGATGGGGAATATGTCCACGGCCCAGGTCATGGGGACAGATGCCATTGAGAATTGGGCCATGACTTTTTCAATGATTCCAATCAAGAAATCCTGCTTTTCAGCCTCGACTGAGTAGCCGTAAACCGACTTTAAAACAATAGATCCGGACGTTCTGTTGCGAGGGTTGGAGTTAGTTCATTCATCCATGCATGTACGTATGAGACACAAGGTGAGAACTCACATTCTGAAGTTGCTTAGCCATTTCTCTGGGTGATCCAGCGCCCGCACAAGCTGACGCGAAACCTCAGCCTCCTGAACATGGTAGAACCTGGCCGAGAGCACTTTTGTGCCGAGCTCCTGGTGAAGCATCTTGCGGGCGCGGCGGAACCCATCGTCGTATCCTCGGAAGGGCACCGAGACCTCGTAGCCGCAGAGCTTGCTCGCAAAGGTCAGCGACGGGCGGCCTGACGTCTTGACCGCGGCGCGCTCCAATATGTCGTGGGCCGCCTTCTTGTCGTGCAGGATGACTACGCTGCTGCCCAGCACGGTCACGGAGCTGATGGGCCCGTAGCGATCCTTGTGGTGCAGCCAGTGCTGGAACTCGGGCACGCCTGGCGCGGGGAAGTCGAGGACGTTGCCCACGATAGGAAGAGGTTTGGGGCCTGGAGGTAGTCTTCTCTGGCGTGCGAGTTGAGCGTAGAGACTGTAGATGATGTAGCACACCAGGGCGGCGACGACCACGACGACGCAGTTCACCGAGGAGAGCGAGGCCAGCATGGCGGCGGGTGCTTGGGCAAGCTGCGTAATTGCTCCCAATATTCCCTTATTATTTTTCAGATGGCAAAGAAGGGAAGCGGGAGCAAGCGGACGACCGACTTGGGCTGTTGGAGGATGCCTCCTTCTCCACATCGTCGTTGCTTGAACACGGCAGAGGGCTTCGGTTGGTGGCAACGCGCCATCGCATCCGCCAGATCTAGATGTGAATCTCTGCCATCCGATTGGCGTGGCTGGCGGGGATCAGTTTCGTCATCGTGCGCAAGGTCGATTTCTTTGACCATCTACCGATGTTTGTTATGCGCGGGAATGGGTATTGGGGGGCAGCGGCACGGCACGGCACGCACGAGTTGGTACAAAGTTGTTGGCGATCCAGACGCCATGTTGAGGCCAGCGCCATCGGTTCAAATGCCATAGCAGCAGCAAGACATATTATGCATCCCGTGCACAGCGGTCAATTGAGCTCTCCATGGAGCCACTGAATTAAAAAGTAGAAGAGATGAAAACAAAGCTGCCGTGGTTTGCTGGTGGCTTGGTGAATGGCCCGTGGCTCTCACCTCGGCTCAATTCATGCTGCATCCGCAGATGCATTTGCTGGCCGCGCTAACTTCTTCCCGGGTCCTAGCCCCCATCATGGCACAAGTAGCTTCCTGTGCAATAGCGTGTCTGCATAAAAACAGCTAAAAGGGAAAAACCAACATCTATCCGCCCAAGTCTTACTGGTCAGCGAGCTGTTAAAAAAAAAAACATCAATTAATACGGGGGAGAAATTTAAATTAGTTAAATCAAATAAATGAGCAAACCACCAAACCAACTTGATGCTGCGAAACGCAGACTTTCTGTTCCACTTTCCCGCATCGTGTATATGGTACGTGGTACCCAGGTTGAAGTTCCTCCTAACTGCTCGTTTGGCTGAACCGTCGCAACTTCTCGGCCCTTTCCTTGGCCTCGACATTAGCCCCCCTCTCCAGCAACAGTTGCACAACTTCCGCGTGGCCGTACCAAGTAGCCCAGAACAGAGGTGTCCGACCATTTCTGCCCTTTGCATCTATCACGGCGCCTCTGTCAAGGAGCAGCCGAACCATGGACTTGTAGCCTTTTCTCGCCGCTTGGCTCAGCGGCGTCTGTCCGGAATGGTACACCTTGGACTCGACATTGGCGCCCTTGTCAAGGAGCAGCTGCGCAATCGCGCCGTGGTTGTACTGCGAGGCCCAGAAGAGTGGTGTCATGCCGATGTGGTCTTTCGACTCGATGCTGGCGCCCTTTTTGAGTAAGAGCTGGACAATGCCCTCGTGTCCGTTTTGAACGGCCCAGCTCAGTGGTGTCCGGTCCGAGTTGTCTCTCGATTCGATGTCTGCTCCTTTTTTGAGAAGCAGTTTCATCACCTCCGCATGCCCGTATTGTGCCGCATATGTCAACGGGGTGCGGTCGAAATTGTCTCTCGACTCCAGTTTCATGTCCAAAGGCACTGTCTTCATGATCCTCTCCGTCTTGATTTGTTTTTCAATGCCAAAGTATGCCACCAGGTGCAACCCTGTCAGCTGTCGAGGAGCTTCTTGGCTATAGTCAATGTGGCTAGGCCACGTCTTTTCAGCTAGCAGCGCCTGGCCTGCTGCTTCAACGTGCTTCTTTTTCTGGAAAAAGGTGCCAACTTCTTCCATGAACATGCCTGATTCGCTGGCATGGCGTCCCCAATAACGTGCGGCATACTTGTAAAAAGGGTTGCGTCGTAACCGTTCCTCAAATTCTTGGTCTGTTTGACAGTAGCCTCTCTCAAAATTGTTATACGAGAGATACGTGACACATGTGGTGGTAAGATTTCGCTGAGCTTCAGCGAATACCTCTTCGTTTTTCCGAATATCCGATGCCGCTGGAACATCAGTGATGGCCGTTGAGAACTCTTGAGGCCCAATGGAAAACATGTGAGTCGCCAAGTATTCTCGTGCCGTGTCATGCATCAGGCGAATAGTACCTCCATACTGATCAACCGTCACTAGACCTTTGCATGCATCGAAAATGACAGCAGTGCTCTCTCTTTTATTCTCGTCCAATGTGAGCGTGTTGGGTCTCACAGCAAGAGCCTCGCGAAGCTCCAACGTAGTCAACAACCTCTTTGCGCAAGTAAGCAATGACAGGACTCTTTCAGCAAGCAACCTATACCCCCTGTTTTGTGTTCTGATTTTCTGGACCACGTCTCTGTATGCCAGTGACAGAGATTCCGCTCCTTTGGGAAGCCTTCTCAATGCTTCATTGAGATCGTCCAACGTTGTCTTATCGACGAGATGTCCGAGGTGCAACCTTGCGAGAAGGAATCTATGTGCACGTCAATAGGTAATCTCAACCAGGTTCCAGAGCACGGATCCACTCACACTCCACCAGCTGCATCTATAATAGCAGCCTTGACTCGAAGCTTGAATTTTTCTTTTGTCTCGTCGGAGAGGTCGCGGTTCCTGTCGCTAAGCAGCAACAGCCGCGGGATGAAGCTGTCGAGATACCTCTCCATATCTTCCTTCTTTGCACTGATCTCGATAACCTCACTTCTTCCAAAAAACATCTTTCCAATTTCCAACTGAGGTCGTGAAGTAGCAAAGAAATTTATTGGCGCGTTCATTTGGAGGCTCAATATTACTGACAGACACCGCCATCTGCATTCGTTGGGGAGCTCATCCAGGGCATCAACAATGATGAAAACTTTTGAGAATTCAGAAGCCACATAGTAAAGTGATTGTGCCAATTCATGCACACTTGGCCGCGTCGACTTGCCTTTGTGTTGGTCATAAAGACCCTTTATAGTTTTGGGCAAAGTGGGACGACACCTAGCCAGCTGTTTCAGCACGTTCTCGACCAAGGATTCGGCCCTTTGCATATTTTGCTGCAAGGAGCTGCAGTACAGATGCGCAATACCAACTGTCCTTTCGCTTCTAAACCTATTTTCCAAGTTGTCCACCACAACTGATGTTAATATGGTTTTCCCCGTACCGGCAGGACCTGGACAAAACAACGTCTGCCTTTGCCCTTTTATCCAATTCCTGTACCGTGAGGATTTTAGAAGCCAGAGGCTGGTTCCAGGTTGATGCTCGCTCAAATAGTCTCTCTGTTGAGGGGTATTTTGACTTGGTGATAGCCAATCAAGGACATCTTGATCATCTTGGTAAGGTTGTTGAATGTTCAGTTGAGGGCTAGGTTGCTGAATGCTTGGCTCTTTCAAAAACTTTGGAACTTCTTCAGGTTTTCTATACGGTGCTAGAAAGGCTGTAACCTGTTAGCAAACCCGTCAAAAAGTTGCAAATGTGCGTAACAAAAGGTTGTTGCGCATATTAACGACGATCTCGTTTCACACTTGGCGGCAAACTCTTCACGCCGTGTATAACATCGAGTAAGGGTCCACATGGAATTTTTCAAAGGAGGTTGCACCGCTTACCTTTGGCTGGAGACATTTGCGCTACGTCTTCAGCTGTAATTGCAGAGAGAAGTTCCTTTGCAAAACCCGCAGCGACGAGCGCCGCATATTCCTGCCAATCATCGTTCTTGTGCGAATCGGCGTAATCAGAGATTCCCCTAATAACAACACAGGGGAATTCGGCAAACATTCCTGAGGCTTCTGTCTCAACACAGTATACTTCACCACCCAATCTTTTGTTCACTTCGTCTCGAACTCGCGCATTTTTGACAACCTGGGAACTGGACGCTATGAGGCCATGGTGTACAAGCATATCCCTAGGCTCTCTACGAACAATTTTACTTTTGTCGCAGTGCATGCAATGTGACTCTTCTCTCTTTTCGTCCGGCTCTTCCTTCTCCTTATCTTTGTCATCGTCAATCTCGCCGCAGCTGGTGCTGATATCGGAGACGGAAACCTTTTCGGCATGGTTGTAATCTGCCTGAAAGAGAATATCCTCATATAAATCGGGCTTTGTATATCTTGGCACTAACTTGGGCCAGTTCGTTTCCACTTCTTCGAGATACTGCGGTATCTTCGAGCCTTTCATGGCATGTTCCGTTTCTAGTTTTGTCAATCCGGCGAGTAATTCTGTCGGTGGGCGTTTCAATGCTCCGGTTCGACTAAAGTCACCACTTTCATCGTCAAAACGCCAGTGCACAAGTCCAGCATAGCCATTTGCAGGTATGTTGACAACGACATCCCCACGTCTGACGAATTGCGGAAGACCTCCTCCAATGCCGACCAGTAGGCCAAACCTAATTGATGGGAAAGTAGACATCATCTGAGCGGCAATGTCTCCTGAATTTGCATTACTAAGGCCACATGCTATCACAACATTATATTGGCCAACACGCCCGAGAGTGTAAGAATTGTGGTCATTTGCCTTTCTGGGAAGGTCTGGATGGATACAATCTAGCATGGCTGATGATGCGATCCGTTCCGTTGGCAAAGCGCATATCCACCCTGCAGTATAATCATCGTGGGTCAATTGTCGTGGGCGAGCCTGACTGGGCACAGCCTCAGCGTTGCCCGTTTTGACTTCTGCCTCAGACATGTTAAATCGTTCGACTCGAGATTTCAGGCCCGTAGGGTAGGGCCACTAGTTGAGCACGCATTGAGAGTCCTTCCGCTAGCGAGATTGCGCGACGCAAAATACTGATCGGATGTTTCGACGGTTTTCGATCGCCAGCCTAGCTACTGAATATATTAGTTCATGTTGATCATATTTTCGGACGAAGAGGAATCTGCCACTAACCAGGAAGCTGGAGGTCTTGTCTATCGTCTAGTCCCTACGAACGAACGGGGGATTGGAGAAAAGGTGAGAAAATGGTACGAGCTGAATTGGCGGAGGGGAAGAAAACAAACGCGAAGCTGAGAGCTGAAGCGGGGGAGCCTGATTAGCTGCACAGCCGCCGCCACTCTGACACATCACTCCGCATGTGTGGCTTGATTTATGACGGTGATTTGTGAACTGCATAATAACACAGCCTGATTCGACTCTTTACACACAGCCCTTTTATTGTTTTTGGCCCTGCGTCAAGCATCCATCGTGCCCTTCTTGCGAGAGAAGTTGTCCTTCACCAGCAGAGGATATTAAGTGAAATCCATGGCTGAATACAATGCAGTGGATTATTTGCGAGGCTATTGTTGTATAATGCTTGGCTTGTGAGGGAAATGCTTCCCCCAAATCAGGATCCTAAATGCACCCTGAGAATAAAACAATGCTGCTGTTTTTATTTTATGATTTGATTAGGTCTTGTGTAACATAAATTTCTTATTTCAACTCCACAGTGAATCGAGGCAAATGCGTCAGTGACAGTGTTGGCAGAGTTTTGTCCCCACGTTGTATCTTGCATTTCAGAAACTTGCATCCCACTCGCATCTGCCCACGATGAATACAAGCAAAGCACAAGCGATAGCGGCTAAAGCACTGACTACTATTCTCACTAATGCCGGTATTACCCACGCTTTCATCGGTGGTTATGCTGTCCGCACCTTGGGTCACAGTCGAGACACCGCCGATATCGATGTTGAGGTGGATGTTCCCAGCGTGAACGAAATTCGAAGTCGCGTGTTCCAGCTTCTCGTGAACCAAGACACCAGATTCACCGTGAAACACTTGAAGCTGTTCTTTACCTCGGCTAGTTCACAAATCCCCATCGAGCTTCTACCAATTGGATTGTTGGGCCTTCCACAGCACCTGAACACAGTTCTTGTTGGCAATGATGGTATGTACGCAAACCCTACCCATCGCGAGCTATTATCAACTAACCATGGCTTGAATAAAGTCCAGCTCCCGATCCTGGCACCTGGTGTCCTAATCCTGACCAAGATTAAGAGATGCGCAACTCTGATCGAGAGTACTCGTCCTCTGTCTCGCCAAAAGTTTCGCTACGACCTTTCAGACATCAGGTACTTGATGTTTTGGCTTAAGGACCACGACCAGGAGATCGATTTTGCTGGTTACCATGCCGCTGCCGAAGACCGCCTGTACGTGGCGACCAAGAACCTGGTTCAGCACTGGAGGGAGACTGATCAGAACGACCTGGTGGACCTGATGGGGGCTTTGCTGGCCGAGGACGGCAAGGAGAAAATCACGAGGCAGTGAACAGTGAGCATTTGTATGTAGATTCAGCTCCAGCCTTGACAGCGAGCAAGTCAAAAAAGGTTAGTTTAAGGCCCACCTACTTATTATCATGGGAATGTTGACATACTTTTGTTTTGTGGTTTTAATGTTGAGGGATAGTGATTCCACCCTAAGCGACTTTATGGCAAATTATGAAAGCACTAGGAACGAGGTGCCTGCTAATCCATACTGGCAGAAAGGCAGCCGTCGAAACGGTCAAACTCTAGTTCGTTGTGCGCTTCGCATTGGCGCAAAAAGGCTACCTCTGTGGCTAAGCATGCATTGTTGGGTGTGGATATGAATTGACCCCAAAGTTCCCTGGAACCAAGTTTGGTGTACGTTTTGAAGTTGAAATCATCAGGGTAAACCTCATCATGACGCTAGCAGCATCAATGCTATTAATTCCCAACTCCCATTATCCCTTCGGTACTATACCTTATCCCAACAAGCACCGTAATAATTAATCTTTCCCGTGATGGCCTGGATCATTTTCTCCTTCATCCACTCCTCCTCTGCCTTGAAAGTCCAGCTGCTAATTTCCTTCACAGCGTTGTTCATCTCCAAAACCTCCTTCTCCGACCAAGGCTGATCATCTGGGATCAGCTCCATATAAGCCCCTTCATAAC
Organism: Calonectria leucothoes; assembly: GCA_002179835.1. Classification (NCBI taxonomy): domain Eukaryota; kingdom Fungi; phylum Ascomycota; class Sordariomycetes; order Hypocreales; family Nectriaceae; genus Calonectria; species Calonectria leucothoes. The sequence goes on from NAJI01000320.1 coordinate 58,606, forward strand.
TTGTATCGAAAAGACTCGCTGTGGTCACCGATCCTAGATCGCTGAGGGCTTCTAAGCGAAGCCGGCTTCCATGCCTCTCGCGAGTAGCGATGCGAACCAATGCGGTGCAAGCGACAGAAAGAGGTACCGTCCAGATGGCGTAGGGCTCGTAGAGGTTGAGAATGGGTACAAGATCATCGCGACTGATTCCTGTCCACGCCATCGGCAGGAATACTAATCTGATGGGAGTTGCAGAGAATGAATGTTTGGGTGGACCGTCCAATACATATCGAATCGCGACATCAGAGTGTTCGGATGTGCTTGCTGGTCGCAGGGTCTCATCGGCTAGGAGAAGGCCTAAATTGGTGGCAATATCGCATGCAAGCTGAATTTGGTCGTCGGGGACGAGAAAGAATAGATCCTATCCAAAATTAGCGGCGAGTTCATCCATCAGGATTGTCGGCTCACTCCGTTGAACACCAGATCAGAACCCAAGCTCTTGAAAAGGCTTGTTTCCCATTCTACAAGGACAATACCCTCTGCTTTCAGACGCCTCATGAGTTCATGACCGCGACTTGAGAAGTGCATGATGATCGCCGGGTTGCAAAACATCAAACTTTGTGATGGTGATGCAGAGTATGGCGGGCTTCGTTGATGTTTGTTAGAGCACAGCAAGGTTACGCTAAAAAATTGACCCACTCCGGCTCCCTGATTGGGCTGTTTATGAAAGCGCCACACATGATTCTCTCCTCAAGTTTAGTCTACAGATTATCACCTTCCAGCATTCTGAAAAGGTCATCGAATACTAAATCGCGCAGAGCTAGAAGCTGTAGACCACTAATTTTGTGTGCAACCAGTCCTTCTTCTACTAAATTTGGCTAATTATTGATATCCGATCGGATGCATTGATGGGTTTGACGCAGACGTGGAGGAAAGGACGGAGTAATTGCCACACGAAGGCCGCTGAGTAACAGACCCATTCTCAACGTGGGTTTTGGCCCGCTTCAATCAACGCACGCTGTTCGTTAACAGTGAGGCTATGGATGAATTCAGGCTTGATAATTTATCATAAATGCTCGTAATTCTCCAAGATGTAGGCAGCTTTGTCCGCGGCGGCGTCAGCCCCACTCCGTAACGGATGATGACATAATATACTCTGATATTTCTAAGAGCCAAAATAATGGGCAACTTTGTCCGCCCCTAATTTAGAAACAGTGCAAGTTCAAATAATCAGCACTGTCCATCATACGGTCAAAAACATAGAGCTACCATCAAGGAGCGGTTCGGCTCTATTTCCCGCTCAAGCTGCTCGCCGACGAAGCTGCCTGCAAAGATTATAGCGCTACCTTAACCAGGTATCATTTCCCCACGCGAATCCATTCCCACAATGGAAAACAGTACCCCCCCTGCGAAAAGATCCTGTCTCGCGTGCCAAAGTAAGGTTTCTTCGCGTCGAAAACACTGCGGGCAAAAGCTGACTAACTCGGGCAGATCGCAAAATCGCCTGCGACAAGAGCCTGCCCACGTGCATGACCTGCAAGAGACGTGGCAAAGTGTGTCCGGGGTATGCGCCCAGCTTGTCGTGGCCTCGTGCCGGGGACAAACGCCGGGCTCTCACAGCCAGCGTACGCAGTCGCAATCCGACGACGCGGTTTAAATTCCTGAACACCCTCTGCTGGGATGTCAGTCTATCCCACTCTTATGTACAGGAACTACGCTATAACAGTAACTTGATCGACCATTATTCGCTTTAGTTGGGGACATTTTTTCTTACACGCGTATCTTAGGCTGCTGCAAGTACTTTCAACCTTCTCTACCCACCATTAGACCGCGAGCTGAGCTCCGCTCAGACATCTGCTACGTTCTCTGCCGCCTGTCAATGATAGATGATAGACCTCCCTCATTGGCCATCCGTCACTCAATGGATGCCTTGTGGTTCCTGTCTCTTCATGGGGAGAAAATGTCCATGAATAGCTACCAATTGGCCGTTCTAGCATTTCAAAATGCCATCACTCACACACTGGCTGGTGATGTCAGAGGCCAGGCGGTTGCCGCCAGTATGCTGATGAGTCTTTATGAGGTGAGGTTAAATCCTAACTTTGACTAGATCTAGTTTGCTGATATCGTGGGTAGCATGTCAGCAGTATGGGATCCCTGGAAGGCTGCGCGATTCATTTCGATGGCTGTCTATCTCTCTTGTCATCTTGCCATGAGCCGCATACCGACTATCACGGTGAGGCTGCAATGATCCTAGATTGGATCATGTACCACAGCGTCCTGTACCGATTTACAATTAAACACCTCCCTGAGCGTAGCGCTAAGCAAGAGAAAATCCTAAATCGGGACGTAATAATATCCAAGGCCATCTTCAATCCTGACCGGCATTTGGTGTGTACAATCTCCTTCTCATACTCTTTGGCTCCCCTTCGGCTAATAGTCCATCATGTCTAGATTCAACACAGCCTTGGATGCTCATTGGAAATTTTCGACATCTTCAATCAAGCACTCGACCTGGTCCGTGACAGAAATGATCCTGAATTTATGTCTGAAACGCACATTAAAACTATAAGGGCCTTGCAAATACGGCTTGGCAGGACTGAGCAGAGGCTTGGAGACAATGTCATTGACAACCAAAGCCATGCGGAGCAGTACAGAGAGGCAGGTCTCGCGATAGCCAGGATATTTCAACTATCCGTTTGTATTTACATAGATCGTGTGGTTCAAGGTTCGGCTGTTGACTCTCGCCTGTCTCGAACCGCCGCCACAGAGTCATTTGGCCTTCTGAACAAGTTCAGGATTTGCCTGCGGCCCTTTCCCATCTTCATCCTATCACTCCAGGCAGAAACAGAAGTGGACAGAATATTAGTCCTTGACGCAATTGAAGACGCGAAGAATAATGGGTTTCCAAACATGGAGCTGGTAAATGAGATGGTAAGAAGAGTATGGGTTCACCAAGACTTGTTAAATGGTATGGATGCAGATGCTCTCGCGATTGTCAATGGCGCCATCAACGCGAACCGATCTCCTCCTGTCTTTACCTAGACTTTAGTATACTTTTCAGATTGTACAGCGAGAGATCTCTTAATTCAAGGAAATGAATCTAAATAAAATGCTCGAGAGCAATTCTACGTATGAGTTGGGATGTGGCGCAATCAAATCATGCTGCGGCTGATTATTAATGCCATTCAGTAATATTGGTCAACTGAGGCAACTCTCTCCGCATTTTATGCGCTAATGAAACTTTTAATTTTTTCGGGGGTGATTTTTTGAATGATAGGCCCGCTGGATCAAAAATGGACCATGGAATTCAGCCAAACAAAGTGGATGCACCACAGTGTGCACACAGTAAGTCTCCCAGCGGAAGTGCTGGCCCCTCACACCTCGGGATATCGCTTGACCACAAACTCTTTACACGCGCCTTGTTTATTCGCAATCCGGTGGCGTGGTACCATATGCTTTGAGCTGATGGCTGACAAATCCCTGAACAAGACTCCGACCTGAACATTCCGTGTGACTATTTATTGAGAGGCACCGCCCCTAAATCACAGCCGGTATCTGCACTCTTCCTTCATTTCCTACACTTACATCCACTTACATCCACTTAAATTTCCATCGCCTTGAATATTCACCATGTCCGGAAAATCAGTGCTTCTCATCGGCCCAGGCTTCGTCGGCAATGAGATCATTCATCTCCTGCTGCAAGAGGATTATAAAGTCACGACCCTTGTCCGCCAGGAGTCTGCTGCCGACGTCCTTCGCTCCCGAGGTGTCGATGCTGTCATTGGTTCTATGAACAACGCTCCTCTCCTTGAGAAACTGGTCGTGTCCAACGATATTGTCATACATACGGCATCTGCGGACCACATCCCATCCGTGCAAAGCGTACTCTCTGGAATTGAACAGCGAGCCAGCAACGGCCAGCAAACAATTTATATCCACACGAGTGGTACTGGTTTGTTGGCTGATGAAAGCGCTGGCATGTTCAAAGGCAATGATATCTTCGACGACGAGCACCCGGAGAAAATCGATGCTCTTCCCGACACAGCGCTCCATCGAGACGTGGATCTGACCATTCTCCACAAAAAGGAGACGTTGGGCTCCCTCGCGAAGCTGGCCATTGTGCTACCTCCACTTATTTACGGCGTCGGTTCTCAAACCAAGAGGCTTTCCATTCAAATCCCGACTCTAGTTCGGTTTGCGATGAAACACGGGTACTCAGGCCAGGTCGGAAATGGCGCGGCTGTCTGGAGCCAGGTTCATGTCAAAGACCTTGCTCGTGGCTACGTTACCATCTTGCACTGGCTCGAGAAATCCTCGAGCGAAGAGGTAGCAAAAAGTCTCTACTGGTTTTGCGAGAATGGACAAGAGGTATCGTGGAATGAATGCGCGGTTGCCATTGGCAAAGCATTGCATCGTGCAGGTCGCATCCCAAGTCCCACCCCTCAGACTATCCCAAAGGAAAGCTACGGGGATATCTTCTCGGAGGGGACCAACATGTCTCTTGGAAGTAATTCCCGCAGCAGGGCCCAAAGGCTTCGAAAACTAGGTTGGGCTCCTGAGCAAAAGCCGACACTGGCATCGCTTGTCGATGACGAGATAGATCTACTCTTGCAGGAGACCGGGCCATTTGAAGGCTACAAGATGCGAACCGCGGATTAAATCAAGTCCCAGAAGCACCAAAGACAATTTGCATTTGATACAGAGCCATTTTGAGGAGACTTGAGGTTTATTCTTGCCGGGTAACGCGGTTAACCCTCGTCTGCATTGGAAAGTGAGGATCAACTAACAAAGAAGAAGCCCTTGTGCGTCATTGTCTCGTCGTCTGCAGTTGCAATTTGTGGTAGATACTTAAAGATAGAACCAGCCAAATAGAAGATACTTCTTTGCCATATACTGTTTCATTTCATAGTTTGTGATTTAATTGTTGAAGTTGGCCAAGGAGAAGTCGTTTCCCGGTTCCTGGACATTGAGGCTTGAATGTGGCGCAGTGTGAATCCAGTTAGTAGTGATGGCCACAAACTCATAACTCAAACAGCCTGAAATTTAGCTGTTGAGGAGTCCCGATGAAGACACATCATGTCGTGACCATGTCCAGAAAATGTACATATATTAAACGGGACTAGGTGCGGTACAATTTGACAGTTGTGCGAGACGGGCTCTGATTCAGCAATTACCACACTCCCTGGTCAACCGGAGGTGAAACGATGACTTGGCAACGTGTTGGCTCGTAGGGTGGAGAGCAAAAGCTACAGCGTGGATTGGGATTCAGTTCGTGTTGACAACGACAGACTGACCATGTTCCGTACTTCCGGCACAGGAATACAGCATGCACAAGTGAGATGGAAGTTTTGAATAGCTTGCATTAACCATGTCCGAATCCTGATCTGTCGAGGGAATGCCTGGCCTAACTTTGCTCTACCCCATTATTTGCCCGCCAAGAACCATGAAAAGCCATCAGCTACCTCTCCTGTGAGTTTCTTCGGGGTAAAAGTCGTCGAGATGAGGGGCTTATCAGCCATCTGCAAAAGAAGTAAGTGTTAGCGTCGGCACTTGGATGACGGTGGGGAAAAGGGACATGCCTACCTGTGCCGTGAGCCAAACATCTACAGAGGCGGCCCAGTCTCGCCGACTGTGTCTTCCAGAAATTCACGAACCTTACCGAGCAGATGTGCGCGTCGTTGATTGAAACTCGGGCCTCTGACCGACTTGGACGGTCGCATCCTGGAGACGATGCACCGACCTTGGCGCAGCGCAGCACGCTCCTCCCAGACGGCAGAATGCAGCAGGATATCTAGCTCAATCTCCTTGCCAAAGAAGGCGCGTCTCGCTGTCTCCCAATCCTTGGTATCGGGGTCGACCTGGCGCGTTTTGGAGGCGGCGTGGGCTTTGGCAAAGGTGCGAGTCCACGGGAGCGGGCCCCGGTGAGCCTCGGTGACCCCCTCGTGGACGGCTTCATAGAGAATTTCGTACCAATCGGGCGTTAACAGCGGAGGCATGTTTGCGCGCCTGACAACGAGCATGTCTACTTGACACCGGATGTCATCGGGGCAGTCGTCGCACTCCCACGTCTGATGTTGGCCAGAGTTGCAGCAGGCGCATCCGGAAACGCAACCGGACAAGGGCGAGGTGACGAAGCATTCAATCACGCCATGGCCCATCTTGCCGCAGTTGCCGCATTTAACTGGGTCGGACCTCAGGGTCCAGTCGACAGGCGTGTCTCGGCGGGTATCCTCAACCCATTTGCTGGTTGTGCCAAAGCCTCCAAAGAAAGCCATCGCGAACCTTGCCTTTCTGCTGTCCGATGTTGGTCTTGACCTCCGCAAAAAAGAAAGAAGGCGAAAGAGAATAAAATAACCCAAGCCAGCGAGGAGAAAATACTGGCAGCTGGTCGACAACTGGCTTGTCAGTTGGCAGCAGTTGCTTTCAAGCATCATACATGGCCAATTTCAAACACTTGTTGAGACTGGTTTGCAAACACACCAAGAACCAGGCCTCACAATAAGCACCCCGTGGCCTATTCTAGCAGCCGTTTGCATTGACAATCCAACCTCAGAGCCGACTTTTCTCCTCCATCAAGGGGCAGCAGGCTACCACAATAATCCACGAACGCACCGCCTCTGAAAAAAGCCGCTTCAATCAATCCCTCATGCAATACTGCCCAGACAGATTTCGCGTCTGAAATCTCACCAGCTGGGACGTCCGCACTAAATCGCTACTGCAACTGTCTGGGTGCCTCATGCTGGCCAGGATTGTGTGGGCCGGATAGGTCAAAGATGCTAGGTGCAACATTTCATCGACGCCATCCAGCGCCACGCACGAGTAAAGCCACCACGCTGCTTGGAAGTCCAGGGTGTGCTAAACATCGACCAAATAGCCGTGGGAGTGGATGCGCAAAATTCTAAAAGGCCAGAGATGCCCAAAACTTGGTTTTAAAAAAGCAATACAGTATTTCTGTTCCGCCGGGGAATTCAAGCTCCGAACGAGCAACCCCGTAATCAACTGAGACCGACTCACCAAAGTCCTTCCAATCACTAGCTAGGTACGTCTTTTTGTAGGATTCAAAATTGTCTTGTTTCCATCCATGGATTGTGAAATTTTCTTGTGTTCTTTTATTCTATTGATGAATGCGCGGCGTGTTCTAGTCTTGTGGCAAGATGGGCAGTCATCTACTGTCTTGAGTTTGGTGAGGTTTTGGACGGCCGCCCAAATCAACTGCACCATACCTCTCTCTATCCAATATTTGGACATGTGCTTGAAGCATAGAGACCAAAAAGGAAAGCGGGGAAAGGCCCGATACTATCACTATCCGATGGTGTTTGTGATTTGTGTGCACGCGTAATTATCACTCCTGGATGTGATCAAACCTGCAAAGGCCAGCCAATACATTTGACCCATCACAGCTTGTGACTGGTGTTCCAGATATGTTAACAGTCCATTCTAGTGTTTCCGTCATCCCGAAGGTCGAATGGCATGACCTATCACTGTCATTGGGTTGGCCCGCCATCGCGCTATACATGACATCTGCATCAATCACCCCGCGCTGGGGTTTGGCTTGTCAAAGGCTTTTGTGATCTCACATATGCCACCGAGACACCAAGACCCTGGCACCATTGAGCCGAGTGCCGACACAAAGGATTACTTGCTGAGAGCCCGAGGCAAATTGCCATTATATAGCTTGCCGCGTTTGCACTCCTCGGCTGATAAGATTCTCTGCACTCTATTCTTTTTCAACCAATTGTCCATTTAGTCACATTTTGTTTCATATATTCCAACATGTCGTCCGATGACACACAAAAGGCCTTCGAAAAAGCCGTCGCTGAGACCGGGACATTCAGCAGAGATCAAGTCAAGAATTCTGAGAACTTGAAGTTCTACGGTGCGCATGTTTGTTCGCGGCGATTTTGAAGCACCTTTGTTAATAATCTCTCGGTTCTCTGGTAGGACTGCACAAGGTTGCAACAGGGGCATCCTTTGACCCCAATGGCCGACCTGGGATGATGGACTTTGTGGTATGTGGCGCCTTCATTCCCATCCACATTCTCATTTCCCGGCTGAACCATACTGACAATGACCAGGGCAGAGCGAAGTGGGACTCGTGGAAGGAAGTTGTGGAAGACAAGACCATTACTAGCAAGGAGGTCGCCCAGCAGAGGTATATTGCCCTGGTTCGTGAGATCAAGGCTCGATTATAAGCTTTTCTACATGACCTGTCATGACATTATCATGCAGCGCATTAAACTCACCTGATGTTCGTGTGGGTTGCAGGTCGGAACATCAGGGTATGACAAATAAAAAAAGGTTGAATATCAAGCCATGTATTTGATTCAGCTCATGTGTCTGTTGCGTTCCTATCGCTTCCAATTATCCAACTTCTCTCGGATGATTATATTCTAGATATAATAACCCGCACATCGGTAGCCACACGCCTAGCCTTGAATCGAGCAGAGACTTGGGCCTTTGATTCGAAACCTCTTGTAGAAATCGGCTGTATGGTTTCACGTCCCCCAAGAAACCTTCACAAATTCAGCACAAAACCTTGTTTGATAAACGGGTGCGTTGGGGAATTCGAGCAGAAAGCTCCGAATCTTGAGCTACTGATTGGATACGGTACACCCTCTCCATATCTGGGGGACGACAAACACGTTGTGCAAGTATTTCCGAAAAAGAAAAAAAAAGAACAAGAGCCCTCGATAAAGTGTTGCATGATACATCTGCTTCGGAAATGAGGGAGCGAAAACGGAATGAACAACGAAAAGAAGGTATGTTAGAAGCCAGCAAAGGCCTGAATCACCCGCGTTTCTAAAACCTTGTAAAAAGATGAGTGTATGGCAGTGTGCATTATCTCTTGGAGCTATAGCAATGGGAACACAATGGAGGGACGTGATTATATATTTCTCCAGTCCCAGGATGAATCTATCGCCGTACAACAAGCAGTCTTAATCACTCTTCGGCTTCAACCCGAAAGGATCGGCCAACTCGACCATGATGTTGAAAAGTCGTGTGTCTTCGCCAGTCGCAAACTTACAGTCTCCCTTAGTATCACCATCTTCACCCGTGCAACCTATAAACGGGCGCGTTGCCGGGTCGCAAATGGTTCCTTCCAGCGGTAAAAGGCCCGTCTGAAAGTACGTCCGCACGGCTTTGGCGGTGCATACTGATGGGTTCGAGTGTGAACAGTGGCCTTGCGAATCTTGCTGCAGCACTACACTCCCCGGAAACAATGTCGAAACGCGGCGCGCGTTCCTGAGCGGCGTTACCGTGTCGTGGGTGTTGCTGATGATGAGCAGCGGGTGAGACGTGTTTTCCCATTCCTGCGTCTCAAACGTCAAGCTCGGCCTCCACGCTGGCTTCAGCGTGTGCCCCAAGCAGGATAGCTTGTTGCGCGCCCAGCTGGGACTGATCCATCTCCCCTGCGCTTCCAGCACCTTGAGGTACTCGTTGAAGTCGTCGCGGGTCATGTCTCCCGGGCCTCCGCCGTCCATACAGGAGATGGCCTGGAATGACCCGAAGCCCGACACGTACGGTGAGGGGCCATCCGTTTTTCTACCCCCAGCCTTACCTAGTGCAGCTTGCTTGTTGGCGAGTAGTCGCATCAGTGGTGGGCTTGATGTGTTTTTGTTCTCAATGGCGACAAGAAGCTCAAAAAAGTCTTCGGCCATGGCAAAGGGGAAGTACATCCCAGACAGGAGCGAGAGGTGCGCATTGCCGTAGGTTACAAATGCCGGGCTTGAATCTCCACCACCTGAGAGGGCTGGGGCCATGGGAATTGGATTCTCCTTGAGGGATAGCAGGATGGACGTGAAACGAGCCTCCACATCAGCCGGTGACGTGCCGGTGTATAGATGGCACACGTCCGGGCCAGCCTGGAAGCAGTACTCGCAAAATTTGGATATAATCTTGTCAGAATCTTGCAGTTGCGTGAGCCAGGTCCCCTTGTAATGGTCTGCTGGGTCGACCACGCCGTCCAAGACCATTCGGCCCACTCTATCAGGGTGCATCGCCGCAAAGGTTGCTCCAAGCAGTGTCCCATAGCTCATTCCCCAGTACTGGATCTTGTTGTTCCAGGGCTGAGTCGTTATTCTCTCCATGATCTCGTGCGCTTTGTTCGCACACACACCTCGAGGACCCGACAGCAGCCTCCTTGCCTCTTGCGCCGTCCATTCGGCATGCTTCTCGACGATCCTCAGCATATCCTCAACAGTTTGGGCCGTGTTCAGATGTTTGAGAATCCCCGTGTCATCCTCGCCGTGGGAGCAGCTTGCGCCGAGTGCCGAGGTTCTTGCCCACTCGAGACCAGTGATGCTGTCGCTGTGCCATAACAAGCCGTAATCAGGCAAGCTCAGAAGCCAAGCCTCTTGGTCGAATGCGTTTGCGAAGCAGCTTAGCTTGGGCGTGGTATTGTTGACTCCTCTTGGGTCAAAAGAGATGATGTCGAAATACTTGCCGTTTTCGAGGCCTTGCTGCTGGGCAGCTGGATTGGCAGGATCATCCAGTACACTTTGTATATGCTGCCCATCTGTGGTGGCTTGGTAAATGCCTGACTCGCCTGGACCGCCGGGGTTCAGTATGACAGGCCCGCCGTATCTTGGATCCGTCACGGGTACTTTGGCCGGGAGCTTGATGACGGCTATGGCTGCTTGTGGGCTAGCTTCTTGCTCAGTCGCCGAGGCGTTCCAATTGAGGGGCACCAAAAGTCGCGCACATTGGAAAGAACCGTAGCAGGGGACGTAATGAAGCGAGGTTTGAGGCGTGATGCCCTCCCAGGTGAAGTCGTCATTTGTCAAGCCTTGGCTGATTTGTCCAAAACCCCAAGGTTTGGTGGTCCCCGGGTTAGACCGAAACCAGGCTGAGGCAATTACCCACAATGTAACACATATCAGTGGCACCTTGAACCGAGCCGCATGATTAGTCGCCTGTGCTACAAAGGTTGTCTGCGTGTCACACGCAAAATGACGACCGTGGTGAAAGGCCGAGAGCTCGCGTTTTGACATGATAGAAAGCCGGGCTTGAAGATGTTGCAGCTTCGATAGCCATACCGCATCGCAGATTTTAGAGCTTTTGCCTAAATAACGCTCACGATATTCCCGCGCCTGGGATGCGAGACACGTGAGTAATACTTTCGGTGAGTTGTTGCTGACCCACCCATTCATCATTCTTCATGATTGGTTGCGTCTCACCTCGTGACGGATTATCTTATCAGATGCTAGCTGAGTGTGGTGGTGGTAAGAAACGGAAATTGATTGGTTGGGTGGTCCACTCTCTCATTCCAGAAACCAATTGGAGAATCCATGGTTCAGCTTGAAGATAAAGAGTCAGCAACATAACTAGGCTATTGGAAATGAGTTACATGATCGGTTGTTGTTGACACGAATTTGAGATTTCTAAGTAGGTAGCTACCAAAGCTCCCCAATTGATTCTACCAACCAAACATGACGCCTGTAAACCGTAATTGAACGCCCTGGAGTAGGCCTCTGTGTGCCAGCCACTGTTTTCCATGCAACAAATCTCCGACCCTCGCTATCAAGCGCCCCAGTCTCTGCATCCGTGACACCCAAAAGCTTCGTAATACGTCATTCCCATCATTCCCATCATTGTCATCTTGGTGGTTAGTCATCGTATACCTCGTCGGATTTCCGTGCGGTGCCGACCGGCATTCTTCATTCTGGCAGCGGGTAGAAAGCTCCGCCTCTTGGGCCTTAAGGCTTTCAAAGAGCTTTGCGCAGATGTCAATGAGCAGCGTCACATCTTGTGACCGGGACGAGCAAGCATAGCAACTAATCAGTGTTTCACAGCTGGACATGGCCGCTTTTTGACATCTCACGAAGCTATCTCCGTGGCCTCCTTGGAGGAGATGTTTATGATGAGCATCTCCCAAGTTTCTAAAGGGGTAGTGGAGCATAGACAGGATAAAGGACTACTGCCGTCCACAGCAGGTGCTACGCCCTGACCTTTGCCGACTTCGGGGGGTCCCCCTCCTCCGTGTGCGATAGTATGCGAGGCTGCTAGAAAACTAGCAAGTGGAGATGGTAAGGGATCGCTCCTGAGATGTTCATGGAGCCTTCGAGGGGAGGTTGGAGCAGAAGGGTCTCGCCTTTCAGAAACTTTTCCGGCGTGTTGACAAGTTCAAACATGCCAGCGGCGGTATTTGGCGATGGGTTGTGCGGAGGAGTAATGACACAGGAAGCCGACTTATCTCCAGGTGAGATGTCACTCCCGGACCCAAACATGAATTCCGACCAATCCGTCTCCATGGGACAAACGTCGACCTGAAGCCCATCCAGATCATCCGATAAGCGATTGCTCAAATATGAGGGCCGTGGGCTGGCAGCATCATCCCCCACAGTTGTAGCAGAAGACACGGGCACACCTGATGCCGACTCTCGTCTCAACTCTCGTCGCCCTTTAACAGCCCCAAGGTTGAACCCGATGCCTCCTTCGATTCCATACTGGCAATCCAGGCCTCGCTTCTGGCAATTGCGGCAACCGGTGAGTTCGCTGGTACACCGTATCTAAGTGCGGCGAACATTGGCAAGCAGTTAGAAGTGCTCAGGATACGTGGTACACGTGGAGAGGTTGAGAATACTGGGGCGCACCTTTCTCATCCGACAAGGGTTACAGGCTGACCGTCGTGGCTTTCCGTTTTGTGGCCGTTCAAAGGGCGGACCTGTTGGTAGAACCACATAGGAGTTTCTACCCTGCTTCCAGGTGTTGAACATGGCAAAACAAAAATGAGGAAGATTGTGTGCTAAAAAAGGCCTGTTTCAATCATCTTTAGTGGTTAAGGATTTATATTACCGGGTCAATCCTTGCCACAATTGGAAGCGTTATGGATCGGTCGCAAGGAGCTTGCGCTATGACAAAGACTTTCAGGTCTGCTGTCGATCAATCAACCAACTGCATATCGAATAACCAACAGATGGGTAAAATAGCCCAACAGCGGCATGGAAAAAGGAGAAATGTCGGCGGACAATTTCCCTCAGGTTCGGGGCGCAAAATCCAAGGTGCAAAAAAAAGACATACAACAGCGAGGATTCCCCGGTCGTCACCGACCCGAGTACTAATTCACCGCTTCTCAGCTTGACTATGGGAGAGCGGACGGGATCCCGTATTTTCTAAGAGCTATGGTCGTATGTGGCAGCTGGTTGAGTGAATCACCCTATGTGCAGGCAGATCAAAGGCGCAGTTGTCAAGTTAATTGGTCATGTCTTGTGCTGTCTTCTCCTTATTTAGCCACTGTCCGGTACGCACAAGCCGTGCCGTGACTAGCGCTGCCACAACAGTCCCAGTGCCCATCGGACCATAGTAGAATAGAGCATCGCGCCATGGTCATTAGACCCTCCTGTGTGGGCAAGGTCGGCAGGCAACCCGAACGCCTCCTCCTTCGCTCTGCCCAGCCTCAGCCCGCAAGCGCCAGCGACCGCACACCCACGTCAAGCAGCGTGTCATATGAACTGTTGGGTCGCAGATTGGCCAGCACCAGTCTCGGTCAATACACACCAGCCCATCGGCCCGAGTGCATTCTACTCCACGCCATCTTTAGCAGGCTGCGCACGCAATGCCATTCGGGTGGCTAGTGTGGGGAGCACCGTGTTGGATGCCTGTTACCCCTTCGGCCTGCTCGCTCAAATCACGGAGGTTGTATCAAATCATGGATCTTGCCAGCCCCATTCGTAACCAATCGATTGATCTATGAAAGGAATAACACCGCCTTGCAGTGAACTGGCGAATGGGATACAACGTGAGTCTTTGGTTTGACACAGACCATCACTACCGCCATGAGCAACTCTGTACCTCTTAAGTCATTCTCTTCCCAGCTCGAAACCGCATTGGCTGCTCACGCAAAGGAATGACTCGTTACACGCATTTGACGCTGTAGCACGAAACCAAGGAGGCCTGCATTAGGAGAGAACCTGGGCTCATGAAAGAGATGGAATGGATATTGAATCGTCACCATAGCTGATCAATATTAGAAGAATCGCAAGTTCTAGTTGCCGGAGTTTGCAGCCCTTCACGGTCTGATATTGCAATCGCTACCTGTGTCCCCAATGTCCGTCCATGGAGATTAACTGATCTTCTCGCCAAGTCCCATCTCAGTAGTGTGGAATCTCATGTGATGCGCGACTCATGCGTACGCCTTACCAGGTATGTAGGCCTGACTGAAGAGTAGAAATTACGAAAACTCTATATTTCGATGGATACATATCTACTCAGCAACCCCAGTCGTCACAACCGTCCTGACCCATGATCAAAAGACTCTCCGGCGTGTTCTTTTAAGCTCGCCAGGACTTCAACGTGCGAATTCTCAAAACTCAGTCCGGAACTTTGGGCTTTTCCGAATTCTCTCGCCGTATAGATAAAATAGCCATGGAACAGGGGCAAGCAATAGCGCAACCAAGCCGAGTAATGTGTTCCCCCACCCCATGCCAATACTATCGTAAAGCTGCAGTCCACATAGTGGAAGGAGGGCACCCAGCACGCTTCTCAATACAGCGTTGGCCGCAGTAGCAGACGCGGCATAGACTGGGTAGATATCGACCAGATAGGTCTGCACGCTCATAAAAATGCCGATCATGCCAAATCCCACGATTCCAGTGCCAATCATTGGAGCGATCCAGTGCACCTGCTTGTCCGCCGTCCACCCGTAGCAGACGAAACCCAGCGCCAGCGCCAGCGCAGTGGGGACGCTGATGATGAGGTGCAGGCGCTGTTCCGGCTGGTGCTCGAAGCCACGGGCTTTGCGTTTCTTTATCAGATTGTCGCTGAGAAATCCGACATAGGCAAGACCTGAGAGATTACCAACTCCGCCCTCGAGAAACGACAAGCCAGCGCCCACCGAATTGAAAGCATAGACCTCCTTGTAGACAAAGGTAAAGGTGGTGAGGAGGACGTAAAAGAAGCCGTAGACGACAGCAATGTAGACACACATGGCCATTACAACATAGCTTAAGCAAAACATGCGTGCCGGTCGAATAATGGCTTCAAGAAAAAGTTCCTTGGCGGTGCCCTTTTTCTTGGACCGAGACTGGTACGCGTCGTTTCCGGTTTCCTCGCGGAGGCGCTTGGCCTTTCTCTCCAGCAGCACGGGTGCGTAGCTCTCTCGCAGGATGAAGAAGGATGCCGGAACCGCAGCGCCAGACTGGTACAAGCGTCAGCATCAAGTTCATCACCAGGCGCAGATGCTATGCGAATGGACAGGCAAACTTATCACAATGGCGATGACCCAAAACACCCATCTCCACCCCTTGGCCTCGACAAGGAAGCCAGCGCAAACAGGCCCAATCACAGGACCTGTCAGCGGTCCCAGGGACCACAGCGAGATGGCGCGGCCCCTCTGCTCCGCCGGCATCATGTCGGCAATCGACCCGCTGCCGCAAGTGATGACGGCGACGCCAGCCACGCCAGAGAGGAACCGGGAGGCCATCAGCATCGGCACGCCCGTGGATAAAGCGCAGCAGGCCGAGAAGACAACAAAAAGGCTGTTGCACACGTGGTAGACAGGAATGCGACCGTAGAGCTCGCTGAGCGGCGCGATGAAGAGTGGGCCGAAGGCGAAGCCCAAAACGAATATGGACACGACGAATGTCGCCTCGGTGCTATCCGAGCTTCCAAACTCTTCCATTATCTGGGGCACGCCAGGGGCCATCATCGATGAAGCGAGCGGCCTGTCTATGGGTTAGCACTGTTGTTTACATCTGCACAGAGGATTCCGGGACGACAGTCTCACGTCAGGAAAGAGAGGAACGAGATGGTAGCAACGATGCCCCATTTGCGGCTGTTAGGCCAGGCCATGGGATTCTCAGGGTCCTGATCAGCCGGCTCGTTCCACCAAACCGAGTAGTTGTCCTCGCTACCATCCTCGCAGTCCTTCGCCGCATTCTCCGGCTCGGTTTTGGGTTCCATTCCGGAGGTGCGCCGACGATAGCCCTGTGGTCGAAAAGGGCTTGTCCTGGGTTAGCTCTGTACTCTTCTTGACAAATTCATCGATGGTCACCACACTATGACGCGTGTATTCTTGTGTCGGATGTGAGTGGTACAGATTGGACCAACGACCTCAGCCGAGTTTTGTTCTGACTGGGGGAAATTGATCATGTTGAGGATGCAAAACGACCATCGCAATGCGGTTTCTTTGTTTTCGCAGTCATGACGACACTGTCTGGGGGCCCGGCCGCTCATTTTCTCGGAATGATGCCATTCAGGGTAAACCGAGCCTCTCTGTTGGCGCTACGCTGCTCCCGCTTTCGTCAGCGAACATGCCGTTCTGATGTCTCTCGCGGACCTCATTTACCCATTGGGCACATTGCTGTGGAGCTGGGGTGTTAGGCATGCCTCAGATCAGGGCCCCGGGACTGCTTACCTGGCGGAATTCGACAAAGCCCGGAAGAACACGGGCCAAGACTGGGTTGGGAAACGATTGCAGGGCAGTACCGAGGAAGGGAAAGTGCTTGATGAGACAGAAGCTGCGAGGGAACGCCGTCATTCCGTCGACAAGAGCGTCCGTCTCCTTTGCTCCTTGGGTGCAGTTCATATCCCTGCCAAAACATAATTTCATAATGATGTCCATCTGAAATGCGCATTGGAATCTTTAGCACTCGTGCAAAATATGGCTTGGCATCACTGTACCGCAAAATTTGACTCCAGTCTCTTTAGGCTCACGGGTTGTCCTAGTTCATGTGCTTCTCCAACCTTCCCCAGCGCAGCCTTGATGATCTGCAGAGCGGCGGGCGAAAACTCCTTCACCGCACGAGGTGAGAACATGGGGTTTACAACACCACGGCGCGCCTTGTGCGCGACGGGATCTGTGATGAATGGAAGTGCATCGAGGTCGCCTGCAAACTTGAACATGGCAGGCTCCTTGAGATACTTTGTTCCTGTGGAATAAACCCTGAGAGGGCTGTGTCAGCATGGTGCATCACCAAAGCCCTGGTGGTTTCGTATGCTTACTTGTGGTAGAAGGACGGGTCATTGATGTGGACTCTGTTCAGGCTCATGCGGACGATGGGGCCTGTTCGTCCCATCAAGTTTCAGCAAATGTATGCATTGGACACGAAACATGTTCCTTACCGTATTGCGAATGCAGCCGAGGGTAATCTTTAATGTAGCGGCCGTCAAGGATAACGTCCTGGTAAAATTCATACCAGCTAGTTGCCGCCGCGAGCCTTGGTCCCGGCACGTTCCTAAGTGGGTGCAGATAGAGACGATAGAACACGAGGCAGAACCAATAGGCCACAAAAGCTGCCAAGGCAAAGAACAAGGCATGGATGACTTTGGAATAGGGGGACCTCATCACCCACTCCTCGTACAAAGGAATGTCAAGACTCAACATGGCTGCACGCGGAATGGCGAGTCTAGTAAAATGTGTCGCTCAGATGGATGAATGTTCGTTTGCTGAATGGCTCTCGAAGTGTGTGAGCAGTCTTTATGGAGAAGGTTCTTTTTTTCATAAAATACAGGTGTCTCATCCAAGCCTAACAAGCTGTTTCCGAAAATGGAAGTGTTCCGGGTGTTAAAACGTGTTGGTTCACGCGGTTCGGGTGGCGCAGGCCGGAGGATCACCGGAGGCCGGACAGTCCCAAGTGGCATTTTCCCGTAATACTGTACGAGGGAACCAACACGATCGATGTGGTGAGCAAGAAAAATGCTCAACTTTGATCCGAAAGCTTAACCTATAAAACCTCGCAGTGTTCGTGCCTAGGATAAACAATCCCCATGCCAGTCCCAATCACCAATCGCCTCTCAACCCAGTCCCTCAATAATAGTCATACACATCCACCACGGCTTCAAGCACCATGATCGCAAAATCAACTAACATCCCCGAGGAGCACCCGATGGTGGTTCGTGTCCCCGACATGTTTGGCTCAATCATGTCTGCGGAGGCGGCAGTGAACCCGCATCACTTCAAGGTCAAAGCCGCTGCCGATGTCTGGATTGCTGAGTACGACCAAATTCCTTTCCTCTGGAGAGACGCACTGCTCACACGAGGTCCTCTACCATTAGCTATCTCAAGCTGGACAAGCACGAGGCCGACAAGAATCGAAGGGCTGACTTTTGTTTCTGTGCCTCTGCCATGGCGCCTCATGCGGATGCCGAGGCACTCAGAACTATGGTTGACTGGTTAAACTGGGTACGTAGCGACGGCATATGTAATTTATGCCGCCATGCTGTGGAGCCTTCAATACTAACTCGAGCCTTTTCATTTTTTCCAGATCTTCTACTTTGATGACGGTAAGAGACAGTCGCTGCATTTTTGCTCCGGTGGCGTGGTAGAAAAAGGAGCATCGAACCCCATCTAACATTGGTTATTAGCTTTTGATGAGGGCCACCTAGATAGAGATCCAACTGCCGCCCAGAAAGAGATCAATCAGACACTCGCCGTCCTGGATAAAAATAATGAGCTCCCAGACAAGAACGAACATCCCTTGCGATACCTATTTCACACGATTTGGGACCGTGTTAAGAAGGTATCCTTCTATGGGACATGAGACACAAATGAGCTTTACTGACAGATGGAACACCACAGAGGGCTTCTCCTGACGTGCAGTTGCAATTCAAGATTACACACAAGCGATATTTGGATGGCCTTATGCACCAAGTGGAAGCGACACGTAGTGGCGACAGTCACATCCGCACTGAAGAGGACTACATAAAGATGCGTAGGCGGACCGTTGGCGGGTATCCCTGCATAAGCTTGATCGCGTGCGTATCGCAATTCACCTTGCAAATAGCGGAGCTAGAAGGCTGACGACATATCGTTCCAGATACGCTCATGGCGTCAACCTACCACAAGTGGCCTTCGAAAATCCATCCGTCCAGGAATGTGTAACAGTTGGTTGCGATCTCGCATGGATGTACGTTTTCACCGATCACTTGCCTTTACTCACCACTATTTCCCTACTATGGAACTGGAGAGAGGACCAGAGTTTGTTTTGTGCTTTGGGCAGATATATTTTAAGGAAACGATGACACAAAGTGCTATATTGACAGCACATGTAGAGAGTACTCCGCTCATCAAACAAAACGACTCCGTGGACCTTTTTAACAGGAGAGGGCCAGCACGCGTTATTCACACCATATTCCTTCAAGTGCGGTAAACTGCACCCATTTACCTTACCATTTATATGTGTATCCAGCTCCAGCCTTGACAGCAAGCGGATTTAAAAAAAAAAAAGCTAGTTTAAGGCCCACATACCCTTTAGGCCGTAAGAGTCATTAGT
>NAJI01000321.1:0-64177 GCA_002179835.1 Calonectria leucothoes
ACCGGTAAAATATTGGGTTAATTAATATAATCCTGGCATAGTAGGATTGACCTTACCTTATGTAACTAGCTTGTAATACTATAAGCTAAATGGGTAATTAGCTAGATAGAACAATTAATTAATTCACAAAAACCCCCAATCTAACCCCTATTGCACTAGTGTATTATAATCGTTTTCCCTTTAAAACCAATAGAAACAGTAGTCTTCATATATTTCTTCCCTCTCACAAGGACCAAAGTATACACTTTGTCTCATCTGGATACCGCTTACATTCCACTCTGTCCCCGGCGACGACAAAAGGTATTACCCAGGATTCTGAACCCAGTCGAGCAGTAAGGGAGGTGCAACTCATGTCGTGACTATCCACCTTTGCAGTTTAATCCCGAGAAACTGGCCAATAGTCCATTTACCATAATTTTAGGGGGATATAGTAATGCCTCAAAGAGGTCGTGGGCCATTAACTATCCACGTCTATGTGCTCGCATAAATTGACTAGTGCGTTTGAGAGAGGTGGATGGTTCCACGACGGGGAGTATTGCGGATCGTAAGTTCGGGACGGCCCTAGATCGGCCGGGAAAATGATAATGTCTCACTGGTCTAGGATTGATGTCTTTGATCTTCAATAGAAGACATCAACATCCAATCCCAATGCTCCATTTGTGAACGTGAAAAGGATTCCTGTCAAAGTAACAGCGTCAGACACTGAAGCCGAGGTTGGACAATTAGGCGTCTGAATCGCCGAAAACCGGACGCTGAAAAAAGGGAAAAGTGCTTGGCAGATCCGGAATAATTTGCTTATCAACATATGGAATGGAACCAGTGTCTTGTTCCTGCGATCAACACCGCATTGAATTTTCCATTTGAGGCTCATAGATATTCGTTTATTTTATTCCATTTCCATTATCGGATGATATCGGGGGAATGAACGGAGTTTAAACAAACTTTACGGTATCTGACAAATCTCAGCACAGAAATGCAACCAACGGACACAAAAAGTGATCCTTTTCAACTGATCTGCAATACCCTCAATAGCCCTCAATGATATTTTGATGCCGTAAAATTAAGACATCCTTATGAGAAGGGAGGATAGAAAACGTCGAGATGTGCTTTTCTCCCAAATGAAAAGGGTCGTGCAGCCGTTGTCGCCTATCGATTCTCATGTTGATTCGCGATGACAAATACTTCGCAGATGGTTGTTTTAATACATTTCCTGCCAGTATCGATACATTTTAACATAATTCTAGCCCTAATTTGACATGGAATCACATTAACAAATAGACACCTGATTGCCCTGAATGTATAGGGTAGCTTATCCATGACGGAGGATGGGTTCTGTTGTAATTACTACAAGGTTAGTGACCGTAGCTATAGTGAGGGCTTATCCACTCTCGTCCCCAAGAGTGTGGTTTACCCAAATTGGCAAGTTGGGTTATGCGATGGTAGGAACTAGCAATACGCAGCCTCGACGAACATTGCGATTAACCTCGAACACGCGATTTATGATACCCGCCCAAGCAGGGGGACAGAAAACATGAGACACCAAAATCCGAGCTGGGATTCTGCTGAGCAAAAAGGGATCAAAAGAAGGCAATATTAGTATTAAATTAAAGGAGATCAACTCAAAGTTATTATCGATATGATTTGGCGATTCTTTTTGGAGCAAAATTCTGTTTGTTGCTTTGGATAAACTGAGCCAGAAGGTCTAGAATGGACGGCTGGGAGTACTTGGTGTCTCATGCTTTCTGTTCCCCCGCTTGCCGCCAAATAGTGCCACTTGTGGCTTGAAGAACGCCACGCGGCTGTTATTTTTTCCGATGGGTTTAGTGGGGCACTGTGAACGCGTCCGCGTGGGCGCTCATCAACACATTGGAGCCAATGTCAAAATGGCGGCGGTCGAAGAAGTTACGCACGAAATTGTTCCTGGTGGAGATGTTATCCTGTATCTGAATAATCCAAACGCCCCATGTGCTGTTTGGCCCGACAGAGATGAGCGGGATGCAGCTGCGCACGATGGGTCTGGGATTAGGTCCGAGCTCAACCCTCAAGATGGCCCCAACGCCAAGGAATCGCCAAGGGTATCCTTTAGGCTGTGTTCAGCCCACTTGATCCTCGCGTCTGAGTATTTCAGCAAGGTACTCCAGGGCCCGTGGAAAGAAAACCAAGACAGTGACGATAATTTTCGACGACTCAACGCCGAAGGGTGGGACGAAGAGGCCCTCCTGATCGTCATGAACATCATTCATTCGCGAAGCCGAAAGCTCCCCCGCATGATAGACCTTGAACTCTTGGCTAAAATCACCATCATTGTGGATTACTACCAATGTCACGAGAGTGTCCAGTTTCACACAGAGTTTTGGTTTGGCATTATTGTAAAAAATGTGGATTTGCCAACAATCATCGGCCGTGAGGCGATCCTGTGGGTTCATATCTCTTGGGTCTTTTCGCATACAACTGTATTCGCAGCCATGACAAGTATGATACAGCTGAATGCAGCCGAGCCGGTGCCCTCCCTCGATCTTCCCGTGCAAGGTATTCTCGGTAAGTGACTCTCCATGATCGAGATGGCACTTGAAGTAACGATTTCCAAAGAAGAGATAGAAAGCGTACGCATGGAAACTGCTCACAAGGCTCTCTCTCATATCCAAAGTGCCATCGCAACTATGCTCAACAAACCTGGGTCCATAAAAAAGAGTTTGTTCGGATGTCGGATGGAAGAGTGCTTGTCCATGCGCCTTGGACGTGTCATGAGACACGCAAGAAAGCACCGTCTCTACCCTTTACCGGAGGCTCCGTACCATGGCATAAGCTTCTATAAGTTAAGCAAAATTGATGTGGATTTCTACAAGCCTGACTGGTATCTAGCTCGGCCTGGATCAGCAAGAATTGTAGCCGTGGCCAAAGAGGCTAGCAAGAACGCATACGCAGACGGATATCGAGATGGAAAGCGTCTCAAAAGAGGTTACAATGAAGCTAATTATAGCGCAGAGTCCCTCGCTGCTGCGAACATAAAAGATTCCACACATTGGTGCAGGCCGACTGTCTTTGCGAGCATTCATGAGATGGTGTCAAACTCGAAGTGCGGGTTTGAGATTGCCGATTTTCATCCAATCAAGCAATTTAAGGGCATGGGGCTGGATGATCTTTTTGGTTGATATATGTCCAGGCACTCTCTGGGGGTTTTATGTATTGTTGAAAGCACCCAAAGCTGAAGGGTGGAAATGGGTAATGTGTTACGATTTGCTGGTCGATGGCCAATCTATTCGCCTTCTACATTGTAAATCTCTTGTCTGGCTGCTATGAGGAGATTGATCTGGGAGGCGGCATGTACAATTCTACCTTATCTTTGGCGCACAGAAAAAGAAAAGAAAGGGCTCAATAACCCAGACGCCAAAAAAGAAAACTTTCACCCGTTGTTGAGGCGAGCCGAGTTCATTTGTATTGTGTATTGCTTATCATCTAATGCTGATCATGACCCTGATGACTCCAAATTTCCTCGCTTGCGTTGTAGCAATGTTATGGCGCCGGGGAACTAGACGGGACGAACCCGTGATCAAGGATTACGCACTAACCTACGTAACAAATGACGTAGATCGTGTGAAAGGAAGACAAGATTAAAATCAGTAACTGGATAGCCTCGCAAAAGACTTCTTTTTTATCTTGTTCTTTTTATCCTTTGCGTAATAAGCAGAATGTGAAAGGCACTGATTTATACAAGCTTGGCACAACTTGTGACGTGGATGCGCATAAACAATCAGGTACCAATCGAGGTCAAGGCCTGACCAGTCTGGATGCAACCTAGCCGCCACACTGCGTTTATTGGCTTCGCTTTGCACCAGGTGGAAGGTGAGACATGTGCACTTTTTTTTTTTCATTACGTCGACTTGACTGGCAGAAATGGACGCTCCAGTTCCCTGCTGAGCTCGGGCAGCTCCAATTTGCCATACACTGCCATCGGCCAGGGTGAAGACAGTACCTGACGATGGATCTCCTCGCGCCGTATATCGCTGCCGGCGGCCTTGCAGCTCGCGAGACTGAGATTCGCAAGCTCATCGTCCAAGGCGCTCACGACGTGCACGCCATCATGAATGCGGCCTGTTCGACGGACGAGCTGCGAAGGAACGCGGCTCGTCACACGAACAAGGACATGCGCAACCGCCAAGTCACGGGCATCATGTGGTACCTCACGGCGCTTGCGGTCGAGTGCAACCAGGGCTTCGTGCGCGGCGCCTTTGTGTGCCGCGACCCTCACGGGCGGCTGTCTGCTTACTTCCTGGGAATCGGCAGGCCGCGCATCAGCAGCCATCTGAAGCGGCAGACGGCCCCGGGCTGCACCGGCGGCGTCGACCTGCAGGCGTCGGACACGCTGCCGCCGCTGGCCTACGGGCTGCGCCATGTGCTGTTCATCGTCATCGCCCAGGACAGCCGCCGCGGCAACTGCCTCTTCCTCAAGCCCGAGCTGCACGGCGTAGCTGGCCTCGTCAACTTTGTCCACCACACAGTCTACTACGTCCGCTCGGCTGTGCGTCGACGCCGCTTCGGGGCCAACCAAAGCGCGGGCATGCGTAAAGAGCGAATCCCCGATGGCCTCGTGCTGGATTTCAGCAAGGCTGTGGCTGGCCTCCCCGACGGCGCGGCTGCCATAGCTCAGGTGGGACAGCGAGGTGACGGCGACGGCATCGGGTGCATGCATCATTACCTCGTCACGAAGCTTGCCAACGCCAATCTTGACGACGCGGCTCGCACACCACTAAGTGCCCTGCTGTACAGACTCGAGTCCGAGTACGATTTTGTCGCTCTCCGCTTCGGCAACGAGGTATTTGTCGATC
This sequence comes from Calonectria leucothoes, assembly GCA_002179835.1. Taxonomy (NCBI): domain Eukaryota; kingdom Fungi; phylum Ascomycota; class Sordariomycetes; order Hypocreales; family Nectriaceae; genus Calonectria; species Calonectria leucothoes. Next base: position 4,827 of record NAJI01000321.1, read on the forward strand.
TCGACGCCACTCTCGCAGGCCCGCTTCCCCAAGCGCCCGACGTGATTGGTCCATCGCCTCACCTGTGGTGGTTGCGTCCCGGCTTACTTGAGGAGAGCTCCGAGCAGGATGTCACGCCGAAAGTGCCAGAGGAATGAGCAGGATTGTAAAGTGTCTTTTACAGGCCCCGAGGCTCACGGTAGCTAGGGGAAAGCCCAAGGCTTGGGCCTATCCATGACTGATTCCCCTGATCTCCCCTTGTAGGTATATTATAATGTCTTGGTTTCTGTTAATCAAAGTCAAGAATTCAGGCTTGGTTTATATGGCATTGATCTTCTGGAGCTGAGTTACTGGTATGCAGATGCAGATATAAGGATATGCATTGATACTCCAGCATGCCTTGTTGGCGAGTGCTATATGTTAAAGATAGAGGTGGTACTATCTCCTGGAGCTAGCCGGGATGGGGAATTTCTGAGGTCTGCTAGCTATTTGATAAGTATTTAGAACATGGTAGGGTTTGTTAGTATGCCAAATGAGCCGATATAGGGCCGTTTATCGTGCGACCGGATGATACTTTGGAAACAAGGCGGGGCGGTTAAAAGCAATCGCTAGGTGACCATAAAATTTTTAATTGTATGGAAAATCTCTGCACAAATGCCCCTAGACATATGAACGGAATTATTGGACCAGATGTAATGCAGGCGCAAGACTTGGATGCAATTTTGGAACTAAGGTCGTGTAAAATTTGTGATACCGACTATAACGTGGTCACTCTTCATTTTAAATGTTCTTGTTTTTACTTCATGGAAGAGCCTTGCTGAAGGAACTCATCTTGATGAACAGGAGTGGCTAGGGCATATGCACTTTACTGGTGATGGTGCATGCAAAGTTCGGTTCTCTGTGTTGTGGAGTATTGCACCCGAGGGAGAGGCAGGAACGACTGGGTTTGTTTACTACCCTTCAGTGTAGACATTCGAGAGAATGTACCCAAACTACTTGTGGACGCGTTTTACTGCAGATTCAGCGTGTCGAATCCGTCCCGTAGCATCGCATCAGCCCAGCCGCGTTCTGCGGCAAAAGCTCTAGCAGAGTGACGGCGATTACCCTGTAGTCTACACCCGTACACGACACCTCCAGCATTAGCCTCCCCACTCGCACATGTATTATAATTATCCCAAATTTTCGTAACTCGACGAATGTTGGAGGGGGGGGAACCGGTGTTTGCAACGATACAAATTATCGGACCATTTCCATCAGCTGATTTATGCAGCATACCCACGAGAAATGTCATTTTTAGGTCTTTTACAAGCTGCAGCAAGTGGCTTAATGATTTTTTTTCACACTAGCGTAGACTAGCGTTGCCGGATTGGCGAGCATCAGCTACTCGTCCGTCACGCCCAAAAAACATGGTGGCGAACTACAGAGACTAGTGCATGAATTAGCTGGTAAAATCCTCATATGTGCGAGCCGAGAGGCTGAGACATTGAGTGCCCCCGGTCGAAGCTTGGGCAAAATGGCGGAGTTTAGAAGCGTCTGGGCCTTTATTAGACTAGGAATATGGGGCTCATCTTGGGCAAATATGTACCGAATGTTTGTGACTGCGCGACCAGGCTCGCGTTCTCGCCACGGATACGATTGAGTCATAAAGCAAAGAAAAGAACAGGCCAAGAGAAAATGAAGCTCGCACGAGTAACGATTTATGTATTTAATCGTATTTGCGCTGGGCTTTATGGGGAACGCTAAGTTTTAATCAATATTGATGAGAGAGACGTCTCCGTCGCTCATATTTGAGCGATATTTTGTTAGGAGCTGAGTTGTCTGTGGCGTGCTGAGTGAACCGCCGGCTAACGCCACAAACCAATAGTCTAATGCATCTTGTTGCATGTCTCATGGATTAAATTCGTTAGAATGCAATGAAAGAACTACTTTAAAAGCACATAAAACCTTTATTGTCAAAACAAAGGAATCTTTTGCTCTTGTTCTGGTTTTTTAATCTCGTCTTACCCTATATCCAATACCATCTTCACCTCACATCATTCAACATGGACGTCAGCTATTCCAACCTGGCAAACCCCAATTATGGGTGTGATTTTGTGGTGTCCCTTACCCAAGAAGGTATTAATGCCAACTTGAAGCAGTCCCTTGTGGAGACCCCGTCTTGGATCTCCCTCTGTGTCCTAGTGGTATGTGAGGCTTGAATTTTATATTTTTCCATCACTTCGCAAAATAGACTTTCGGATCTGCGGAAAGAAATTGGGATTCTTCCTGAAAATATCGGAATCCACTTCCATGAAATGAATGGCTAACAGGAAAGATTTTAGAATCAAGACGGCATTCCCCAGACTTTGATGAGTTTAGATGATTTTGTCGCGAAGGCAAACGTCAATCCATTTGATATTCCAAAAGGCACGCCGTCAACAGATCCCAGATTTCAAATACTTCTGGCAAACTCATTTGTAATTGGGGTCAAGATGCAAATTGGTCTACCTCCAGGCGTGGACCCCGCCAACCTTACATTGCTGGAGCTTGGAGATAAACCTGAGGGCGCCACCCTTCGAATCTACAGCTCCGAGTGTAATGTCGTTCAACTTTCGCCTGGTGCGTTTGGGGACGTTTGGAATGTCTGGAGCCAACCGTCCACATCAGCGTGGTATTTCGAGACCAAAGTCGATCTTGTTCTGGCCGAACTCGACCAAGGACTTGACACAAACTATTTTGCACAAAATCAGCAGCAGAAGCAAATGATCTTGGACCAACTGAAAAGTCCATCAACTACCGCCTTCAGCCTTCAGCAATTAGTTGTTGATACGGACAAAGCTGCTAAACAAAGTGTTCCTTTTGTTAAGGGAATTGACCCTGAAAGCGCTGTTGCACGGCTCTTGGGAGCGAGCATGCCCATCATCTGGCCAGGCATCATAGGGAACTATGGAAACCCACCCATCGCAGTCACGGCTACAGCTCAGACTCAGGGTCCATCTCAGATACAGGCGAGTTCAATTGTTCTGGAGGTCAATCCGTATGTGGATATGACGGGCGCCCCAGTTCCGCAACCCACTCCCGCCGAGGTTGCGGTAACCACGCTCAATTTTGCGGGCATGTCCAACAGCAATGCCATGAAGGCAGGAACCTTTCAGTGGAATTGGGTTGAACCTCAGGGCGATGCCGCTCAAACCGGCGTAGTGGCCATTAACAGCCAGGTTTTAAGCCAATACCTGCTTGATAACATGCTCCTACCAAACATTAAGAAGTCCTGTCTAAGCTCCAATGTTAGTGTGCAAGGTGTAATGGATGGTACTGCTGGCATCGTTCAACTTATCCTAACTCCTAACCAAACGCCGCAAATCGCTACGGTATCTCCTGATGCCATGCCGCCCGTTGCCATAATGGACCCAGCAACGAACGTCAGTGCGAGCCCAGCAATCTACATTGAATACACTGCCAAGAACGACCCTACATCATCTACTGAGATAGGTACATTTATGAATCCGTCTTCAGTTAGTGTTGTTCCCAACTATTCGTGTACGGTGTGCTATTCCGAAGATACTGTCGTTATCGTTCAACGGTTATGGATATCCATGACGTTCAAAACCTCTACTGATAGCATCGCGGTCAACGCATACGACCAGTCTTTGAACACCACATACACTGTATCAGTCGGCCAAGGCGGAAACTTGGAGTTCGATTTGTTCAAGAACCAACAAACGGACAATTCTGAGCAACTCCCCACTGAACTTGGCCAGTTGGGCTTTGGATCACTGGCGATTATCCTTCTTGACACGCTCAAGCCCCAAATCACGGGCTTTGCAGACCCTGATTTCAGTTTTGCAAAGTTTAATGGACCAAATAACTTCATCTTCCCTGGGGGAAAGGTCTTGGCTTACAACTCTCCACGCTTCTCGAACAGCAACGACTTGATCTGCAATATTGTCTTTGTAGACCCGGCTCAAGCCGTCTCAACTTAACCTCAGCCGAATGCATGTGTGCCTGAAATACAGAAGGATAAGAATGAGTCAACGTCCGGTGCCTGATTACAAGATACGACAATAAAGGGGACAAAGGCGCCGAATGCGCCAGCTGCCACTTCTAAGCCACGGCCACCAAATCCTGGCCCTTCAATATCGCCAAATGTCTCACAGCAAACAACATGGGCATCATCTAGGATACTCAATTAGAGTCCTGTCTTGATTCATAACTCTATACCCGGATAACTAGCATCTCCTGTGCAAACGTTCGAAGCTCTCCAGCCTGCCCATGGCCACTCCATGTTTTTCGGGATGGAAACTTCAAATGCGTGCCACAAGGCCCGGAAAAGTGCCTGGGAGCTCAGCTGCAGGCTCGTCACGTTGTTTCTTCGACCATACTTACGTGCAGCCATTGAGGAGCTTTTCATTACCACCGGCCGTGGAGAGAAGCAGACTGTCGGCATTGATAACACCGCATCTCCCATGTCACACGCGTACAGAAAACTGTCTTTGATCCCCTCAAAAGGAACGCCCGAGAACCATGACCTAGGAGATTGCCTCGCACAAATGTTGACGTATGCGAGTTGTTAGATCCAAGATCGTAAAGGTCTGGGGCAAATTACCTACGTGTGACCAACTACGTAACACAACTATCCTGCTTCGTTATGGGTGATATAACGTCATGAGACATGGTGGTCGTGTTGAGATTCACGTTGTGATATTGCGGTGGAAAGACGTCATACATAATGTGAAAGTGGTCAGAAAGTATCATGACAGTAATTCTAGCAAAAGACTTTTGAAATGAGAGGATTGAAGGGTTCTGATTCCCGTCACGATAAGTTTGGTATGAAAAGCTAGGCATTTGTGAATCAGACTATTGGTGACGGATTGTAGCTTGTTTGCGATTAGGTTGACATGCGATGAGCCGTACCCCATGGAAGGCTTAGTTCAATTGTTCGCTCGGAGAAAAATTACCGGTTCCTCGTGCTCAGATGTGATGGTCCAACTAAACCACTGGGAACCTGCATATGTGATGAGGGAAAGGCACCCGCCCTTGTCGCAAATCTGGTTCAGCGAGATACTGGGCGATCATTCATGGTTAAAGGCAATGACGTCGGCTTCGCATCTGCGAGATGATTGGTGTTTCATGTGAATTGTCTGAGATTGTGCCGCAGGAGCAAAGCGTCCGAGGTAACGGGAAGAGCTGAGTTGGGATTGTCTCACATTATGGACTTTTCGCCGTATTCGATGATATATTCTCAAGGACCAACATACGGCAGGTCGAGGGTATAAAAGACCCGTCTCGACCTGATGCAATCTTCTCAACCACATCTTTAACATCCATACAACTTGGGACAATTTTCCAGCATGAGAATCACTATCCTTTCCATCTTCTTGGGCCTTTGTGGCTCTGTTTTATCCGTACCTATCGTGGGTGATGGGTCCACCACCATGAGCTCCGACGAAGGAAACGGTTCCCTGTTTGGGCGCGATACGGACACAGGCAAAAGCCCCGAATCTACTCCCGCAATTAACTCCGGAAAAGGACTCAATCTCGCGCTTTTGTTTAGACGCGGTACGGAAACAGGAGAAGCTGAAGGCTCCGAATCCACTCCCGTCGCTAGCTCTGGCCAAGGAAACGGTGCTTTGTTTCGACGCGATACAGAATCAGAATCAGCCGAAAGCGCCGAATCCACTCCTAGCATCAGCCCTGGCGCAATGAAAGGATCTTTGCTTGGACGCGGTACGGAAACAGGAGAAGCTGAAGGCTCCGAATCCACTCCTGTCGCTAGCTCTGGCCAAGGAAACGGCGCTTTGTTTCGACGCGATACAGAATCAGAATCAGCCGAAAGCTCCGAATCCACTCCCAGCATCAGCCCTGGCGCAATGGAAGGATCTTTGCTTGGACGCGGTGTAAACACAATCAAGCACCCCAAGGCTAGCCCTACCATTAGCCCTCGCAAAATAAACGGTCTTTTGCCTTCGCAGACTGAGACTCCGTTCAGACGCGCCGAGCCCACACCCACCACTAGCCCTACGAAGTTTGGAAACATGTGGCCTTCAAACATGAAACCAGGCAAACGCGCCGAATCTAATCTCAGCATGAGTGGTGAGGCGATGGGAACTCCTCTGCCCAGGCACATGAGTAAGCGCGCCGAATCTACCCCTGCTGTGAGCCCTGGAATGGCCGGAAAAGTTTTGCCAGCTCGCGGTATGACGACAGTCAAGCGTGCCAAATATACACCTACACCTACCTCTAGCCCTGAGCAAGCGGGACACACTTTGCCTGCGCGCGGCTTCCAATCTACCCCTACCGTTGGCCCTATGCACTAGTTACTCGCCAATGGGGCGAGGCTGGTTTCCTGGAAGCTTCGGAGCGCCATAAACATGACAGAAGCTTTCTTCTAGAGTCACAGTTCCGGTGCTTTGGGTCAGACAGGGAACCCTTGGTTGAAGGCGGGCATTGCAAGCGTTGGCAACCTGGTAGTTGGCCCGACCAACGGCGGGAGAGGCAAAGCGCTGGCAAATGAAATGAGCCCCTCTGTCGCCGGGGTGCTTGGCGGAATGTGCGTTTCGATTGCAAGCTTCTGTGCGTTCTCTTTTTTGCACCACCTTGGTTTCACTCTTAGCTGTTGGTACCAACTTTCGCTTCTGACTCATCAGAGTGGGCAAGACCACATTCCAACCAAAAGTTGATGATGAAAGTGACGGAGAGTGCTTGTTTCAAGGGGGGGTGTGATGGGACACAGATTATCTTAACTTTTCTTTTCAAACTTAACAGTCGCTCTTTCAATACAACACTCTTTTATCCCTGACCTCTATAATGTGATTGTCATCTATCAGGCTTGAGCGTGAATGCAAACACTCCTGTTACTATCACTTATACATGTGAAGATGGGATTTGTAAGGAATATGTGTAAAGTTAAAAAAGGTTTTTGGCTGCGCAAGTGTCATTGGCATGTTGAACTGCTACCTAGTGAAAAATAACAACTGTCTCAAGCTATGATTAAATCTCACAAATGTACGGAATCGCTGTTTGGTTGATTCAGGCCGCATTTCCAACTTGTGGGGATTGAAGAAGTGAATAAAGATCCAATCGAGAACTGAGCCAAAACGGTAAAGCCAATCCTGTTGAGAGTCGCAAAACAAGTTGGAAAGCGCTCCCATCGGTTCGTACACGTAGACTATGCTGACATGCAAAGAATTTCAATCATTTAGAGCCCATGTTCAGAGCTCATCGTGAACAGTCTTGGGCTGAGAGCCGTCCGGGTTGTGGTCGCACCGGGAATCGCAAATTTCCTCGTAGCCCTGTTTTTGTCAGGGCTCAGATCAAAGAAGAATGAAATGGAGAGAAAAAAGGGACGTGGAAGGCGATTTATTCACTCCTCGATGTAAGATGGCGTTACTTACAAGCAGCTTTCCGGGCTTACCGACCGCCTCACAGTCCTCCTTCATTGGGAGTCTGTGGGAGACGGACCACACGAAACTTTCAGGGTTGTAGTTGAAAACGATGGGGCTCTTTGGCGCTTTGCGCTTGTATAAATCAATAATGTCTGGTTTGAGAATCATCAGCATACTTGGGTATTCGGCTGGCAACAGTTGAGCACTCGCCTTCAAATCGCTCCACAACTGATTCAATTTGGGCTCCACGCATGCCCCAGCCAATGCCTAAGAGGTCAAAGTCCACACCGGTCTGAGCCATGCGCTCTTCCAAAACTCTCACTGGCGTCTCATCTCCAGTCCAAACCACTTTGTTCAGTTCGAGTCAGCCATTTGTCTTGATTCTGATCACGGGAAGACGGGTCGAACCGTGAACGTTGTAGCCAGCCTTGATCATGTTGAGCGTGTCATTACGAAGGCCTCGCTCGACTCGGACTGGATTCCAGCCTTGAGCAGAGACCATTGGGTGGTAGGGAGGAAATCCGCTGACAATCGATTTAGTGAGCTTCTTTTGTCGTGGTGGCGGATGCTAGATTGCGAAGTAGCGAATCAGCACGTACGTGTAGAAAACGTTGACTTCTCCGCACTCTCGGGCGTTGGGGTTGGGAGTGGGAGTGGCCAAGCCGACCAGGAGGGCCAAGGTATTCTTGATGGAAGTCATCACGGGCGTCTTGCGAGGTGGACGCGGTGGTGGGGGTTCAGATGTTGCAAATCTTGGATGTGAAACAAGTGTGGAAGCAGATGCTGTAGGATTGTCGATTCCTTGTTGAGACGCTGACAACTCTTTATATCATCTGGTCAATCAGATTGATCTCGACCGTTGTACTACTTCTTATCGACACGAGTGCATCTCGCACGGCTTACAAGTGACGTAGATCGCTTCACGGGCGGTTTTGCGCTTATTAAGCGGGTTAGCCCCAACGCCATATGCAGATGTGTGTTGATCCTACGCACTAAATTCTGAGCATTGACGCACAATACTGGGGAAAAGCAAGGAATTGGTCTGTGACCGGGCGGTCATATCTCTAGAGGCACGTCAAAATTCTTGTTACCAGCGGAGACGGCGGTGTTAGCAGGCTTCGACACGGAAGTTTCAGCTCCTCTTGAGCCTGGTTTGCTCATATCCGACTCTAAACTCGGAGTATTTTGCCCAGACCGACTCGGCATCGCAGAAAATACGTCCTGATTCCCTTCCCAAAGTATAATGATTTATAAGCGGGATCCCTTGGCACGAGGCGCCGACTACCGCCGCCACGGAATCCTCCGTAGGTTACTTGTGCGTCAGCCAATGTCACCCAGGCCAGACATCCGTCGCGACCGCCTCATCATGATTGGGGGAAAGGTACATAAGATCTGCCTTTTCAACGCTGGAGAGTTGAAAAAATAATGCGACAAATCTACCATTACCTTTCTTCTTTACATTGTGCATCAGCTTCGATCACTAGAATGATTCTGGGGTCGCTACTCTTTTTGGCCGCCATGGTCAAGGCTCAGTACTTAGCCTCCGATCCAATCCTCAAACACGATTTCTCGGCTTCATCTTTACCACAAAGGTTCAAAATTGATGTTGATAAAGATTTTATCGAGTTTACCAAGCGCAAAGTCCTTGATTATCGGCCAACCGTTGGTTTCTATAAGGACTGGAATGTTGAAGGCCCTCCAACGACTTTGATTTCGGATATCGCCAAATACTGGGGCACAAAGTACGATTGGGAGCAAACACAGAAGCAAATCAATGAGCACTTTGAGCACTATTCCGTCACTGTCCCTGGAAGTGGCAACTACCCCGAGGATATTCCATTGCATTTCATCCATGAACGGTCGCAACACGATGATGCGATACCACTGCTTTTGCTTCATGGGTGGCCATCTTCTTATCTGGAATGGGCCAAAGTTATCAAGCCCCTCGCTCAAAACCCCGGCCGCCCATTCCACATAGTGGCTCCTGATCTTCCCGGGTTCGGCTTCAGTCCGGCACCCCGGCAGCCGGGGATGGGTCCGCACGAAATGGGGAGCGCTTTTGATTCACTCATGAAGAAATTGGGCTACAACAAGTACGGCATTGTGACAACCGACCTCGGCTGGTTTACGGGCATGTGGATGGTTCATGACCTGCAGGATAGCATCATTGGCCACATGTCAGACTTTTTCATTGTCCCACCCAATGCAACCGACTATTCACGGGTGAGCACGGGAGATGCCACAGCAGAAGAAAAGGCATACATCGGATCGTATGACGCGTGGTTCACTGAGCACTGGACATATGCCGATGTGCACGCCAAAAAGCCACTAACACTTTCCCTTGGCCTCGGTGATAGCCCAGTTGGCTTGCTTGCTTGGTATCTAGATGTCAATCACGCAACCAGCGACGGATACGACTACAGCTTTGAAGAACTGATTACAGATGCCATGATGATGTGGATACCTGGTCCATACGCCAATATGCGAGCCTATCGCGAAATTTTCACGGTTCGTCGTCGAATCTCAACTTGTCCTGTTGGCAACTAACATTTCCAGCCTGAGCTGTTGGCCTTTCCGAAAACAAGCGTCCCAACTGGCGTATCTGAGTGGGGCTGGGAGAATGGACCATTTGCTAAAATCAATCAATTTGCAAATCTAGTAAGTCATGTCTATGTTTCATATTATAAGTATCTCTATCGTACAGAAATCTGACTTCATGCCAGCCTAAAGAGTGGATCGAGCGCACTGCAAACCTCCAGTACTTCAAGAGGCATGAAACCGGCGGTCACTTCCCTGCTGTGGCTCAGCCAAAGGATTGGGTTCAGGACGTTGAAGCATTCTTCTCAACCATTTTGCCGAGCCAGTCCAAGGGGTCTGCGAAGGAGGAGCTGTAACCAAGTCGAGTCCTGCTCATCATGCCGCTCCTGACATTCTCCCACGTGACTCCTATTCCACAGCCGCCCAAGCAGTCTCACACGGGAATCTCGCGATAGCATGATTGGCTAAGCGGACGAGTTCTGCTACAAACGCAGCCAGGGTCCTTAGATGCGCGAGTTCGCCATGCGTCAATTCTCTGTCGCGCATTCCCCTCATGACGTTTGGGATAAGGAGAAGCAGCTCAACGTCGTCAGCGGCGGTTTCCGCTTGTGGGTAGAGGAGGATATTAAAAAAGATGGTCATCATTGCCCAGATGGGATAGAATGTAATCAGCCTATATTTCATTGTTAGATGCAAGATTCGCTTTGGTACAAAATCCACACTCACCAAAACGACTCTCTGTGAACAGCGTTGAAAGTGGTCATTAGGAGGCACAGCAGCGATCGACTTGCTTCAATGGACAGGGCCAAGCTGGACTTGAATGCGCCAGATTCCTGAGCCTCTTTTGCGGCTTGAGATTTGCACCGCCCACATGCTTGGTGAATGGTGGCAAGTAGGAACAAATATTCAAAGTGCACAAAAATGACCAGCATAGGCCTCTCGTGTCTCTTTATGGCTTCCGTGTCCACTGCCGACGAAGACAAGTTTGGGCGAAGCCCGCTCGGCAGGGAAAGCCTCCAACACTCAAGTTCTTCGTCCAGTTCTCGTATGTCGCAAAGCAGCTGCGTGTCAGACTTTCGCATAGCCTTTACAGAGTAAAGAGTAGTGAAGATTTTAGATTTAATAATGGTGAGTTGCAAATCGCTAGGGAAAACGAAGTGGGCGGTGCTCCAAGCTGGCACTTTCTCCGTGCTGGAGAAGACTGAAAAGTTTTCGGGCAGCGTGAGGTCGCAGTGGTCATCGTTGATCCACTGAGGCTGTCCGGTCCGCAGGGAAATGTGTTTATCAAAGAAGTAACATATCCAGAATAGCGAACGAATGTGCTGGCGCAGCTCCGTACGCGTCGGGTTCTGGTCGTATGACTGCTGAGTCAAGTGTCCGCCAAAAGAAAAGATGGAGCGGCTGGCAAGCGAATGCAACATTAGAGCGGCTTGAATTTGCCCGCGCAAATCGCGATATAAGCACTTGGACTCATTAGACTCTCACAACGCCAGAAACATCAATGAATTGCATGGCAACTACTTACCAACATGATGGCTGCCTCTAGCGTTTCCACATTCACTTGAGCCAGCATTGATAGTAAGCATCTCTCGGCCTCGGTGGCACACATTTCTGCGTCGACGGGCTCGAGCAGAGCGGTCTTGATGGGTTCAAGGAGCGAGATACTGGCAACAAATGCCAAAACACAGATTTTGCTGCCCATGACCTCTCGTGAGCTCTGGTCGGAAAATGTGTTGTAAGCCCTTTCCATGGTTGCCTTGAAGCGCGTAAAATTGATGATTGGAAACACCGGTCGCAGAGGTGAGTCGGCGTAGATTTCGACGTATTCTTCCACTAGCTCTCTTGGCGGCAGGCGGAACCTTTTGCGAGCTAGCCCAAGCCGCGGCGTGTTGGAAAATGAGACGGTTCTTGCCGCCATAATGTTGGAGTAGGTGTTGACAAAGGCGTCGGTCTGGCCGCTCTGGTGCTCGATCCAGTCTCGGCACCTCTTGGAGAATACCGGGATACCGTTTCGGGAGCCAACATCTCCAAGGTCAGTACCGGCAAAGTAAAAGTGTCCGAAGAATACATCGTTGATAGAGGGCTTTGCTTTGCAGTCGTCAAACCCACTGGGGACCCTACTCAGTCTCGATGGTGCTACCGAGGAGCCTTCAGAGTCAGCCGTTTGCCCCACCTCCTTCAACTTGGCTTCGAGGACTTGTTCGAGTCGCCGCACTCGCTGCTCCAACTCATCCTGAGTCAATATTCTAATAAAGGTCGTTAAATTGATTGCGTTGCACCCGTGGAGGATGCCATCTTACTCGGACCCGGTCATGCCCTTGGTGGCGACCACCCCGTCGTAAGTGCAAGCTATCTGCCTGTGTGCACACCACTCGCATTTTGGCAGCGTTGCATCGCAATAGATCTCGGCCGAGTTAGTCAAAGCAGAGCCGTGGCTGGCAATAATTGAATACCTTTTTGGTCCGACAAGAATCGCAAACGCGCTTCTTGGGCATCTTGGCTACCTACCCCGGATGTCACGGAGGACCGAATCGGATGGATCTAGGCGAGGCGAGCAATCGGATCATATACGTTCCTCGAGTCCGTAACAAAATAACGGAGAAAATGGAATCGAAACCGGACTTTGGCGTCGTTTCAAGGCTAATAACGCCATTGTTGATCCCAGGTTCCCAAATCAATGGGATTGGGGGCAGTGAACTTGCGCTTAATAAGCGGGTTCGGCCACAGCATCAAGGCGAAAACGAGAATCCTTGCGAGCCGAGGTTGCCCGGTGTGAGACGAAGATGACTGATCCGTGCTCAATACGACCCGGCATCCCAATGCGGAATAGCTGAATGGATGTGTCGTGAGTCTATTACTGAGGGACGCGCCGGGCTGGCTGAACTCAACCACGAGTGGACTTATCTGAAGGCCAGTTTGAGTTCAAAAAGGCTCGGACAAGCCATGCTAATTTCGGCCGGCGCACCGGTTTTTAGTGGAGAGCCGAAATGCATGGCCGAGAACAAGTCCCATGATAAGCGGCCGAATAAAACGGACAGCTCGCTTGGCGATACGCACCCTTCCGATCTGATTGTCCCGTTGTGCTGGGTCCAGTTGCTCTTCCTTGTTCATCTTGTTTGATCTTCGCTTTCTCTCCTCGGACAACCTCGTTTCTCGTATTCTCAGGGACCCACGTGGCACCTCGCCTTAAGGGGCGGATTACTAACTCGCGGAGTCGATAGCTTCCCGGCCCCGCCATTTAAGTTTAAGGTACGAGCCCCCGACCATCTTCATCTTATTAATTTTACTGTGTGCCCCTTGATCACATTCAAATCCCACGCTCAGTCAGACCTGAACCTACAGGGTAACCGAAGGCTCCTACTCGTTGAAGAGGAGTTACTTTACCCGGGATAAAGAACTATTTTTTATTACTAACCTTAGCTTGGTCCTTTGCCTTTAATTGCTTAAGAAAAGCTAATGGCTTTTCTTCTATTTTGTAACTAGAATACCCTAGCTCATCATCTGTGAGTTACCCTGCAGTTATTTTAGCAGAAGCCCGGTCGGACCCTGACGCACCCCCGTTACATAATGTCTTTGAGGTACTCTCTGCGTTGAAAGAAGCGATAGTAAAATTCAAAAATCGAAGCCAGCATTTAATAACTGAGCTAGCTGGCCAACTCACTGGCATGAGACCCAATGGATCCGACCGATCTTGCATGATCAACAAGCCATGATCATGCTGCTGCTTATAAATGGAAGCGAGATTAACTGCTGCATCTAAACTATCAACAGCGCCTAAAAGAGATGGCGTCATTTTGTATCCTAGCAAGGCGAGCATCTTGTCACCCGTCTTCAACGCCTTTTCCACCGAAACTTATGTGCCGTGCTCCGAGCCAGGGGTCAAAGCATCCTCCAAAAATTTGGCAAAAAAACACCCCCCAATTGAATTGGAATGCTTGTTAACCGGAAGCTAAGTGCCGAATATGCTAAACGTGGTCGGCGTCTTGCGGCTTTCATAGTAGAGCACTTTTAAAACCAGATTCAAGTACCCAATCCACAAAAGCCAGCATATAATCACGGGCGAGATAGATGCTGCTACACCGCGCATCTGTGAATTGCTGTCTTGAGTTCTGCGGGTCTGCAGCGATGTGTTGATAGTTTTCAGCTAGTGTTGAAAGTATTGGTGCAACAGATTTAATCGTGGCACGCTCCTCTCACAACAGAGTCCAATGCTCTGCACCGGTCAAGTTGGAGAGGACCATGGCAAGTTGGCAAACAGGCACAGAACCGCCGGAATCTAGCACATGCAAAGTAGTGACTACGCTCTACGTTGAACTACAGATGCTACCATGTACGCACACTCTATAGACCAGATCGCTTTGACCATATATTTCTTTACTTGCAAAGAGTAAACTCTTCAACCTGGATGTTCGAAATTACTTCAGGCGCATATGAATTATCTTGATTCTTGATCAGGAGAACCGGAAGTTAACAATAGACACCTGTTTATCATGATTCTTCAGCGAACGTCGAAACCGAACCTTCTGACCTCACGTTTTAGGTGTGAAGACAGTCGACTGGTACTCCGGCTCCGCATCGCTCTCAGGCGTTGCATTCGTATCGGAGCCGTCCAAATTTTCCCCAGGCACATCATCTTTGATTAAATGGGCTGCCAACGTCGTAAACGGAACAGCTGCGTAAAATACGACCACGGAGACGATGAGGTTGGTCATGAGCGATGCGCTGCGAACAGATCCCACAGCATACGCTAGTGCAGACCCAAGGGCCTCTCCGCCGCGGAGTACAGACATTGACAGCGAGATTGTGTCCATCTCGTTATCCAACGTACCCAAAGTCCAGTAGAGCCAAACCCCCACCGTTTCGTACGCGATCCTATCGCTAGGTTAGTAAGTCGGACGATTCAGACGTGCCACCACACACCTGTATAGGATAAAAATAGCAACGCCCTGCCTGAAGTTGTGGCTCGACCAATCAATTTCACCCGGGCTATGCTTGGCCCACCGGTCTTGAATCACAATGTTCCAGATCCACACGAGAGTAAAAAGGGCCAAGAGCAGGTACCACATTACCCGTGCCTGTGTGGATCTGCGTACTCTCTTGTTGTCAAGCCACCACCCCGCAAGCACATTGGCAATGGCACCAACAATGGCGGTCAAGAATCCAGCAAGTGTTCTGGCGCGAACTGTGAAGTAAGCGGCCAAGTAGTTGCCTTGGTAGGTGACGCCCCATTGCGCGGTGATGTAGGCTGGAATCATCAAGACAATCTTCTTGCGCTTGAATTGTGCCAAGAAGCCAGTGAGTTGAGACTTGAATGTCCTGTCGGCATTGGCGAATGTGGGCTTCTTGCCGTCCTCGCGAATCAGCTTGTCCGGAGGGGAGAGCAACACGGACAAGGGAAGGCCAAGGCATTGAATTGCAATGAGAACGAGGTAAGTGTTGGGAGAAATTGCACCAGTCTCGGACTTGTTCTTGTTGAGACCGAGTTGAATGGCAGTGGCGATGATGGAGCCGAGCTTTCCAAGGGCCATCCAAATACCAACTGCGACAAGATTTAGGTTGTGATCTTGAGAAGGGAATCGGAATAATTACCACATCGCCCTCGCTTCTCAACCTCCGGATACCCAACGGCCATGGCTGCTTCGCCGGGCCAAAGCGCGGTGGCCTATTTCCGTCAGCATTGATGATGTCTCTTTTTTCAATCTCAACGTACCGACAGACCGCAAGTGACGGCACCGAATATTAGGACTAGGTACAATTTAGTTTAATCCACGAATTCACTAGAAAAACATACACCACTGCGTTCCGTAGACGGAGTTGACATACAAAGCCGCTGAGTAGGGAACATATCCAATGCAACCAAATGCAACGATCCACTTCATGCCGATTATGTTGCCGACAATACTAGCCAATGGGGCCAAAACAACCATAATACTGTTCATGTTAGCAATTGAGAAACTTGGACAGGAAAAGTGAAGATGGTCATCTCGTGGCAAACGTACACAAATGTTATGACATTAGCAGCGTTTACAACGTAAGGCTCGGCTTGGCCACCGGCACCAAGACCTATTCGAACGCGCAGCTGTCAGCTCATTCTCCCATGTATTTTGTCTTCAATCACCTACTGTTCATGGCACTCCATATTCCTGGTTGGGTAAAACTGACGAGACCCAGCAACACGGCCTGAAAATATGTGCCACGGTAAATGTCATGAATCTTTGCCAGTCGCGACGATGGCGGAATCATCCCCGTATCCGACATTTTGTCTTGACCCAAAGAGAGGACCACTGAGCAGATGGGTTACACAATCTTTCTGACGCGAAGAAATTCGAGATGCATCCTCATGGCTTGGCATCTTATAGCCTCTAGTCGGCCATCCTTCGCAACTACCCCATTCCTCACCGATTGCGCTCAACGACGGCAAAATGATATCAAATCCTCCAAGTGGATACTGCCAGGTTCTTGAAGAGCATTATTGACAAAACCAACCCAGCGCCTCGCCGCGTTGGGTAGCACCTAGCAATACATCCCACAGGGCTCATGCGGGTCTCCCCGAAGATTGTCCGGATATCAGTCACGCAATTGCCAACACTAACTACGCCAGTGCCCTGGCAACACGTATTTTGGAGACATTCGGTTGGCTTTCTGTTGTGCGGTGTTTTTCCATAATTCTACCGAGGTGGGAGCCCGAAATGTCGTTATTGCAGAGGTGCAATATGCTGGCTCGGTCAGCATCAAATAGGGTGGACCACGCCAGGTCCTTGAAAATTGCAAAGTTGATGATTTAGAACGGTGGACTAACGAATACAGTATTTATTCACTCTTCCACGGCCGCTGAGGCGAGGGGCCGCGATGATACATGTACTTGGATCACACCTAGCTGCATCTAGTAGAATCCGAACACAGCCATCTCGCTCTATTTCACAGTGTATTGAGTTGATGCTTCACCATTCCGAAAGGGAGAGCGATGTGTAATTTTTAATGGCTGATGAGATGAATGAATCATAACTCGACAATTCCTTTTGCCCAAAAGCAACAACATATTTTAACGAAAGTCACGCTACCGATGCCAAGTATTTGGGTTGCCACCACCAAAATTCACAAATAGTACGGATGTGGATCTTGTCAAGATAATACCTTCCACTTTTATTGTTTTTGGCCCTGCGCCAGGCATCCATTGCGCCCTTCTCGCAAGAGAAGTTGTTCCCTCGTTAGCAGAGGATATTCAATAAAATCGATAAAATCGAAGTCCAAAATATGCCAATGCATACTATCAAGCTGTTCCTCAAACGGGTGCCGTAACCCAAGAACAACTGCGTTTGGGAGTGGAAATTGAGGATTCTCTGAATTTTCCGCATTTGAATATGTATCTACTTCTAGCCCTTACGGTGAGCAGATGAAAGAAAAGGCTGGTTCAAGGCCCAAATATCCTTTAGGCCGTACGAGTCATTATGTTGAAATCTTCATGAAAATGTCTTTTTGGGGTGAATTTAATCATCGGCATCATAGCTACTAGGCATAATCACCTCACCGTTGTCCCATCACCTCAATTCTCCAGTCTGCCTTTGGTACGAGACAACCACGGGAGGCCATCTCGATGGTAGAAAGGCTTTTCTGTTACAAATTTGAATGCACACTGCCAACTAGCTCACAATTCATTACATCATTAACAATTGGAATCTCAGTCAAAGTGGAGATGAGGCAATCTCGTAGCAAACGTCAAACAATAAACTATTCATTGACCGAGAATCGTAAACTAAGTATAATACTTCTCCTCTCATTCGTGAAACCCCCTATGCTATCACTTTCAAGCATCAATACCAATTTACAAATACCACGAAAACATGCCGTCCAGCACAATTAGACAATCATGTTGGTCAAAGCTGCAAAGAAGACCTGTCAGTCAGAGAAACGGGACGGAATGGCATGCATCATCAACTCACGAAGCAGAGAACAAATAGCTCGATTGGACGGCCACAATTTGAGGGTTGGCAATCACCCAGGCACTGTTCCTTCGGGTCCGAAAAGCGTGTCGTAAGCTTGCTTTAAAATGTCACGGGAGTCTTTAAGGCGCTGCTTATTTGCTGGATGCATCGGGGTTTGAAAGATTTTTGACGGGCGTAGATCTGAAACAATAGGCTTCTGTACGGAGCGACAAACAGCCTCGGATTTAAGAGCGGCGTGCAGAGTCACTGGTATGCCGCGATATGTCGCCTTGGCCTTTGACCAGTTCCTCGTATCGGAGTCGATGCGCGGGCGGATAGATGTAGGTTCCTTTTCAATTGATCGTGAGAATTCCCTGGTCCATGGGAGAGGCCCTTTATGGGCGTCTGTGGTACCAAATACAACAGCCTCGTACAGGATCGGGTACCAGTCTGGCGAGGCGAGCGGAGGCATGTGGCCGCGTTTCTTGACAAGCAACTCGACCTGAGCCTGGGAATCTACAGGGAAGTAATCGCACCTCTCCGTAACGTGGTCTGGCGTGTTGCAGCAGCCACAGCCTCTGATGATGCCGTCGCGAGATTGCTGGCATTGTATGACGGTGTGGCCGAACTCGTTGCAGTTGGCGCATCGGACGATGGGCTCGCCGGAGCCGATGTCTAGGCTAAATTGGACGGTGACGGTACTGCCCCATTGTCTTCGACAGCGACGCATCAATTGATCGATCCTATTCTGCAGATTCGTGGTGCCGAAGACCTTGCGGCCATTCAAGCTCGTTGAAATCCTGGCGGGCTTGGACTGCAGCGACAACTGGGACTCGGGAAGACATGTCTCATCGGGCGGCCGGTTCTTATCTAATTGCTTCTTGTCTACGACATCATCAACAAAAAGGCTAGGTTCGGCTTTCGGATGGATTTCTCGTCGTGGTTGTTCAACACTCGTCTTTCGATAAAGTGACTGCTGTTGCTGCTCGCTTGTCGACTTGGCTGACTCCGATCGAGGCTGCGTCGGGAAGACTGGCGCGCTGGCCTTGCGTGGTGAATTTGGAGAAGACGGATGCTGTTCCGTAGACTCTGGCACAGTGGCTTCGAATGCCCTCGCTTGAGAATTTCTGCATCGCGTCCACTCGTCGCTGGCGTAACGTCGTTGGCCATGAGTCACGGGAACCGGGCCTCGAGGGCCAACGTTGGTGCGATCTTGGTGATATTTCCCACGGCCTCTTCCTCCTCTCCCAAAGGCATACTCGCGGTTGTTCTTGGCGTTATTATTGACCATGTTGGATACTTGCTGTGGTAGTGTTGATGATGTAAAGCCTAAGGGAGAGTGGCCCAGAGTGGTTGACAAGGCAGTAAGTAAATGGTGGTGCATCTTGTCAGTGGGCAACTGCGATGGATCGACCGGCGGCAATGGTCCAAAACACAATAAATTGGCGTATCTAACGAATAAATTATAACCATAAATGGCAGCTTTTATTACAAATGTTCAATTTTCCATTCTCGTTTTCCTTCTCCTCTCTCTCTTCCCCTTTTCTCGCCTTCAAGCCATATCCGCGCTTGCTATTTCCCAGACACGGCGCGCACGTTGCGCTGCACCACATCCAAAGCTCCCAGCTTTTGCAGTGTAGAGTCCAAGGATCCGAATGGGAGGAATTTGCCGGCAAACCACGCCAGGAACGCATTGCCGCCTTTCCAAATGCGCGCCGGTGGCGACGTTACAAGCAGGCTGGCGACGACCTGCCGAGCCCATTCATCTCTCTCGACCATGACGGGCACCATTCTATTCCCGGCGAGCACATCTTCGACCTCTTCCTTGGCGATGTTGTAGAGACTGTCCTTGGGCAGCACGGGACCCGCTCCGCCCTGCTGGTTCCCGAAGAAGCCGCTCTTTACAGCCCCGGTCTTGAGATCGACCACCTTAATACCAAAGGGTTCTAGCTCCAGGCGCATATTGTCCGTCAGCATTGCCGTAGCCGCCTTGCTTGCGTTGTAAACGCCCTGCATCGGCGACGGGACCACAGACGCGACCGATGTGTTGTTGACGATTGTGGCACCAACGCTTGACTTGATTAGGAGCGGAAGAAAAGCCTTGGTGACGGACAGCGGCGACCACACGTTGAGGTTGAAGAGTCGTTTCGAAGTGTCGATATCGGCATCCATCACCGGCATCGAGTAGCCGCTCCCAGAGTTGTTGATGAGAACGTCGAGGGAGCCGCCCGTCTTTTCTGAGATTGCCGCCACACACTTGGCAATTGAGTCCGAGTCGAGAACATCCAGAGGGAGCGTCTCAATGCCTAGATGCTCAAAGTGGGCCATCTTGCTTGGGTTTCGAGCTGTTGCAAAGACCCGCTGCCCTTTTTGGTGTAGCGCACACGCGAGTGCATCCCCCAGACTGCCCTCGGAGCAGCCAGTAATAAGAATGTTACGTTGGACAGGCATGTTGAATTAATTGTCGATGCAAACGATGAAGTGATTCGATATTTGCCCTTCAACTCAGACACGCATCCTATATGTATTCTAAATTTCTTGACTATCATGGGGAACGGGGGAACATTGCCACCGATTGTCGGCACGACTTTTGGCTCCTCCCCGACGGGCTCCGTTCGCGCATTCCCACCCCGGTCCCATGGCGTGAGGCCCTGTACGTGCGCCTGCACGGGCGCTGAAACACGTCTTGGCGACTCGGCAGACGCCAGGAACACGAAAATGCCCGGTTTAAAGTCACATCCTTACTGTTTGAGGATATCGCCGGAAATCATGGCATTTTGAGACCCTGTACATCCGGCATGAAGAAGCTGTACCTCGGACGCCCACGATCCTCACATGCTGTTCGGGCGGGCACTCGGAATATCGTCATGTCCTTGACTAGTAACCTCTAAACTGGGCGTTTGTGTATTCTCGCATCTAGCGCCCTCATGATGGGCCCATTCTCGTCCTAGGCCACATATGGCGAATTTTGTCAGCCAAGCGACAAAACTCCGCTGAATGCGGAGTGGGGTTGAGCGGCGGAACACGCCAATTATTCTGTACTGGAGGCAAGCGTGGTCCGTATTTATCAAACAATCGGAGTTAACAACTACGCGATGCATTGTTTTCGATTCCATTACTCACTCAGTGCTTAGAATTTATGCAGCACTCTATCATTGACAAGCACAAGCATGGATTCGTCATGACAAAAAGTTTGGAGCATGAGAACATTCACTTGAAAAAACCAGCATATTCGTGCTATTGATAATATGAAGAATGCTACAAGCCTGCATCGTAGCTGTGTTCATGATCGCGGATGCGGCATTCCTTGAATCGGGGAAAGTCGTCCGCATGCAGACGCGTGTCCAGACCTTGAAGGGAAATGCCGAACATCAGCCCCACATTGCTGATGTCCACGACTTGGATCGACCTCGGAAGCAGTGGAGGCAAATCGATCGATTTCAGGCGCCCGTAGGCCCCATCCACTCCAAGAGATGCTTCGTTAAACGTCAAACTCTTGAGTGCCGAGAATCGTCTAAAGGAGGGAACCAACCCTTCATGATCCAGTGTTTCCTTCTCATCAATGAGCATGTGGACCAGGACGCTCAGATGCTGTAGCGTTGCAGCACAAGATTCAAGTTCATTGACTATTTGTCGTATCGTCGTTACCTCCGTGGCTAGATTGACTCCAACGAATCGAGGAGAGATTTGGCGATATCTGAATGAAAAGGACATCAAGCCCCTGCACGACGAGATGAGGCTTCTTAGTCCACATGGCCGGAGAACAGGATTAAAGAGCTTAAGAGACGTTACATTCTCAATATGCACCTGCGGGGGGACCCGAACGCACAAATGGAGCTCGAGTGT
This sequence comes from Calonectria leucothoes, assembly GCA_002179835.1. Classification (NCBI taxonomy): domain Eukaryota; kingdom Fungi; phylum Ascomycota; class Sordariomycetes; order Hypocreales; family Nectriaceae; genus Calonectria; species Calonectria leucothoes. The sequence continues at coordinate 26,476 of NAJI01000321.1, forward strand.
TTTAAGGTTAGGCGCCCTTTTGAGAAGGCCTTCGGTCTGGATCAATTCGAAGCCATCGCCCCCACACTCACTGAGGATCAATTCTTTCAGTGATTCAAGGCTGCTGGATGGAGACATCCAGGTCCCATAGTGGACAGACAACGACAACTGCAAAGAAAGACGCTCAATGTTGGGGACACAGGTTAAAAGAGTGTCGACGAGAAAGCTTTGATGGAGCGAGGCTTGATCGATATTGAAATCCAGATAGTTGTCTTGTTTTGAGGTTCGCATGGGTTGCCAAGCTTGTGGAAGCCGAGTCTGCAGCTTTTCCATAACCTCGTCGATCACCTTGTTGTGGTGGACCATCATGACAGGGCTCATGTTGAAATATACATGTCGAACCATGGAACCCAAGTCAGGGCGCCTGGAGAGGGTGTGAAGAAAAAGCAACCCATCGGGTGGGCGAAATCCGGACTCCAAGATGGCATGATAAAGAACCGGAGTGGCGACTTCATGGATTCTTCGCGAGGTCAAGCAGAATTCGGCAAGAAACGCAGTGCTCTTCTTGCATCTAGTATATCTGTCGGTATTTATATAGGCTGGTGCTTCTGGGGTGCCGCAAGCCGCGTCTGGGTTTCGACAGCAGTGAAAACAAAAGTAGGTACAAATTTCGTAAATTATTTCATCTGGAACCCTCAGAATATGGGCCATTATGAGCACGCGAGCAGCAACAGCACATTTGTTGCTGCATTCTTGCCGCCCTTGCTGTCGGGGTGGAACAGAAGTGACGGTGAGAGCTGAGACATAACACGACCAGACTGTGAACTTATTCGCTCTGTCATCACACGTCAGCGAACACTCCGCTTTACTGTTCCACCAACCAAATCACATCGGAAATAAAGATACTCCAGATATCCGCGACAATTTAGATGGATTTCCAAAGTGCATTGGTACTCCACCGTCTTGTTGAGGTGAAGATGCAGCATCGACTTCCATGTCTGCTCAGTCGAGCTAATAATTATTCAAGGCCACCACTATCGGAAACAAAAGATCCCTTGATGAACTCGAGTGTTTTATTACTTTATCAAACTGAGTATTGCCACCCCCCATACTCAATACAAACATGCCAAGGCTTCTGAATCGCAGCCCAAGAAAAGAAATTTGGAAGAATACATCGGACATTTTGTACGTGAAATTCCTTGAGTAACCCCACGTGGAGAAATGAGATCCCCCTCTAGCTGCTTTGCCAAGTACTGATGACAGTCTCCACGAACCCAAAGCCCTCGACCTTTTTAGAGCCAAACTCGAGATCAAAAGTGACGAATCCTGCATAAGCCGTCTCCAGGGGCTTGCTCCCCACGATTTCTTGGTCGGCAACAATGCTGCTGATTTGGAAATTTCCGAAACCTGGCACCTGAAGACTCCAGTCCAGCGGGTAGATGATGTTGGCGGCGGTAGATTGGTAGGTTCGGGTGTAATCAGCCGAGTACTCGACCGGTACAACCTGGTGCTCATCATCTTGGCCGCGAATAGTTGCAAATCTCGCCGCTTGGTCCGTATCGGGGTTGTCGATGATCCAAACGCTCAGCTTGTAGCTGGTCTGCGGGATGTGAAGCTCGAACCAGGTCCAGTTGCCGGTGAAGAGGCCGTCCTTGATCCACTGACGATCGTACCATGTGAAGGAGTTTTCCGGGTCGACTTGATGCACGCGACCGTCCTTTGCCGTGATTGTGCCTTCTGTTCGGCAGTTGGGCAGGCCCCATTCCACGGTCACGGCGGAGCCAATGGCGAACTTGCCAGATCCTGCGTTTATCATGGCGCGCGAGGTTGCGTTCCAGCTGAGGTCAAACGTGACGTTCTCGCTGCTGCTGTACGCGTTCATGATGGAGACGCTGTCTGCAGCCGGGCTCTTCATCCCATTGCTGCCGAATTCTAAATCGAATGTTGTTTTATTTTCGATGGCTCCCGCAGAGTAAACGAATTGATGGTGCTCGAGGCTGTTGAGGTCCAATGTAGATGCACGGAAATAGGACGAGTCGCCCAAACTCATTGCATTGGACAGCACAACGAATTGTTCATCGTCCTTGGTGGTGATGTATGAACTAATCCACCACGAGCCACCATGGCTGTTTGGCTGGGTTTCGTTAAGAGAGTAGAGGATTGGGATTTGTGTCTTTTTTCTATTATTAGCACTCGTGCTCATCAGCGTCACACATGGGCAAGACATACGCCAAAGATGGAATCTGCACTCTCCGGTTTGAAGGAGTATTTAGTTGAAGAGTGGGCAGCTACAGCTACCGCTGCGAGGCCAGAGGAGAGGAGGGTGGCGGTTTTCATGGTGATCAAACGGGTTTGAGTAGAAAGTTGATTGATTGATGTTCCTGTATAAGCCGGCCAAACAGACGATGAACTTGGCCTTTTGTATTTTGCCAACTTGGAGGGCTCGGAGCTCGCTTGTTGAGATGCGGCCGCATCGTAGCCCCGAGGTTGGATGGCAGCAGCATCGCGTAACCCACCGGAATCGAGTTGCTTCCTAACCCCGTCCTCGACTCGCGATCCGCCATGTCACGCTTTCTGCATGGGACAGTCATGAGGAGTTAGCCTTTCTGGCATGGGCCATCACAAACGCCCATCACTTGATGACCAACGATGGTGACCAGGCAGAAGTCATCTCGCTATACTCCACCGACCACTAACACGATGACCCTAAGCCGTATAAGCTCATCAAGGTTTTGCTGGGTCTTGGTCTTTGCGTCGTGTCGGTCAGTGGGTTGCGCGCGGGCTAATCCTAAAGCGATGCGCTCGCCGATGACTAAGTGAATCAGTTGGTCTTGGCACCAATCCAGTCAACAGGAAACGCATCATTTCATGAAACCAGCAGGCCAGCGAGTTTAATTTCTAAACCATCTATGCCTGTACCTCGCTCGTTTGTTTTACTTTTTTTTCTGCGCACGAGAAAAGGCTTGGCTCGGTGTTCGCTTCATCGGCCTCGCGCCATCCGCAAGGCCGATGGCACTACCTACCATGAAGACACATTGATCAATCAATTAGGTAAAAATCGCTGTCGTTTTCAGCGTAAATATGCGTTGATGCTATGCAAATTGATTACAAATCATTGCCATTCGAAAGATGCAAGTCTCAAGAACACCAGATTTTGTGCGAGCGCTCCCAGGTGGCTTAGCTACATGCAACACAGGCCAACTACTTCACATTTTATTCAATATGGTGAGATGGTGACCAATAATCAAGGCGGGGAATCTTGGCAAGGTATCACGCAGGGTAGCTTCATCCCACCTTGTTCGGATGACGGCATTCTTGCATCCATTTAGGTGGTGTTGGACAACTTCATTCTGCGAGTTTGAGACACAGACAGGATGTCGCACTCACAGCTCGTGTCGATAGCCTCAACTAAATCACAAGGAGAACTGAATTTGTTAATGCAATCATTTTTCATCCTATTAACATGTCAGGCCCATACAAATGGAAATCAAGATAGTTAGTCGCATTATTTATCGCAGTGTGGCGCTACTGTAGGGTAGGTGCTACGCCTTGCGAGTTTGGTTGCTTAAAGGCGGCTGCTGACTTCTCTTAACATTACGGTGTAGCGTATCATAGTTTAAGATGAAGTGACGCCTTTTTGATGTTTGCTATCGGTTTCCTGGTGCAATGCTTGGCTTGTGCAGCCAAATATATTACAGCTGGCTTAATCGCATCCACATCTTAGGACTGAAGGCGACACGTCTTTTGCCAAGACAGGCTGAATAAAACTGATGAACAAGGGTTGGACTGGCCTTTGTGTAACAGAGAAGGTGATACTACAATCCAAAAACGGAACTGGCCTTGAAATCCTTTTGGATTCATGATTTGGAATTCTCAGTCACTCTCCACGGCAATAACAGCTTCCACGCGCTGATCGCTTATTCCCAACTTAATGACAGCCATAATTCCACCATTGGCCAATGGAACAATGGAATTCCGTTGCCATTCAGGCTATTTGGATCAAGATGAAGAGTCCAGTTATGGAGGAGAGAAGCCGGCAAGTCCCCGCAAAGCCCGGCAAATTACGAAATTGGAAGCTACCATTACACCATTATTAATTAGACAAAGGCTAATTGACAGCACCGTTCTCAGTGGGCAGAACGAGTCTCAGGCGTGGGGCTCAAGTCCGCGCAGACGCCCAGAAAAGCAGCTGCCCCATCGACATTGGTGGAACTTGGGCCAGCCGTTTGAAGCATTCAACAGGTGTTGCTCCGCGTATAGCAAGGATGGCTGATGGAGGAGGAATCGCGACAATTAACCCGCATTCACGGGCAAATATGCGCCAACAGCATTGAGCAACTGGGTTGTTGCACACTGACGTTCGGATCCCGGCCTGATTTGCTCATTTTAGCCCCAATGCCGTAGTCCCGACCACCCAACATGCTACGTCTTTATAGTTCTGACCAACCCTCGTCTTGTGTCGCATGTGTGCCTTCGCGTGTTATTCTGGAACGTACGTGCATGCGCCTGGCGTCCATCCACTCCACCACACAGTCATCCGGACTGACTGTCAAATGAAGAACCTCGTGCTGTACTTCGTTCCGCTTCTGGCTTCGCTTGCCATGGGCGACGACGGCAAGCTGCTGTACAAGAACGGCTTCAATGGCACCGAGGCGATTGCGGGCTGGGTTGCCGAGGGCCCCGTCAACGCGACGATCAGCAACAACACGCTGGAGCTGAGCGGCGCGGGCGGCATCGACGACCACTTTGTCTACTGGGTGCCCGAGACGTTCCCCGACGACATCCGCATCAGCTGGGAGTTCTCGCCCGTCAGCGAGCCCGGGCTGGCCATGTTCTTCTTTGGCGCGACGTCGGCGGCGGGTGGGAGCATCTTCGACAGAGGCCTCGCCCCGCGCAACGGCTCGTACCCGCAGTACCACTCGGGCGATATTCGCACCCTCCACGCATCCTACTTCCGGCGCCGATGGCCCGAGGAGCGCGCGTTCCACCTGGCCAATCTGCGCAAGTCGCCGGGCTTTCACCTCGTCGCCCAGGGCGCCGACCCGCTCCCGTCCGTCGTCGACACCAACGGCGCATTCTACAAGATCGACGTCGTCAAGGACCAAGGCAGAGTCGACTTCTCAATCAACGACCTGCTCCTCTTCTCGTGGGACGACTACGCCAGCAACTCGACGGGGCCCGTCATCCGCAACGGACGCATTGGCTTCCGCCAGATGAACCCGCTGGTGGCGCGTTATCGCAACCTGGAAGTGCGGAAGCTCTAAGTTGCCACTATTGACGCGACATGGTGGTGCGTCGTCAGATCAAGAGTGCTTTTGGGAATGCCGCTCCCAGCATCGCCGGGGAACTTTGGAGATAAAAAGCAGACGAGGAACTTTTTGTTTGTTTGGGGCCTCGCTCTGGTGCGGAGCAGTGCAATCTGTGGTGCTCTGTGCCCACTGCAGCAGCGGTTCTGCTTGGTTGCTGTGCTGTGGAAGCAAAAGTTCCCCGGCATCCATGCATCACCAGACAGCAGAAAAGCGGAGTCGCGCGGCTACTCGGCAACGAGCGAGCAGGGCATGCATTGGCCACGCAGCGCTCGCAGGAAACAAGAAGCGGTCGTCCTGTCCGCCTCGGGCAATATTGCAACGGCCCTTTGTACGTGTCGGCCCCCCCTTCCCTTGCGGTGCGGTGGGATAAACGTTGGGCCGTCATTGGGCCATTGGCGAATGGCAGGCCTGCTCCCGTCGTGTCGGAACCAGCTTCGAGTATCTATTCCGGGGGGACTTTTGGATGTCGACGTCGGTGGATTGCGAGCACCGCTGGCCAAAGCGTGCCGTGGGACGCGCGTGTAGTGTACTGTAGATTGAGTGCGGACATGGGCGACGAACCACACCATCTGGATAGATAGACGGATGCATGCGTGTTATCTTTTCTTCTTCGTGCCATCAATTGCTGCGTACAGCCCAGTTTTGCGAGTGTGCATCTTCGCCAAGTCTCCGATATGTAGAACCGATGTGTGCTCGGCATCTCTTGGGAAATCGCCAAGACTCTTGGCGATGAATGTCTTGGTATCTGGGTTTGGATGCGAGCCGCCTCTCCGAAGCTAATATGCTTGTTCGTCGTTTCCACGTCCCTGGGGCCACTCTCGCGGGTTTGCGGGGGCTGCACGCGAAACAGGCTGTGGAGACGGGCAGGGGTTCGCCCAAGTACGTGATTTGCTCTTGTAATAACCCATCCTTACTGCTCGAGGTTATCTTGGTGTTTGCCCTTTTGCCATGGTTGGCTGTGGAGATAAGCAGCAGCCCGTGGTTGCGCCTGAACCTGCCATCCACCGCTGCAAAAAAAGGTGCCCCCCAATGTGGAAGTTGGAACGGATCGCTTGATCCGGGTGTAGGTACTTTTTTCCTTGTCAGGAGCTTCTGCGGATCTTCGGATCATGAGAGGATCTGTGTTGCTTTCCTCTTGTTGATGGGGAGAGGCGGGCATGGGACCGAGGCGTCTTATAAAACCTATTCATGCTGCTCATGCTGCATCGCCTCACGCATTCTCCACTTCCTTGCTTTTACCAAGCGTGTCTGAACTGCCAGTCTGTTTCAGGGTTCTATACCAAACGCAGACATGCCTTTCGGTTTCGGTTCCAAAAAGGTCGATCCGATCCAGGTGGTCGGGGAGGACCCGGCCGCCCACTCTGATTCGCTGCCCGACAGCATCAAGGAAAAGGTCACGCTTCCAGGTCCTCATGAGGAGATGAGCGATGAGAAGGCTGCTCAGCGCCTCAAGATCTTTCGCGAGCAAGCCCAGAACGACCCAAACATTCCCACCGAGGATCTCGACCTTGCAGATGGCGTCTTGCAGGACGGCGACTCGCACGAAAAGAATGAAGCCGTTGAAACCCTTATTGAGGACAGCCCATATCCTGAGGTAAGTCGAATCTTGGAAGCTACGCATGAGACTTTCTAACACTCTCGTACAGGTTCGAGCTGCAGTCCGCAACTATGACATTGACCTCCCAGCCAATACGGTCCGAGCCTGGGTCATCGGAATGCTCATGACTACCATCTTTTCTGGAGTCAATGCCCTGTTTACTCTGCGATCGCCATCCATCATTGTTAGCTCAATTGTTGCTCAGTTGGTTGCCTACCCACTTGGAGTTGGCTGGTCAATGATATTCCCCGACCGCGAATTCAATGTGCGCGGCGTCAAGTTCAACCTCAACCCCGGACCTTTCAACTACAAGGAGCATGGCCTCATTGTGCTCATGGCCAACGCCGCCTATGGTGCCGGTGCCGGTTACTTCACTGACACCCTTACAGCCCAAATGGTCTACTACAAGCTGGATTGGGGCTGGGGATACGATATGCTTCTCGCCTTGACGACCCAGTGTCTCGGTTTCGGTATCGCTGGTCTCGCTCGAATTTGGCTGGTTGAGCCTGCATCCATGATCTGGCCTGTGAACTTGGTCAACACATCGTTCATGTACGCTCTGCATGACCACTCGAAAACCGACCCTTCCAAGTCGAATGGTTGGTCCATCAGCCGTTACCGTTACTTCTTTTACGTCTTCCTCGGATCCTTCTGCTGGTACTGGTTCCCGGGCTTTCTCTTCCAGGCACTGAGCGTGTTTGCGTTCCCCACCTTCATTGCCCCAAACAATGTCGTTGTGAACCAAGTCTTTGGTGGTTGGACCGGAATGGGTCTGCTCCCCATCACTTTCGACTGGACTCAAATCACCGGTTACATCCAGTCGCCACTGATTCCTCCGTTCCACGCTATTCTTAACACGACCATTGGTGTCATCTTCTTTTTTTGGATCGTCGCTCCTGCACTACACTGGACAGGTCAGATATTATACACTCTCACGTGAAAGAAATGCATACTAACATCTGATAGGCACATGGTATGCTCCGTATTTGCCTTTTAGTGACGTAAGTTCGACAAAAGTCCCCATAGCTCTCACTTCAGCGCTTACTCATCAACTTTGTAGTCAGGATCTTGGGACAACACGCAAAACTCCTACAACGTGAGCAAAATTCTCAACGCCGACTTCACCCTCAACTTGGACAAGTACCACGAATACTCGCCACTTTTCCTATCCACCACCTTTGCTCTCTGCTATGGCCTATCATTTGCCGCCATCTCGTCCGTCATCGTCCACACGGCTCTTTTCCACTCCAAGGAAATCTGGCAGCGATACCGAGACCGCTCCGGTACCATGGACGATGTTCATGCCAAGATGATGTACGCATCTTCAAATATGTTTACACAAGGAAACAAGCTGACCTCGTGCTAGGCGCAAATATCAAACAGTCCCACAGTGGTGGTTCCTGGCTGTTTTCCTCATCTTCTTTGCCCTGACGTTCGTCACTAGTTATGTTTGGCCAACTGAACTTACCTGGTGGGCCATCATTATTGCCGTCATCATCTCGGCTGTCTGGATGGTCCCGATTGGCATGGTCCAGGCCGTCACAAACATCCAGATTGGTCTCAACGTCTTTACGGAATTCATGATTGGTTACATGCTCCCAGGACGCCCCAACGCCATGATGATGTTCAAGACTTACGGATGTAAGAGCACATTCACTCTTTCCATTTTCATTCGTCGCTAACTGGAGGAAAACAGACATCACAATGACCCAGGGTCTCGCCTTTATCCAGGATATGAAGCTGGGCCACTATCTGAAGCTCCCTCCACGAACCATGTTTTTTGGTCAGCTTATCGCCACAATCTGGTCATGCGTTGTGCAAGTCTCTGTTTTCCGATGTATGGCGTCCTGATATTCCATTTTCCGCATTGGTACTGACCTGTATCAGGGGCTTTGAGCAACCTTAAGGATGTCTGCACTGCCGACGCGGCCGCCCGATTCACCTGCCCTAACGGAGAGGTGTTCTTCACTGCATCCGTCATTTGGGGTCTCATCGGCCCGCAGAGAATCTTCTCAGGAACCGGCATTTACAAGAACCTGCAGTACTTCTGGCTTGTTGGTTGCATTCTGCCCATCGTCTTCTGGCTCATTCAGAAGAAGTGGCCCAAGTCTCCCATCAGGTACCTGAGCGCCCCGGTCATGTTCTCCGGTAACGCCTACATCCCTCCGGCAACACCGCTCAACTACATTACCTGGGGCATTGTCGGTACCATTTTCAACTACCACATCCGAAACAAGTGGCGAGGATGGTGGATGCGTTTCAACTGTGAGTGGGCTGTTCAATGTTGATAGCGGGAGCGATACTGACCCTTTTTAATGCAGATCTTACCTCGGCAGGACTTGACAGTGGTCTCGCCATTTCTACCATCATCATCACCCTGACTCTCAGTCTATCTAATACTAATGCGCCCAAGTGGTGGGGTAACAATGAGGCTCTGAACACGATGGATTATAACGACATGGCTATACAAAAGACTTTGGCTGAGGGCGAAACATTTGGTCCGTCTTCCTGGTAAGAATGTGCAGCACGGTTAAAACGTATATGTAGTCGCCTTGATTCTCAGTTTGGTGAACATTTTAAATTGAATAAATTGAATTTTAATCCATAAATTGCTGGTATATGAGAATTTTGGTTCTGATGTACTCTTCGACACCCATACACAGGATATGGATTGCCAAATGACATGTGAGCTACTATAGGGAAATAAGTCATCTTTCACGACTAGGAGATATATTTTAGCGTCGAATTTGATGTTCTTCAGATCACTGCCTCCTTGTCCGACATCTGATCCTTTAAATCTGAAGCAGTGGAAACAAATCATGTCTCGTGGAAAGGTTGGCTATTCTTTTGGCTGCGGCAAAAAGGTTTACACTACCAAACTTACCGATGACCACTATTTGTACCCTCCCGCCGTGGTCTGGTTTGTTGGTTAGTGAGTTGAATTTATCTCTTGTTCTTACCCTTCAAAGTTTATGATCCGTATTTAGCAGCTCCAGAAGCCCTACATAGTTGAGTTTGTCAAAGACTGAAAATGACTCAACCACTCGCGATAAATGCTCGTTTACTTCTTCTGGACTGTCAAATTGCCACTTCAAAAGTCCAAGAGGCGCCATAGACAGCCTCAGCCGTTCTAGATTGGTGGTTCCGAGTCGTGAAATGAACTTGCAAAACCTTACTTATTGCAGTCTCAATTTGGCTGTACACAGTATACGTCCCCCACACAGTACAATTCAGCGAGTCCTCACTAGTGGCACCTAAAGTGGTGTTAAGCTCCTGTCATACAATACACGTTTTATTCTCTCGTATACTGGCAAGCAAAACGTCTGGAATGATAGATTTCAATCTTACTATAAGTCAGTTTAGCCATACAGCCACACGCTTGCCATATACGATATAAACAAATGGGGAAGGGTTAAAGGTAGACTTGGAGATTAAATTATTGATTTCACTCTGACTCGTTAAACAAAAGCCGCTAACAAAATTTAGAAAGCGTGGCCACTTTAATACAAAGCATATTTCAAGTGAGTAGCTGAATAGCTGGTTTTCAGGTTCTGCTTTTAATGAAACCTCAAACAGCCAGTACTTTTCACCCAGTTTACCAATCTTGACATAACCCGCCGAAGACTAAAAAATAGCATCGAATGTCTGACATTGTGAACACCGACCAAGATACAGAGGATGGCTCAAGTCTAAACGACGTCAATGAACTGATCAGGAATGCTTCATTGTCAACTCATCCTAATACCATTCATTCCTGTGATTTTTGCAACAGACAAGAGCTAGATCCGCTTACATTCATGAATGAGGATGACCACGCCGAACCTTACTGCGTTGTAAAGTATCGTGGCACCACGGTGCTGGAAGGAATCTCGAAGTCTTGTGATTTCTTTCAAGAGCTGATGACCGCACTAGAGCGCACCCTCCGTGAAAGAGGGTATGGCAACGGCACCAGTAGTACACCCGTATTTCGACCCCAGAACTGGGTTTGTGATTTGAAGTTCGGGAGGACTCTACGATGGGCGATTATAAAGTGGCAGAGTGTACAAGGCGAATTCCCACCAGTAGCGACTGATGATAAAACATTGATGGATACGCGGGTATACTCTTTCCTGGCAGAGAGAGGTAACCATCATCACACCGAAGAAGATTTCTTGACATGGCTGACAATCAATCACAGATGATCCAGCCTCAAGAAGTATTAGCGCCCGGCCATTCTCATTGGACTACGCTTCGTCTGAGGTAACAACCTGGGCAGGGTCGTTGCTTTTCGATTGCGAGGCTCACCATGAAGCTTGCAGGAGATCAGATCCATTGTTTGTGCCGTCAAGGCTCTTGCGACTCCATTCAAGCAATGACTACCAGATTGTAGTCACTCTCGAAACGGATGTCACAAAATTGTTGCAAGGAACGACTAACGGCTTGAAATATGTGGCCTTGAGCTACTGCTGGGGCGGCGGACAGGAACTGCAGTTGAACGCCGGGTCTGAAGAAGGGTTGAGACGCGGCATCCCGGTGTCCGCTCTTCCATCAACTCTGAAAGATGCTGTCATTGTCACTTGGAATCTTGGTCTTCGCTTCATTTGGATCGACTGTCTTTGTATCCGCCAAGACGACCGATATGATTTGGACATCGAGATTGCCCATATGCCAGCTATTTACGGAAACTCCCACATCACTCTCTCGGCCGCCCGCGCAAGCCATAGTCGGGAGGGCTTTCTGTATCCATCCTCGCTCCCGCCGCGCAATAGGCCAGCGTTCAGATTACCCTTTGCTTGTCCCGACAGAAATCTTGGGTCAGCCATTCTTTTCGATGCCAAATTCAGCTCGCCCATCAACAAACGTGCTTGGACTCTCCAGGAGTACCTTTTGTCTCGACGAGTTCTCCAATTTCCGAACTTTCGGCTCCATTGGACATGCCGAAATACTACTCAATTCTATGACGCCGAGCCGGATTCACTGCCAGCCATATATGTTGAGAATGTTTCAAGGATGCATAGAATGTACGTTGGCTTTTATCAATGCACATATACCTGTAGAGCTTGGATGAACATCGTCGAGGAATATACCAAACGAAACCTAACGGATAGCGCTGACAAGCTGACGGCAATATCTGGCGTTGCCAGCATATGGGGAACTCGTTCCGGGGACTCTTATGTAGCGGGACTCTGGCTTTCGCACCTTCCTCTCGGGCTTTTATGGACATGTGCACAGCCATTTCTCCCTCGCTTAACGACATACACAGCACCATCGTGGTCTTGGGCCAGCCTGGACGGCCAGGTCGATTACTTTGACACTCTGCACACAAGGGTGGACAGGGAACTTGCCATTATATCTTGCTCTACTACGTCAAGATACGAACCAGCACCCTATGGCCGTGTCACGAGTGGATATCTAACCTTACACGGGCACTTGCAAGAAGCTACTTTGCCTGGTTCTTCTTCCCCGCTAAGCAGCGAAGTGCTTGATCTCTCCCTCGCCAATATCCACGAGGATCTGTGGGGCGATGCTTTGAATTCTGTTGTTGAGAAATGCAGACTATATGCGCTCCAAGTCTGCACTTTTGATGAGGAAATGTGTATTGGTCCATCTGGTCTCATTCTCATTCAAAACGGAGACAATTTCAAAAGACTCGGTGTCTTCTTCTTCGAGCCCCCGAGCGAGGAAGATGTGCGTCAGCTGCGAGATTATGCGGCCATATCTTCTTTATCGGAAGACATTCTCGATGTTCAAATACATGCATTTCAGAATGTAGCTCCCTGCAATATCACAATTGTGTAGGCTATGTTAGAAGCGCTAGAGCATAATCTTTTAGTTCTTGCAGTATTCACATAGGACATAATTCCAATAAATGAAGATGTTTTTATCAAAAATTGAAGCCTAGAAAAACTACCACGTATAGTAAAGTTTTCCTGTCTCTGTATATACCATCGTCGCTATAGCTGTGCCTTGTACTCTTTTTATATTGCCATAAATTATGTCCATGTTCATTTTTAGTTCATGATCCCACTGCTGCTTTCACTAATACGCAAGACGCCGAAATTAGCAATGTTTGGGGCTCGTAATCCACCGAGAATTGTGGGAGAAGAAATGAAAACGGATTAGGATGCTTTTGAAATAATGGAACTAGAAATCAAGGCCAGGAAAACCGCAAACATATGCGTTTTGCTACAATTAACGTGATATGCTTGCATCGGTGGTGTGAGGCGGCATGTTGGACTCGCCACGGCAGCCCAACGCAATAGTTTTTATCCATCCACCACCAAATGCATCATCACACACCAAGAGATTTCTCAACCCCAATTTTTAGCCCGCCGAGCAACCACCATCCATCATTCAACCCTATCTCTTAACCTTTATCATAACCATTCAAGGATAATGCTGTCCCATAAAAAGCCCCTCCATTGAGTATATCGCGTGACTGTGAACCCCACACTATTGAGTCCATTCTTTAAATCATCAGGCGCGATTTTGAATTGAATAAAGCGCCATTCACCACTGATCCTTCCAGATCGATAGAGAGCGGGGTCACTGGTCAAGATATCCTTGCTCAGTGAGCCAAGCACCTTGCCGTTGATATCAACATCCAGCGCTCCGCTCTGCGAATACCCTGCCAATGAGACGCTGAGAAGTGCAGTCTTGTTGGCAGAGATATCTTTGTCGGACAGCTGGAATTCAATGGTCCATTTTCCGAGGGCCGAGGATGCGTAGTACCAATCCTCGGTCCGAGACGTGCCGACGACAAAAGTCAGATTGGCAGGACTCTGTTCCGTGACTCCATGCTGGTACGGGATGCCTCCATTTTTAAACCCCAGGGCCTTTTTGTCAAACTCGCCGACTTGCCAGATGCGCTTGGAACTTTCGGTGACATCCCAGGATAGTTCACCAAGATTCGACACTTCTGCTTCGCCGATGCTTACGTCGGACTTTGTAAAGTTTGTGTACACATCAGCAAGCTCTCCGCCGTTTGACCAGGCGTACAGGCCGTAGGAACCAGATCGCACGTTTTCAAAGTTGAACTGCCCCTTGCTGTCGGCGTAAGTGGTATAATAATAATTGGTGCCTTGAATGGACGGCCGAATAGTGGTATCGGTATCTCCCAAGTACACTGCTGCGTATGCAGCTGGGCGGCCGTCTGAAAGGCGGAGAGTTCCTTCTAGACCTCCTCTAGAGGCATAGGGTTCATTTTCAAACCAGCTATACGGGAATTGCTTCAGTTCCTTTTGCCTCCTGTTTGCAACATCTGTGATACTGCCATTGTTCTATACCAGTCAGCAACACTTCACACTCCGAGCAATGGGGTCACGACTCACGAGGTACCAGAGCCAAGGCCCCCACACCTTGCCTTGCGGCTGAGTTGTTTTCTGTCCCACACGGAAATGCGAGGTGTCCTGTACAACGTTCAATTGCACTGCATCTCCACTCTTGCTTTCCCGGTGAACTGTCAAAGTCTGGCTATAATGGTCGCTGTTGTAGTATTCCGTAGACGGATGGATCCACCAAGAACCAGCCTGCGAGCCGTACACGCCGTAAAAGTCTCGGTCTCGAACTGCGTTAGACCAGTCATACTTTGTAATGTACGACCCATCAGCCTGCTCCCAGGTTTCATCTTGCACTTTTGTCGAGTTCAAAATGAGGTCCAAAGCAGGAAGCGCCTCATTTTTTATGTGTGTGCGACCGTGAGTAAAATACTCCGGGGACAACCGCCAGAGAGTTCGAAGGATGCTAATGTCGGGGAGAGCTGTATTGACGAAGTACTGATAGGCTCCAGGAAGGTCATCGAAAATTACCCAATGCAGGTCTCCGGCTGTAGAGGAAAAGCTGACGTCGATGTGATCTGCTCCTCTTTTCACGATGCTCGCGTTGGTGAATCGCAGATTATTCTCTCCATCTGATCCCTGTAATTAGAAAATGGAATATCATCCGCCCGGAAGCAACATCACGCACCATACCCGACGTAATGACCGGCGGCAGTTCCGACCAGATCGGCTCCCGAAACGCCGTTCCAATACAGTTTCGTTGCATAAGAAGGACCTTGCGTTACGTTCCACAATTCATTTCCCACCACCCATGAGCCATCGCCAAGATTGGTCAAAAAAGGCCCCGTTTGAGCACTCGCGGCTACAGCTAAAAGTGACCACAGTGGCAATCGGGTACGCATGGCTTAAATCCTAAATCCACGTCTACCATTAAAAAGGGTTTGCAGTATTGATGTGAGTTTTAAGATTCATTAAAACTACCCAAGCTTCCTTTATAATTTACTGGAACCAGGGGCTGTGGTGACATGGACCACTGAAAGATGGAGCCAACCAAATACGGCGAACCCAATTCGTCCGCCAAGCTGACATGATGCTCACTGGGTTCAGAACCTCGCCAAGCAGGAGTACCTTCCTCATCAGTTCGATAGAATTGACAGCGCTCATCGTTCTCGTGAATGGGCTTTCAAATTGCAACATGAAAGCACGCAAGAACACCACGATTGGAGGATTTTTTATATCCGTGTCGTGTTTTTTTTTTTTTTTTTTTTTGGGTTCGACCCACTGCGCTATCGATATTGTCTGAGACGAACTGTGATTGGCCTTTTACGACGAATACGATATTTCGCCATACTTGCCCAGGTTACATCATTCAACTACCCAGTTCTGGTATGATCGGAGTCGAATAAGCCGTGAATTTTAATATGCCATGTTGAATTGCAACTACCTGGCGAGATTTGTCGTCATCACAAGAACGAACCCATCACAATCCAATCTTGTTGAAGGACAGGGGTGAATGTGCGCATGAAATCGACCAAGGTTTGGTCTGAGCTTGTAAAAGTGGTACTACAGTCTTTAACGTTTGGGGGCCTAGAATACTTGATTTTGTCTTGTGGCTCGTTCGCAAGATGTTCCTTGAGATTGACGATGCAGACTTGTGAAAAATAGCCCCACACAGTTCCTCACCCTGTACCTCGAAAAGCTCATTTTCGTAGAAATTGAAAAAGAAGGATGGCTGGTACTCAACATGTATAAAATAATCGAGAAATTTGCACACGCGCTATTACTTGCCGTTGTAAAATTAGAGTAATTGGATAAATCCATGATAAGATACTGTCTCAAATTCCTGCAAAAATTACTCAATCGCATTGTGGCATCGTGCGGCCATCGCACTAAAAGTCCGGCGGATTTTTCAAGTGTTGAACTCCTAGCCGCCCCGTTCAATACGAGATGGTTCTTTCAATATTAGTATGAATTCAATGCTTTGGGTGATTGTGTGGGAATTAGATGTATCGTTGGATTTTCTTGTTTTTTCTGATGGTGCGGGCACTTTTTATTCACGAAGCGTTGTTCAGCGGTGATATTGACAAGCTTCATGATCTTCTAGTCACCCACTTCCGTTCGTTAGTAAACACTACGTAATTCAGTCAAAGAATCTCCAAGGCTTTCTTTGTGAATTCAACAATTCTTATGCCCATTTTTGCATCTTTAATCATCATTCTTTTGACCATTACCCTAGAATCAAGAGGAGGGGTAAGTTGAGACGGTGGGATTTCAAGAACTTGAGTCCAGTTCTTCGCTGTGAAGAGAGTTGATTTGTCTGCAGCATATTGGAATTATTCATCCTAGTCACACTAGGGATCATGTAGCACATTATCACCGCAACTTAAAACATGTAGATTCAGAACTTGGACGTGGTGCCAATATTGCTGTGGATGATCAACTCCTCTCTCAAATATAGTACGGCGCTATTTGTCTTTAAATATCCACCAAGAAGCTGAATCGAATGATTTAGGGATCTCCTTGTCATCCCTACTAATAGTTCGCCTCCTTAGCTAACGACCGTCACAGTGTCCTCCAGGTTGACGCAATTCTTGGGTGCTGAGATGATAGGGCCATCCTCGGGGTCCGTGTCGCCGCTGTATCTAAACGTGGGGTTGAAGGCAATGAGCTGACCCACTGTGGTATTGAACTCCTTGGCAAGATCGGCATAAGTGCCGTAAGTGAAGTGATAGGGTTCGACTTCGCAGCGGCTGGGGCTGCATTGCGCAATCTTGATCGTCTTTCCAGACTCAATGGTGTCGTTTATTTTAGTCAAGTCGGATATGACGGTACCCAGAGTGACTTGAAACTTCTGCGCAATGTACTCGTAGCTGTCGTTCTCAACGGCTTCATACGTGTGCAAGCCACCCTTTATGCATTCTTCGGTGTAGTTCCCGGTTGGAATGATGCAAGTATCATTGTCTGGGTCGCAGACCTCAGCGGGGATAATCAGCTTTTGCCCAGCAGCCACCAGTGTGGCGTCAATCATACGATTGGACCTTGCAATGTCGCAAACTCCACGGCCGGTTGCAGATGAGATGGAGTAAATGGTATCGTCCGATCCCACGGTCCAAGAGCCAATGGTTGTATTCAATGACGATGTTGTGCAGGTGCTATCTGCGGCCAGGGCCAACGCGGTGAACTGCGCAGCGGGCAACGCCAAGAGACGGAGAACTGATTTGCCAAGGTTGTTCATTGTCACAATAAAAGAACCTTGAATGTAATTGAAAGAATCGGATGATAAGACAGGTTGGATGATGGAATAATGATTGGAAATCGTACGATACCTCGCTTTATTATGAGGAATTAACACGTACTAACTTTGAGGGGATGGCTTGGCGTTCCACACTATATGGTAGATCTTGAGATGACGAAGCATTATAGGGATCTTCATAGCAAAGCAACACAGATTTCCGGGAAACCAAGCCGTGAGTGGTCAAAGCTAAGGCTGTAACCCGTCTTCTCCATATACGCGGAAACTCTAATCCTTGCTTTGTGGGGTAACTATTTAGCGTGAGGCATGTCCGCGTCAGACTTCGGAAGCCGAGCACCGGGAAATTACAGCCAAAGGTCCTTGGGCAAGGCCTCTATATTAGGCTAAATAACCTTAGTTGCTGTTTTTAAAACATGAGTGTATAGAAGGTGAGGGGGGCCCAATTTCCGATGACTTACCAAACGCATTTGTACGCGCAACACCCGAAGTTACCGATCCCTGTCACTGTTACCGTGAAGACGAAGGTTTTCAATTTGGCCACCTGGGCAGCAAAAGTAACGCACATGTATATACTTAGGCTAATAAGACAATGTGGGTATTGCGACAAAAAGAAGACCGGACATTCTTAGTTGTGAGTGAGTTTAATGGCGGTGTTTGATTCCCAAACAGCCTTCATTCTCTCCGCTATCCGCTGCAGTTGAGCGTGGTCTCCCGAGCTCTTCAAATTTTTCCCTCGCCCATTTTTAGCCTGGCCAAAGCCGAAGAAAAATGGACGATTATGCAGTTCGCCTTGGAGGCAGAATCCACTCGCTCGATTCGTGTCCATCAAAGCCGGTGTACAGGGGTACATTTTCCAACTCCAACTCTGCTGCATGGTCTATACTGGGCCTTTCTTGACAAACGGACACCGTTTGCTTTCTCTTGATAATGAAGGCGGTGGATAGACGAATAGCAAACCCTTTTTCAACACCAACTGTGACAAAAATATCAGTTGATTGGCCATTGATAGCCAAGGCAGGGGTATAACACACAGAAGATCAAGTAAAGAAACTTGAAGATTGCAGGTGCCCACACAAGCATCGCAATAATTTGTCCCACGTTCCATGTACTTGGCAATCCTAAAATCTTGCCAAAAATGGAAAGGATCTTTGGAAGTCTCCAGCCCAACCAAACCAGAACTGCGATTTCGGTCCCAATCACAAAGCAAGTCATCATCACTTCAACCTTGAACCATGAAATGAGAGTCAATGGCCTCCTCCAACCTCTCGACCTCACTCGATCATGCATTCTCATTCTGCTCGTGACACGAAACCCAGTTCCTTTTAGCAGCACACTCGTTAGCTTACTAAGGAAAAGGATTATAATGATGGAGAACCAAATAGAAATGTAAATATGTGTGCCAAATAGCCCAAATACTTGGTCGTATTGTAAACAGAACGTGCGAAGCGATTGGTTGCCACCACACTTATCCAAAGCTGCGTTCGCATGTTCAAACTTCTTGTAGACCTCATCCACACTTGGATTCAGTGCCGTAACCGCGGCGACGAGAGCTAGGACTGTGGTAGTGGCTGAAAGAAAAAGAGAGTACAACGAATCCAATAGCGCGTGTCGGAGACCAATCTGCGTTATCACAACGCATACAACTCCCATGTTGGTGAGTGTAAGCACTATATCCCTGTCTCTGGTAATCGAATCCCAACTGTCAGCGTTATTGAAGCCGGCATCCTGAGAGTTCGCAAAGAGAAGGGCCGATGAGATAGCCATCAAGAAGAAGCATTGGGCTTCGTGAAACTCAACCATGAAGGTTTTGGTGGAATTGACGATGTTTCCTCTCCCTGTCCTCTGTAAGAATGACATGAATCGAGTGACTTTTCGATTTACAACAGGATTGTTAGGCTTTCGACGCAGACGAGGAAACACACCCGATATTGTGTTGATTGAATCCTCTGCAACACTCATCCGAACAATGATCCAGATAAATATTGCCAAGAATATTTGGATAATGTAAGACGCAATGACCTAAGAATCCCGCAGTTAAAACATGCATTGCGCGCTGATCTTAAGAAGTGGCCGCTTACACCAGGCCCAGCAATATCGGGGTTTGGTTTCCACCCAGAACCTACTCCATCGCACACTTGGGATAGATTGACGTAATCAGAATATAGGCTCATGTCGCTTACATCGTAGACATCAGAATATAGGCTCGTGTCGCTTATATTGGAGGGCTGTCCCACTGAACAATTGAAATCGGAATTTGCCCTGTCACAGCTCGCTGACGCACACTGGAATGTGTAATCCAAGATTTTCGTTCCATTGAAATTAGAAATATTGGTAATACCTACACGCGAGGCCTGCTTGCTAATGTGACTTTTCGTTGGCTCGGTTATGTTACCAGTCACTGGCTCGAGTAGTGATAGAGACGCGAGTGTGAGGCAGTTCCATAATGTCTCCCATGAGCTAAACATGCTAGTTCTGTTATAGCAGACCTTCACGCAATCGGGCGGCTGGGTTTTTAACTCTCTACAAGCATCGGGGAATATATATAACGCGTATAAGTAATCCTGCCCAGTCTCCAAGTAGTAAAATGTCCAAAACGATGCGTACAAGGTCCCGTCGAAGATACCGGCTGTGGTTGTATAATACGAGCGTGGAAGATAATTGGAGTTATACTTGGTGACCTCGCTTTTGGAGCCATCGTACTTCCCATCATCGGAGAGAAGGAAAATGAATGAGTTGGCCAATGGTGATGTCGAGGTCATTTTCCTCCCTTGAACAGAGTGAGAATTATCGAAATATTCTAGCCTTGTAGGAAAGTGCAGAGCAAGTAAGAAGCATTGAGTGAAGTTGCAGGGCCGGGTCAACTTCTAGTGCCAACGTGGTTGGATTTAATGAATTTCGATCTAGGACCCCCCAAGCACGGTAAATCAAAAGTGCGGCGTCTTGAGTCATGATCTTACCATTCGTCTTGCTCGGTCTACTTATTTCACAAGCACTATTCGTGATTTCAGGCCACGGTAGCTTTGGCACATGGCTAAGTGAAACACGCTCACGTCAGCGCATGTGCACCTTGTGTTCAAACGTACCGCCATGATGGATAACCAATTAAGTGGTTTACTAGAAGCCTGTGAGGCCTTTAGAGTTGTTGCTGCATTTAAATCGCATCATCATTCCTAATTTTATGCGTGGCTGCTGATGGCTGACGCGTCATGTACACCCAATGGGAAAAAGATTTGCCCACAAGGCAGGTATAACCAAACGCCCCAGCCTAGCTAAAGTGGCACAGAATCCCTTTTAGCGTCCCAGATATCCAATGATTATTTCATTCCCCAACTATAATCCCTAGGTCAATCAAGTCTGTGGCATGCTTCTTCTGCTGAATAAAAATTGGTATGTCCTAAGAGCCAACATTCTGCATCCTACTACCCAGGATCTTCCTACAATCCTTGACCATGGGGAGCACTGCTCACATGCACTTTACATCCAGCCCGCCCCCGCACCGCTGCTGGCTACGTATGCTGATACAGCAGTCTGTTTATTTTGGTGGTCAGCTTTTCAGCCGTTGCTGACTCGGCCCTGATAAGAGAAACCCCAAATTTGGGGTAGTGAAACTATTCCACGTGCTGTTCGGTCAGATTACCGTCACAGAGCGAAAAGCATGTGGACTTTACACTCCGCTATCACGCAATACAAATACGGAAAATAATTTCGTTCTTTTGAGAAGAGCATTGACTCTGGAGCAGTCAAACATGCGACAATATTTATGAACAGTGCACATCCATCTATCTTCTTGAACCATTCTGAGGTAGTTTTAATCTAATTATTCACGCCAAGGCCGATAGGCTACAGAAAATGCCATCTCAACACCCCGTTGCCCGCGGCGTCATGCCAGTTTTGTGAACAAATATTAGGGCGTTTTTTTCTTATTTGCTCGCCGACTTCTCCCCTATGCAACCAGCACATTTGACTGTTCAATTTTTGAATATCGCCTTCCATGAAGAGTCAATTCCACTCGTGATGCGTCCGCACACAAATTACAAAGCATCCACGGGACTTCCGAATAGGGAAAACCCGCCTTGCTAAAATGAAGCCAGCTCTCGCGGAGTGGGGATAAAGACGGAGCTTGCTTGTTTAGGATTGGCCACCGTGCAGGCCCAATTATGGCTTCGGCAAAAGTATTGGATAAATTATGGACATTTCAACTGGGTGGGATTGATTCCGTCATGCTCCGGTGGAATCTCTTGCTAGATTCAGACTTGAGCATTGCCATGGCTACATACAATATATCCGGCATTCCCCATAGGACCACAAAGCGCCAGTGCGCTGTTAATTTACGAGATGAAGAAGAAACAACGATCGTCTAGTTGCCGCGAACTCGTTGACTGCACTTTGATGCCGCCCGCACTCATCACATTGATTCGCGCGTCCTGTGTGTACCGGCTTCATCACGCTCATCTATACTCTCATCCATACTCTCATCCATACTCTCCGTAAACACGGCGAAGAATCTAAATGGAAAACCAATTAATACGACTTCAGTGTGGCATCAAGTCATACGGATGGGGGAAAAAAGGCTTCAACTCGGCCGTTGCCCGCTTCGCCGCGGCTACTCCCTCGCCTGACTGTACCATTGACGAGGATACACCCTATGCTGAGGTACACCGATCGTCGCTTACTTGTACAATGTTGGGCTGATGTCTTGAATAGCTTTGGATGGGATCTCATGCATCGTGCCCGTCCCGAGATGCCATTACTGGTCGCTCACTTGCCGACGTGCTGTCTGAAAAGTCATCTTCAGTTGTCCACGACGACGACTCATCAGATTCCGACCTGCCGTTTCTTTTCAAGGTTCTCTCGATCGAACAGGCGCTCTCGATTCAGGCACATCCCAACAAATGCCTCGCTGAGCAGCTGCATCGCCGCGATCCCAAAAACTACCCCGACGATAATCACAAGCCAGAGATAGCCATTGCCATCACGCCCTTCCAAGGGCTTTGTGGCTTCCGCCCGCTAGAAGAAATTGCACACTTTATCAATGCTGTTCCGCCGTTGAGAGATCTGGTTGGGGAAGACAGTGCCGGGAAGCTTCTAAACGCCGCGGCGGACGCGACAAGCATGCAAGCCAAAAAGGATGCGCTCAAGGACGCATTTTCGAGTCTTATGAGAAGCACCACCGAGTCTATCTCGAACCAAGTCCCAAAACTGGTCGCATTGGCTTTTTCAAACCCTCGCAATTTTGCTGGTGGTGGCGTGGCTTCGACATCGGGCGCGACATTGTCCAGGCTTATTTTTCAGCTTTATGACGAATTCGGTGCCGACATTGGCCTCTTTGTCTTGTTCTTTCTTAATTTCGTCACCCTTGAACCCGGCGAGGCCATGTTTTTAGGCGCAGACAATGTTCACGCATACATTGCCGGCGACATTATAGAATGCATGGCCGCCTCGGACAATGTTGTTCGCGCCGGCCTTACGCCCAAGTTCAAAGACGTGCCGACACTGATTGACATGTTGACCTATGATTTTGGCCCCGCAGACGTTCAGCGGGTAGAGGCAGTGGAATATCCCCATGTGACTCTGGAGGGGACCACTCCTAGGTCTAGTGTACGGCTATACGACCCTCCGATTGATGAATTCAGCGTTGTCCGTACTGTTTTATATGGGAATGGGGCTAAAGCAACATTTGCATCGATCGACGGCCCAAGCATAATTATATGCACGTCAGGAAACGGCCATATTTCAGTCGGCCAAACCCGTCAAGAGCTGGGAGAGGGCTATGTGTTTTTCATCGAAACGGGGGCAGTGCTCATGATCGAATCAAGTGCCTGTGAGGATGAATTTATCACCTTCCGGGCCTTTTAGGAGACGGAGGGTTAGCGGGGGCGTGAGGTTTCAAAAACGCAAAGACCGAATGGACATTAGGTAGAATAAATGAGATAACCTCGGACCAATGCCCCAAAAGACCTTGTTGCAAGTGATGGGATTTGTTGACTGTGGGAGATGGAGAAATTGTTGACGGGCAGGGAAGAGCTCTTGTCTACATCCGGGGTGGGTTCAATCGCCCACGCGAGCTCCGAGTACAAATGTCGAGTGCCTGCCGAGTGATAATCCTGTACAGATCGGCCGTGAACACGCCCGAGTATAGCAGTTTGCTCATTTTGGTACTTCTAGAGAACCCATCAATTTGTGAAAAGTAGACGATTCAATGTCTCAGTCAGTTCACCAGCTCCCGTGCCGATGACTTCCCCGCTTTCCAACGCCGCGATGAAGGCGCAAAGCTAGGGGCCAGCAACAAGCTATTTTCCTGCAAACAAAAGCAAGACATGTAACGAGCTCCATCATCAGTTTAGCCTCGTCACGCCCTAGCCAGCGCTAATGACTGGTGCGGCCATGAAACGAACCTACACAGCCAGCCCGGCGCCCCCGAACACACCGCCGCAAAATAGTACTGCCGGGGCCGGGGCATAAATGACGTCTCGGCTTCGCAGCTCGTCCGTGTATTGTTGGATCAGGCTGTGGCGGCTTTATCAGCACTGCGATCCATGTCTGTCTCGCGACGCAGCATGCTCGACTGACTGCCCTCATTGCGCCCATGTCCAGACGATGCTCAAGTTTGTAGCGGACAATGTCGGCGGGGTCGGGGCCAAGCGCAGGCTGGCGCAGAAGTCGTGCGAGCCCTGCAAGAAGCGCCATGTAGGTGGCATGCCATCCACGCATGCGGATTGATTCGAGGCCTCTGGGGAAAGTGCTCATGTTTGTGTTTGGCGGCAGAAACGCTGCCCTCATATAGATCGCCTCGACTCGTCTCACCCTCCAACCGCGCCCACTGCGCCGCAGCAGCAGCTCCGCGGGTCCACAGAAAGCTCAAATGCTGGCGCCACAGAGGAATCGACTCGCTCACCTACACCACAGGCCTCGGCCACCTCGAGGCCGCCTCCATCGGCATCCGCCCCACCTGCGAGGCCCTCGGAGGGCTCCTATCTCCGCTTCATCGGGGATCTCAGCCCGGAAGCCTCTTTCCTCTCCAATGGCGGGCGGGAAGACAGCGCAGAGAAGGGATCAAGACATGAAAACGTGGGCGTCTGGCTTGGTCAGAAACACGAGAACCGTGACTTGAGCCAGGCCCAGGGTCCAAGTGCCCCCAGAACCATCGGGAGTTTTACCCAACTCCCTCCAACGCCAAGTGGGCTAACAGCCCTTCAAAATCTGGCACCTTACCTTCTCCAGGAATGCATGTCAGTGTTGCCGTCAGACTACGACTTCAAGTTTCTGCGCGACCTCTACTACGCCAAGTTTGACCCGGTATTCCCGATTCTCCGTGATGAAGTGCTGGATCATTACAGTGCCATCGAAAAGGTTGCGCTCAAGCAATGCATCTGTCTCGTGGCTGCTCTTGACCCGCAGGTCAAGGGACACTTGCGGCTTCCTCACTGCCAAACTATCCTATCGCAAATAAATTTCCGCGTGTGCCTCGCGGGTGCGCTCAAGCAATGTCTTGACTTGGAGTTTATACAAAACAAAATGGTGGTGCTCCAAGTGTGCGCCCTTATGGCATTTTATGTCAATAGCCCTCAGCATAGTGACGTGTCGACGGCTTATGCCGCCCAAGCAGTGCATTACTCGCAGACGCTTGGGCTTCACGTCGGTTGGCCCAAGGACAAAGACAAAGGAGAAAAGTCTCGACGCATTTTTTGGTGTGTTTGGGTTCTAGACAGGCTGAATGCCGCCGCCAATGGTCGCCCGGTCTTGATTCATTGTCGAGATATGGATCAGTGTCTCACGCAATCTGCCTTCTCGCAAACCTCCGCGTTTCGCCTCTTAATCAGGATCACTGGATTCCTGGACGATGTCATTTCAAAATACCGGCCACAATCAGAGTCTTTGCAGAAGAGCCCAGATGCGCATCCATTGTTTGAGGATCTTGTGGCCGAGGCTGATGCCGCTACGGTCGGGAATCCTTTGCTCGGTACGTGCTGTTCATAGACGGCAACTAACTAGACCATTTGGCTGACTTGCCCCGTAGCGACTCTTGAAATTCTTCATTCGGCCATTGTTATTCTATGGGACCGACCAAGGCATGTGGAAGGACAATGCCAGGAGAAAACCATTTCAAACACGCGCTTCTTTAGTGCAATGAACATCGTCTCGCTTGCATCCGAGGACCTTAAGACTTCAATTACTTACTGGCCTATTCTCCCCTATGCCATGTCCATGGCCACTTCTGTGGCCTACAAAAGCCTCAGAAACACCAGCATCCCGTATAAGCGGAAGCATGCGTATAACCTCTTTCACAGCAGCTGCGACGTTCTTGAGGAACTAGGCAGTGCATTCTTGTCTGCACGCTCCATGGCCAAACTTGCAAAAGAAACATTGCAACAAGTGGAGAGGGCTGCGGCAGCCGATAAAAGGAGGCCGGTTCCACTTGTTGACAAGCCACGGGACACCCAAACACAGGAAACTAACTCGCAACCGAGACCTGACCCAGGGAGCCGCGCGGGGACTGTTCGCCCAGAAAGCATGCCAGGACAAAGCGAGATGCAGGAAATTGGTCAAATGCCGCAGGATGTTTCGTTTGATGTGGAAGATGCAGCTCAGGATATCGGTATTTTGGACTACTTTATGTGTCACGATGAGATATTTGGCGACCTCAACCCGAGTTTCGACTTGGACAAGATTGATGCTGTTTTCTCAGCCAATCTTGACCCCACAATGTCGCTGGATCTGGAAGACTGGCCAGATGCTAATCATCTATGATGGATCAATGCAAGATGGAAAAATACTTTATTTGGACAACAAAACATGGAGTCAAATCGCTCAGGGTGACTTAATACCTCGATCGCGTAGTGCAGGATTAGAAAAAACTTTCTGAAGCACGGATACAGTCATTGATATCTTTCGGCGCAGCCAAACCTAGCAGATTTATATATTCAGAGAATCTCATAATAAAGCATCTATCTGCGCTATTTCACTCGCGTTGCATCCTTGTGTCAAGCTATCGGCGTCTTCTCAACCCACCAGTTAAAAGTACTAGAATTTTTACAGCTTTAGAAGCCCAGCGTCTTATTGGCGTAACTCAACGCCACGGCCTCGCCCTCGCTTCGCGCCTTTCCCAGATCCATGGCCGCATATCCAGCGGCCCGAAGGCCCTCCTGGTTTGCAATTTCTTTCAGATCCTCCACACTTGGCCGCCCAACGTGGTGGCTCTCTCCCTCGCCGCCGGGAAAGTCTGGAGGAGGAACTCCCTGCTCAAAGTTTTCGCGCAGCAGCTTGAGGTAATCGACATTGACTTTGGTTGTCGGGCAGGCCGGGATGTACAAAACACTCGAGTCTCCCTTGCCCATGTGCACCTTGTCGACGGCGTGAATCGTGTCGCAATGCCAGGCGACATAGTCACCGGGCGCAATACGGGGCACATGGACCATAGTGCCTGAAAGATCTAAATGAGGATGCCAATCGGGAGTGAGTTCTTGGCCAAGACCGGGCCAAGCACCGTGCAGGTTCGAGCTGATGGGATCCTCCAGCTTCCAATTGGCCGGGTCCAGAAACTCGGGGCTAGCCGCAGCTTTAGGAAAGGCAATTGGGCTTGATTTGGGCACGAAAAAGGGTCGCAGCAACATGTAGGCCGTTGCAAGAGAAAAGAGGGGGTTGACAAGAAGAGTGCCTTCTCTGGGACCCGTGTGAGACATGCTCAGCCAGCCCTGGTACATGCGAAACATTGTACATGCGCCAGCGCCGTTGTACAAGTCGGCATCAGCGTCAAGGCGAGTGTTTAGCTCCCAGGGATCAAACCTTTCCCATTCGCCGCTGAACACGTCGTCGTAGACGTGGCCTTTGCCGTATCCGTTTTCCTCCCAGCGCTCAACGCTTCCGCCGTCGACGTGGGGGCCAAGGGCGAAGCCTGCATCGCCAGGCTGACGGATGCGCAGCCGGTCCACGTAAGAGAGCGGCTGCCTTGTTGAGCAAACTGCGTGAGGGTTCTTGGAGTGATAGTACGACATCAGGAACTGCTGCGTCTTGAGCATGTTTGGGTGGCTGCGGGCCTTGAGCTGAGGCCGAGACCAGTAGAGCTCAAAGACCTGGGGGTCATCCTTTGGGAAAGCTGATTTGCGTGAGCACAACCGAGTGGGTACCATGGCGGGAACTGTGAGAAACAAACCTTTTGTTGTGGGATTGGCAGCAATGTATGCCTCCGCCTCATCCTTGTACGCGCGAGCCTCGGCTTCGGGCACGACTTGGCGAACAACTGCCACGCCTCTCTTGCGGAGGGCCTGGCTAAAGTCATCGGACGGGTTATCCAGATCTGAGAATTTTATCTCTGGGATCGATGCGGAACCAAGCGACTTGATGACTTCAGTCTCTTCTCTAAGCCTGGCCAGCAGACGGTCCCAGCTAGCGTGCAGAGCAGCCTTGTCCTGGAGAAGCGTCTGTTTCACATCGGCAAATCTCTGGGGCAAAGCTTCGTCTCCGCCGCCCGAGAGAGATCTGAAAACGGAAGAGATGTCTCCCTCCTTCCTCGACGTGCCCTGCGCCGTCATGGCGACATGGCGTCGTTGGCAACTTGGCCTTGGCCCAACAAGGCGACTAGCCCGTGCAATGGCGGCGCTGGTGGTTCGGTGCATCGCGGGCGGATCAGGTCATGCAAGATAATGATGCTAGCTCAACAGTTTCTACTGATTGAATCCAATAAGCCTCCAGCTTTTAGCAGCGAGAGGAGGGGGGGCGAGGCTCGATTTTCTCCAATACAAGCTGGGAGAGGGCCGGGGAGAGCGGGAGAGCGGGCTTTCCGTTTTGGGAAAAGAGCGCGGCGGGCATTTCCAAAACCTGCAGTTCCTCTTGTCCATCTTCGTGCATGACAGGCTCCGGTCATGTGGTCAACAAGTTGCAAACGAGCCAATTGGAAAATGGATGGTCTGAATTTTAGGTCAGGAAATTATTCATCTCTAGACTAGCTAGACCTTTTTTCTGTTCATGTGGCTGTCGAGTCGGACGACGAGCCATTTCATCCCATTCCACGCTAGCAACAGACGATTCAATACTCACCTTGGCTCGTGGCCCGAATACAGGTCAATCATGACATTACTAGCAACCAAAACCGGGCCCTAGTCATGACAAGCCCATTTAATCATTGAACTGTAAACTCCCCGTCTATGATTCCAAGTTGCTGAATCTTCTTGGCAAGCGACACCGACGTTGTATATACTTTTCTTGCCGAGCCCTTCTTTTCCTCTGAATGCTCCCGGTTCCACTCCAAGACTTCCTGCACCATACCTTCAAGCGTAGTAACAACACCCTGGTAGCCTAGGCCGCCTTCGCTCACGGGTTTCCTAGCGTCTGCGTCAGACGCAACTAGGTGCGTGCAAATGGAGAACAGCCCGGGTTGTAAAATCTTCGCTTCGCCTTTTATTTCGGGAAGTGCACTTCTCAAAAACGGGTAGCGGTATGGGAGGAGATTATAAAACTCGATCAGATGGGAGAGAATCAACACCATGACCGGCGGCAGCACCACTACATCCAGAGGATGGACCGACAAGGTGCTGATGGCATTGTACAAGTCTCTGTATGCGATGGGTGGGTTCGGGTCCGTGACAACGAATGGCCGCCCAGACTGGGGGCAATTCTTGTTCACTAGCACGGCCTCGTGATGTAGATGCGCAATTGCCACATTAGCACCATGAACAAAGCTTTGAACAATGTGCGGGATCCAACTACACCATATTAGAAGACCCAACCTACGACACGTCGAAAAGGAAGCAAACGCAAATGATCAGACTCACGTGGGAACTATTTTCTTGCTCAGTGGACCTCCCACAGTATTATCTGTTGGGTTTCCATAAACGCCGTTGCCCGGGCGAATGCATCCGGTTCGAAAAGACTCGGAATTCTCGGCACACACCAGTCTCTCCGCGACAGCCTTTGAAGCGGGATAATTCCCAAAGAACTCCTCATGTTTGCGTAATGGCTTTGAGAAGTCGGCTTCATCCAATATCTGCCAGAAATGCTTGGGCTCAGTAGCCCACGGGGCGACAAATGGGTTTACGGGCAGGATGCTAATGGAAGCCGACGACGTCGAGCTAAAGATGTCGGCACCAGCCCTGCGTGCCGCGGCCATTACGTTTTTCGTTCCTTGGACATTGACGGCTTCAGGAAAACTGTAGACATGTTTTGACCTATCAGATGGAATGATGACGGCAGCGGTATGGAAAACAGTAAGCGGTAGGCTGGCCACGGAAGCGTCCCATGCCTTATCGAAGGATGCGTTGACGGAAGCCACAGAAGTAATATTAGTCTGCACAAAATCAACCATTACAGGTAGGCCTGCGATCATATCCTTTCGCTGCGGCCGCTGAATGTCTATTATGCGAATGCTTTTAGGAGGTGTTCCTCTTGCGAGAAGCTGAAGCACGATATGGCCGCCGACCAGACCTCGCAGATGTTAGAATCAAAGGAAAGCAAATTTACCAATTAATCTAGAGCTTACCTGCACCTCCTGTGATAATGTATCTGCGATCTAGTCTTGGCGGAAGATGTTCCGCGTAGTCAATTGGGCATTTTTGTATGCGCTCATAGGTTGCGCGGAGTTGTTCGGGTGTCCACCGTGGTCCCGAGAGCTTGTGAACCCCGCTCGGAGTTGCCTTCAACAGTTGGTTCAAACGAGCCAAATAGAGAGTGCCCGCGATGACGATGATGGCCAATGCCAGGCGGAAAGATTCGGAGTTGCATAAAAAAGACATTCCTGATGGAAGATTTCACGAGAATTTGCACAAAGAGTCTACCGTCCAGATAGAGAGTGGCAGGAGATTTTTTGTCACCAATTGCCCATGAATTCCCAAGTGAAACATCACGTGCATTGAGACATTCAAATGCAGAGGAAAGCAAGGATCTGATGCGGAAAAAAGCAATTCGGGGAGGAGGGGAAGCGGAGTAAACCGAACACGAGAAAAGTCCGAACATCGGTCCATAGCAGGCTTGATTAATGGTGTGACGTATGGTGATCAGCATCCTTGAAGCCATGTGTTGGGGGGCCTTGAATAGGAGCAGGCCAATGCCAATTCAAGCAGCCAGTTGGGTATAAAATATTGAGCGTATTTTCAAGACAAAAAAAAACAGTACAGACTTGCAAACCGGTTGTTAAATTCTATCAGCCTCTTCTTTCACGGCAGCAAAGCCAGTCTCCAGTGGGCTCTTGAACGTCAATGCCTGAATGCCACCGATTATGGTATCGGACCTCGTTTTTTCTCTCTCGATGCTGTGAAAAAACACTTTCAATCCGGTGGCCTCGTCACTGCCTTCTTGGCCATCGAAACGCAACTCGGCCACATCTCTGTCCGCAGCAGCATCGTGTCCCCAATAGCCCCATACGGGACTCTCCACCTGCCCCTCGGCCACAAACTGCACCGCAGCCAAGCTTGGGCTTTGAGGGCGCCAAATTCTCAGCGCCGTGAGCTTCTTGCCCCCGACCTTCCAGGTTTGGTGGCGGTAGTGCGGTACTGCTTCCAGCTCCTCATCCGTGATGCTCGATTCGGTTCCGTGGCGGCACTCGCACGTCGGATCAGCCGGAAACGTGCTTGGCCCTACGGTTGACTCCTCGGCATCATCGTACTTGAATGTAATGGCAGATATCGGGACTCGAAACAAGGTTCCCTGCTGGACATTAGCGATTTCTGGGACGCTGTGCGTCATGGTTACGCGCACCTCGGACAGTCGACGGCTGCAGTCAAGCCAGCTCACGGTGCAGACCGTGGACGGCAGAAATGCGGCTTCGGGTCCGAAGCAATCGTAGTTTACGCAGGAGCCCCAGATTTGCCCGGTTTCCTTGAGTCCTATCGGCAACCTTGAAGGCTCCCACAGAAACCCCAACGCGTCCTTTGCCAGGTTTGGTATCTTGCGCTTGTCCACGTATCCCACCGTTGTTGATCCAAATGTGCCCAACAACCAGTCCAGTTGCGGGGCGTCTCCGCCTCGCCAAAACGCATACAGGCCGCACGGCATCATGTACGTGTCTCGATTATGCGAGACGTCCAGCGCGGATGGTCGGTAACGAGATTCGCCGG
The DNA here is from genome assembly GCA_002179835.1 of Calonectria leucothoes. Classification (NCBI taxonomy): domain Eukaryota; kingdom Fungi; phylum Ascomycota; class Sordariomycetes; order Hypocreales; family Nectriaceae; genus Calonectria; species Calonectria leucothoes. The sequence goes on from NAJI01000321.1 coordinate 57,915, forward strand.
CTATCAGGAATCGTCCTCTGTTCGTCACGAAGTGGATCGATTTGACGACATCTTTTTCCACGGCCACGTGAGTCCGAACAATTCGCTCCCCGCCGCTGCCATCAATCCGCAGTGTCTTCATGGCTTGTCTGCGAGGGCCTATCGAGCGGCCACGCCTGTGTCCGTACGTCACCTCAAACCCACCAAGTCGAACATCGACGGAAATGCCAGTCACATCGGCCAGTTCTTCGTCTGACGTGCCAAACATGAGCACTTCTTTTGGAAACTCATCGAACTGCGGGGGGGATACGGGACGAAGTGATGGCGGCGGAAGACCGATAATGGTGTTTGGTGGGGGCAATTCTCTGTGCCACAAATATCGTGTCGAGTCCATGCTATAGTTGTCTTTGAGGGTATCGACGACTCTCAAGCAGCCATTGGAATGCACCAGAGGCTGTTCAAATAGTCGTACTTTGTCTACCAAGCCATCGGGGGTATGGTCCACTGCTAGCGCAACAACAAAGCTGTCGTTTCTGACGCGGATTAGATGTTTGTCTCCTTTAGCGGAACCCAGCTGCACCGGCAGTTGCTTGGCGAACAGCATATCAAGCCCAACGACGTGTCGCGTGGCGGTATTTACACGACGAGTAGTTGTTACGATAAAGCCAGTAAGCCAGTCGTCTTCTGGAATGGGAATCTTGTTTACGCCAACCGAGAGGTTCCTCTCCTCGCTGTTGCCATTTTTAGTTGACCAACCACCATCCAGGACACGGATATCTGCCAATTGCCCATCGTCTGTCCAAGATATTTCAAGCCAAGGTTGCGCAGAGGGCAGGTCAGCAAAGCTGTCCAGCAGAGTCTGCGGCCTTGAGGCTTCGTGTAGCGGTAAGTGGCGTGTCAGGCTCTTAAGCGGTGCCTCAAATGCTCCTTTAAGAACAATGGGATGAATGCTTCCCCACTGGTCAAGACGGGCCTTGTTTTCCAGATACGCCTCGGCAAAATCCGGACACATCTGTTCCCAGATTCTACGTCTGTTCACCAAGCCGTGCATTATGTTCTGCCTTCTTGAGTACCGCTTGCTTCCCCAGTAGAGTTTGCGATAGACTTGCTCCCAGTCAATCCCATCTCTTTCGTGTGCCGAAATGATGGCCGGAAGTTCCCAAGCCCAGGGCATGCTGAGAAGACGATGTTTCCAGAAGCTGTTATCCAGTTCAGTGTTGGCAAAAGCCGGCGATGCCCTTCGAAGCTTGTAAACGGTTGCCACCCTATCGAGATGCTCCATGATGAGGATTAGGATATCGGAAGGGAGGCTGGAGAAGGGATCCCCATTTGTCCTGTGCATGCTGCTTTTCGCAGACTTTTCCGCATCTCTCTGGGGGAGATTAGTCAGATAGCCATTCAACCCTTTTACTTCAACGGGATTGAAGACAAAATGCTCCGAGTCCCTACTTGTGCCCCAGTACTGCTCCATTTCATCAGAAATGTCGCCATAGTCGATATCGAGGCAGGCAGGGTTGCCCATTACATCACACATCTCCTTGAAAGTCTCAAATAAAGCCTCCTTGTCCATTTCGGAGGATGGTATGCCAATATATCGACAGAGGATATCGCGGCATCGGACATGAAAAGGGACAGACCAGGGGTCGTCATTATAGGAGTACCTTTGACGGTGAGTAATTCATTTTGCTTCGTACCACAGGATCGCCTTACACTATAAGGCTGTCTTCGTCAGGCAAGGCAGGATCTGGGTCATCCCCGGGTTCGAAGCTCATGCTCCCGTACATTTCATAGGTTGCTGGGCCCGAAACCCAAACTCTGTCCACTGTCAGCATCGCGGGGTGTGCAAAAAGCATCCAATTGAGGCCTTACTTGCACAGCAAATCGCTCTCTTCATTCTTCCCAATGATGCGATTGTCTTCCAGCCAGGCCAGCTCGCCATCTTCGGGGCCGGAGAGCACTTCAGGATCGTAGTCGCAGTCATCGGTTTCAACTTCCGTGTTCCAGTAAATGGGGCCAAACGGGCCGCCACACAGGGCGCAGTAGCAGTCCCAGCCCCCCATCTGCGCTGTCTGTATATCGATGCGATGGCGATGTGTGTGTCTGGGCCGATGCTGACACGATCAACTTGGAAACATTTGCTTGCTGGTGCCTGTTGTGTTCACGCTCCGGCCCAACCTCGGCTAACACGCTCCACCAGTCTCGGTCTGAATCACATCTAATCTTCCCTGTCAATACGACAATTTACTCTTGAGCTGGCCGTGTTTCAATCAAGTACGATAAATTCATTGCTCGTTTTGTATTCCATTTATCCAACTCCGACTCTTACCTAAAAGTACAGTTGCAAGTGCAACCACTGAGTAACCATACACTCCATGCAAGATAAGCACCACCAACGCCCTGAGCACAAGGTGAGACAAGCCACCAAATTAGCTACAATTAAACCACATGATAATCCATCCTCTTCCTCGCTATGCCATCGTGGAACCAGATTTCTTCTTGGTCGCAGATTTAAGCTTGGCCCAAAAGCTTCCACCGACAACAGCAATCCGTGACGACGCATCTTTGTGGCGATGTTCGAGACACTTCCGCGGCGCAACCTGACCCTGAGACTCGTAGAAAAACCTCGACACCTCGAACTCGTGATAAGAGCCCGACTCCAAGCAAACCCACTTGGTCTTGGATGAACTCAGCTGCGGCCAGCAAGTATCGCACCATTGATATCCCTGGAACTCGTCCGTCTTTTTGGACCCCTCCTTGCGCACCATCTTCCCGCACAGCTTGTTGGAGCAGCAGACGGTCTCGTCCAAGCTCGGCCAAGCCTCTCTAAACTCCAGGTTGTTGGCGACGAGCATGGCAGCCGTGCTCTTGAGCTCCAGCCGCCTGCAGACGGCGTTGCACCTGTGCGAGTAGAAGAAGAACTTGAAGCCTTCCCTGCCGAGGTTGGTGTCGGCCAGCTTGAAGCGCTGCGGGTCCAGCGTGTGGATGGCGGGATCCGTCAGTCTGCCGCCGACGCCCTGCAGGTCGCACACGAGCAGGCTGCCCCGCGAGCGCTCAAAGGTGAAGTGCGAAAACGCCTGGGCCGCGCGGTTGAACTTGTCCTCGGCCTTGCTGGGGTTCACGTAGCCGTAGTTGCTGTTGTACTTGACGTACTCGCCCTTGATGCGAGGCTCCAGCGACATGCACTCGCTGCCCGCGGCCGTCGACTTGCCCTTCAAGCACGTCGTCACGATGAAGTCGATCGGGCGCTGGCTCCCCACCAGCGCGTTGAACTCGAGCGCAAACGCCTGGCAAAGCGCTTGGCATCGCATGTCGTCGGCAAGGTGAGCGAGTCGCTTCCCCTCCTTCTTGAACGACTTGACGACGAACTTGTCAGTAGAATGGGCCGTGCGGGCGTACGACGTCACGCGCAGCGCTCCCTGCGCAAACGGCTTTGACCTCTTGCGAATTGTGAGCCCCATTATCCCAAGCTTGATATTGTCGTCGTGCGCCATCATGTCGTTGAGCGTGCTGGGGCCGTGAACCACGACGTCGGGGCAGAAGCCTTCCATGGTCAGCGTCTCGTCCAGCCAACCGCGTACGGCCCACCGCGGTGGTCCAATCTCCAGCATCATGTCAGTCGCGCCGGCCTCTTCCTCTTTAATGGCCGTCATGTAGCTAACCATGGGGCTCTTCTTGGCGAGCTTGCCACTGCTGCTCGATTTGGATGCCACCAGTGACATGCGAACCGCGGTGCGAGAAGCCGACGATGTGACGCTCTTGACAACCAAGTGCCCCAGTGCGCCGTACTCGGTTCCCAGCTTAAGCTCCTCAAACAAGAGCCCACCGTTGGCCGAGGCTATTGAGCTACCTCCGCCCCGAGGACCGCTGTCCTTGATCGTCGAAGCTTTGCTGAGCGCATGGCTGTAATATTTATTCGTGGCGAGCAGCTTGCAGTCCGGCGAAGCTTCCGTGTACTCCTGCAGAAACAAATAGGCCATGAGATCCGTGTGCCGCGTGATATGGAGCAGGGCGTAGTTGATGCCGAGCCCGACCATCTGTCTCAGCAAAGGCTGGTACTGCAAGTGGTGCGGCTCGGTCCCAGGCACAATGTAGGAATCTTGGTCGAAGCTGTGGAAGATGCGCCCGTGTGGAGGCGCGTCACCAATGTGGATGATGCATCGTGTCTGGTGCTTCCAGGTTGCGTTGATAGCTTGCCGAATGCCGCCAAGCACGTCCTCTGGTGCATCCCCGCCGCCAATGGCTTTTAGACCATCTAAGAACGACTGCACTTCATCGATAGAAGTGGTAAAGTCAAGGAACTCAATGTTGGGAGTATCATTGTGATCCTTGTAGCCAACCACGGCGATGCGAATCTCGGCTGCGTTCAGAAACCTGGACGAGATGTCGCGCATAATGTTCTTGACCTGGTCCTTGGCCGCTGTTATGTACCTCTGCATGGACCCCGTGGTATCAATGAGAAACAGCAAGTCGGTCGAGCATGCCGCCCTGAACATGCCATTCGTGGATGACCGCCCCAACTCCCGGCCAGCTGCCTTTGTGTCCCGCCTGAGCTCAGAGACTCTGAGTTTAACATCGGAACCCGACAGCCAAGGCTTAACACCCTCCCTCTTAACATGCGCAGCTATCGCACGTCCTTCCTCGCCTTGTCGCTGCATCTCGGACGCCTTGGCCCGTTCGCCGCTCATGGCGCACAATAGTTGATCGCGATCCATCTCGACTTGGCGAAGGCGCTCACGAGTGCGACTGTTGGTGGATGCAATTGAGGCTAGCCTTGCGGTCGGCTCATGCCTAGGAGCGGGAGTCATAGTTCTCGGGATGCTCGCCGGTGTGTAGGCCTGGCCAGCGCTATGGTATGAGGGAGGCGGGGCCATAGACGAGGAAGAAGCAGAAACTGACGACCAAGTACTCCCAGAGAGCGAGCTTCGCAGTATAGAATCAGCCAGCGATTCCAAGTCGGCCGTTGTACGAGACCGCGACATGGACGCCGATGAAGTACGACTACTTGACATATTAGAGTATCGTCGGCGTCCAAGCGGACTGCACTGGGGTGGACAATATTATGGACAAATTCGAGGTATAAGGTTTCATGTATTAAATGGGATCCAAGGAGCCAATATACAATGAAGAAGAAAAGAGGAGCAAAGATGATTATCCTCAACTCTTAAATGGAAGTGTTGAAAGGGGCTCACTCTTACAATCTCAGTTTCAGTCTCCTTGAACACACGACCTGCACATGACGCCCCAGTTACACAACAGTTCGCCAAACTAGCAAAAGCAATTCTTCCGACGCGCCAAATCCAACTGCCGCCTCTTCGCGTGTCTTGCGCTTGGCTTCTCGCGAAGACATTTCTGCCTACACAAGGCGGCCCGGGCTACCCGAGGAGTACACGAACTGTAAGCCACCTCTGGGGACCCGCGCTTGACTTGAGTTCATTCCAGACCTCAAACTGTTGGAATCCACATTATTTTCATTGGCCGAGCCCGTCACCGGAATAAGCGCATTCGACATTCGCAACGTTTTGCATGCGAGCTGATTCGGATTGGGGGCCATGCGGCGGGGCCAAGACAAGGAGGTCGAAGCGACTTGAGACCATATGCTATCCATAGCTGTCTGGCTTGTGTGAGTAAGAAATTATTAAGAGGGAAACAAAAGGCTGACTAAAATAAGATGAAGAAGAAAATAAAATAAACCATGGTTGATTGGTGACAAGCACCACCATCATGTTCAACCACACTGGGAGAAGCTCCTCAGGGATTTGATGAGCGCGGAGGCATCCGCTAGTGCCTCTTCTAGCGCCCTACCGGGCCTTGCCAAGCCGCCACTATAGGGCTCCCACCGCCTGATCTACCTTCTGAGGCTGAGCCGCCACAGGCACCGTGTGCTTAGCGTAGCGCTCAACGTGGCTGTGGACTCGATCAAGTCCATGAATCAATTCAGTCTCTCTAAAAGTTGCGCGACAACGCTCTGCGGGAATGGATTCAAGGGCGCACCATTGCGCACGATCAACTTCTCATTTCTGCATCTCTTTTCTGCTTTCGCCGACGTTGCTTAATGCTGAATTGCCAGTGTGGCTACCCTAGAGTCACATGCACGATCATATCCAAAAATTGAGGATTTATTTTAAGAGAGAAACTATTGGTTTTAAAGGGAAAAGGGTTATAATGTACTAGTATAATAGGGGTTAGATTGGGGGTTTTTGTGAATTGACTGATTGTTCTATCTAGCTAGCTACCCGTTCAGCTTATGGTGTTGCAAGCTGGTCACGTGAGGCAGGGTCAATCCC
>NAJI01000322.1:0-21385 GCA_002179835.1 Calonectria leucothoes
TAGAAGCAAGAGGGCGGGCTAGGCAGGAATGTTAGAGGCTCCCTTGCGCGATTAGCTTTTCGGCATGAGGCTGGAAGCCCGACCGTTCTGTTGAACAGGGTTATAGTGCATAATACTGCCGCAATTCGCGGTGGTTCCACCCTTTGGCACAGTGGCATAAAGCCTTACACGTTCTGTTAAACAGATACAATGATGCACATTTGGTGGAAGCGATCAAATAATCCTAGGGCCCCAATGACCTGAATAGATTCAATTTATTTGATGAATAGAAGAGCGGCTACCCTATACCTGAACTACTATCGAAGAGCTTTTTTCTCACAGTTCCACTACAAGCTCTTTCAGCTATAAATTTTCACTCTCGCATAAACCTAGCAGCCTTAGATGATGTACGGTGGCGTAGTAACTATTACTCACTGTCAGTCGGGTATTACGATCATCTTGTGCCGGACTTTTCGTTCTCTTTTTCAGAGGCCGCAAATCTATGAACTGATTCCTTGGTCGGGTCTGTTCGGCATCAGATAGAGGTAGCAACCCTTTTTTTTTTTTTTGCGGGAGATGCGTTTGCCAGTGCAACCGAGGCGCTTTGCGTTTTAGCTTTACAGGGCGACTTGAATTTCGACTTGATGTCTCCAAAACCGCCAGGCTTGCTCTTGGGGGTAGCTGCAGTAGGTATGCTGCGGAAGTTGTGGCTGTTGGAGGCATGGCTCTTTCTGGAAAGGACCAACTTTCGGATACCATAATAAAGACATGAGCATCCTTGTCAGCCGGTGCATTTACCAAGTGCTTATGATTAAGCAGACCGATGACATTGCCGACACATGAGAAAGGCAAACTAGGAAGAAACCGAGTCTTAGCCTTCTCCACCATCTTTCTTACATAGAATCTTAAAAGGAAGTGCATTGATTGGTAACGGGACAAAAATCTGGAATTCGTGAAAGCCGCGGTAAGGCGATTTGTCTGTTTGACCCGGGGTAAGATAGGTAGAACCATGTATCAAGGCACAGCATTTCAATTGATCATCGCCAAATAATATGACAGAATTTCGATTCAATCCCATTTTGCCCGATCCAATCACTTGGCCAGTTATGGCGCCCCAGGGAGAAGTAACTGGAAATCCCTCGCTTCCCATAAGATTGCGCGGGTCAACCCTGAGCAATTATCAGCAAGACCGGTTAAATAAGTGAAAGTGAAAATCAACACCACTCACGCTTGGAGACTCATATCACGGATTGTCTCAACAGGTGTCTTATAGACCTGCTCTTCACCATCGCCATCAGCAGAATATAAGTCCGGCTCACTAAGGAACCATGTCAAGGGATAGGGATGGACCTTTCCAGCCATCCAAAACCACTGATTCTCTCATTGAGATACCTTCATTGGAGAGCTAAATACGGCAAAGTTAAAGCTAAAATAGACCTCCTGCGGATCAGCAATCTGGTGAGCCGTAGGTCGCAATGCAGAATATTCAGGCACCTGCATATAAAGAGGTGGCACCAAAAGGAGCCTAGCAAGAGCCTCGACGTTTAGACTTCTTAGGTATTGTGAATCAGGATCAGAGAATCGAGTGGGAGTATCAAGCTGGGCCATAAACAACATGGTCAGATCGCCGCTAAGGCCCCTCTGACTATTTGAAGGTCTCCGAAGGCGGCTCCCATTGGTGCGAGATGAACTGGACTCGGACATAATTTTTAATGTGCTGGTAATGTAAAATGGATAGAATGTGTATCGTTTCTAAAAGAAGGAGAGCATGGGAAGTCAAAAGAACTCTCAGATCTGTAAGAGCTTTTTTTCTATTTGTAAAAGGAAAACTCTATGCTATATATATTGACAATTGTATATCTACTCAATGCTCAAGAGAATATTTATTGCAAATAAGAGATATCCAGTAACATAGTAATGGAATCATGACCGGTTGTCGCAAAGGCAGAGGTGTGTTATTCGTGGCTCCTTACCCCCCGTTGCCACTGACATCAAGATGTCACAGTTAAAAAACCAATAAAAAAGCAAACCCGGGCTTCTAAGCGGTCCACTTGTCTGTCTAGAACCCCACAAGAATGTAACAGTATTCTCTTGCGCGACTTTTAATCGGATGAGAAAATCGGCAGTGGTGCCTTCGCGGGTTACAAATGCATCAGTTAGAGGAGTTCGGGGGAATTCGGTTTCAAAGGAAGATTTCTATAAGGCCCGTGATAGAACTGAGGGATCTAATTTGTCGAAAAGTTATCTGCGGGGGCAAAGGAATTGATGGTGATGAGGGGATGAGCTGTTACGGGTTGGTCCCCCGTACGCCGTATAAATTTATAATAGCTGTTATCCGCACCTGTAATTGCTACCAATGCGATTATAGACGTAATACGAAGTGCAGATCGTTACATGAGCTATTATCAGCTGAGAATGAGTCAGAAACAAGAAAAGAAATGTCCAAACAGAGAAGGAATGGATAAAAACTTTGTATCACGAGAACGGAATTAGAACTAGTTCGGGAGAGACCGGTGTAATACTTGAGGGGTATAGGATGATAATCAGAGAGATGGAAGGGAGAATGGAAAGAGCTTTGAGAAATGGGGGAGAAGAAGAGAGACATTATGGGACTGGGAATGTGGTATTCCTTCTGGGGAGGAAAATAGGATGATATTCTTACTACCCTAAACTGTTGATGGATAGCGGTGATTGAAGAAAGTATCATTAAATTCCCAGTGATTGACATAAAATTCTAGTTAACTCAATTATTATATAATCTTCATTTATATTACAACAACGGATGATACCACCAATTTATTTCCCTCTAGGGAAAACTTAAGAGAGAACAGCCCACGAAGTATTCTGAGCATCCTCGGACTTCAAACACCTGACAATACTCAAGAGAACCAAAACAGACCCCTTTCTATGACATCTGAAAGCTTTAAAAATACTGCTGCAACTCAAACCCTGACCCAACTTCGACAAGCGCCCAAGCAGGCACAATTTGTAAACAACAGCCAAACTGCCTCATCAACATTACTAGAGCGCATTGGGGGACAGTATTCTCAGTCCCTGCTTTCTAGAATAGGTATCCGAACCTACGATGATATATCTAATTATCCGAACCTACGATGGTATATCTAATCAGCAGTACCAAGGTTCAGGCACTGTAGCGTCGAGTCGACATATACAGACGATTAAGAGCTCGCCAATGCAACCAAGGTTATCTACCCAACTTGACACAGTCAATGAGACTCTTAGTACACCTGCGGGGTCTGAGCACATACACAAGAGAAAGTGCACCAGATGTAATATGTATTGGACCCAACATACTGCCGATCTTTATACAGTATGCCCTCCCTGCAGAGCAAACAGGAACCAACGCCAATGCATTACATGCACAATGATTTGGGACCCGGAAGCATCTGACTCGAATGCAAGGATTGTGATATGAATTAATCCTTTGAACAATAGAGACGACAGTCCCTTTATCTAAGCATACAGGAAGCAGGCATATCGTGCGAGAAAGTGACCTGCAGCCTGATCTGTTTGAGAGATACGTGTACGTCTTCGATTGCACATTTACAAATGTGCACGGAAGCCTTCTTCTCCCTTGCCGCCGTCGCCCCTTTCGGCTCGGCCGCTTTTGCCCCGTGCATTGCGGAGATAGTTCAAACCAATTATCTCCGAACCGACCACAATCGGGACCGCGAAATTTGTAATACAGGTCAGTTTTTTACAAATCAGTGGTCCAGATAACGGTGCCCGAAGACCAAATTTAGTCCATCGGGGCCCGGTAGCTGTCGAAAGTTCAGATTGCCTTGCTCCTCTTTCGTGTTACCTACCCTATGATGCGACGCATGCATGAGTCTTGCGATATCAATTCGCTGAAAGAAATGCATGGCGGAACGAAATTAGGCTCTGCTTTCATTTTATTCTTGAGGCTAGAAGATGAGAAAATGAAAATGCATGCTTCTAGACCTTGTCATGCAATTTGCGTCGTGCAAAAGAAAACGAGCAGTGCTACATGTTCAGATGTTTTGGCACAAATCAGCAATAATTCACAGACCTAGATACCAAAACCATCTGTTCACGTGTCAATGGTACAAGAACTTCTTCTCCCAAACACGCCCGTGGAAGATTACTCATATTTCTACAGGGTGTCTTCCAACCTCAACGCAGGACACGTGAACATCGGTACCGCCAGCGGAACGGGTGGGTAGGTGGCGCCCGCCACGTTTTACGCAGCTGAGCGCAACATTCCTAAAGTATGTTGTCCAGATCCAATCACCAAAGGGCGTTGGAATTGCATTGGTAAGACCTCAGCTCCGTAGTTGAAGTTCATTGTATGATGAAGAATATCAACTACTACTTGCTGTCAAATACAATTTTGTCTATTTCATGATTTGTTGTCTCTTTTACAAAATCGGTTTTCTCAAATCATTGTGACACATTCCAACATCATGTGATGAGACATTTAGATACTAATGCGCTTGGGATGTGGCTTGGCTTAGGATGTCCCAAGCCAGCTGGTATTGGGTCATCTTGACAAAATGGCGGCTATGCATTGGGCAGCATCCTCCCTCGCTGTGAGTGTGCTTCCCATTAAGTCAATAGCTGAAACTAGTTGTCACAAGACGTGTCGGGATGATATTCGGAATTGATGTGTGTGGGACGCGAAGTACCGGTACTTGTACAGCCCTGACTCGCCCTGTTGAACACTGGTGTAAGGGATTTGCTCGGGCCTCTGCCCACTGCGCCAAAAGGCCAGTCCTGCCTCTTCCAGTGTTACTGGAAGGGTCAGGAAATAAGGGATATAAGGGTCTCTCGTACAGGGGGGCCCCCCACAGGGGCCTCCTAGCATTATCTCTTACAACTGGCGCCTCTTTCGGACACAGCCGCGAGAACTAGTACATAATTAGAATTATTCCATTCCCCATAGATGATGGTTGAATTCCCAATTACCACTTAATGAACTATTTCTCCTCGCTCTGATGGATGGTGGCGCGCTTTTGTTGGCTGTCTGCCTCGGCACACACTAATGAAACTTGGGTGGCCTCATTCGGGGCCAGACGCATGTCTCGCCGGATTAGTCACAAACAAATTTAGCCCGATGCCCCTGTTCAAAATAGCCCCTCCAAGGCCGTGCTGCCCGGTAATAATACATGTGTCAATCAGTGATGGATGGAGGCATGGAATTGCTATATACAGCTGAGGTGGGCTCACAACGCACAACACGTGATGCACCCTTATATAATGGCAATCAAAATACAATACTGCTATCCAAATTGCTGCCGCAACTTCCGACACAAATTCGTCGCCTTCAAGAACTGAGTCATATTGTTCCCCCCAAAAGAAAAAAAAGCTCAAACGTGCTATCCCATTGTTGGTACAGCCCACATTTCCTTGTAGTATTAAGCACATAAGCCTAAGTATTCTTACCAGTAGATAGATTATATTTATAATTAGTATACCCAAGAAGGAAATAGGAAATAGTAACCAAACTCTACAAAGCAATTAATTAGGTAACCAATTAAGATTAAGTAATATTATAATTTTTATAGGTTTAACAAAAGCCACCTAGACTACAGTTATATGACAAAAGTCTGCGCCCGCCTGACCCCCCACCCCACTTTGCCTTTTCACATCAAAAATGCCTTCTTTTTGGAAAACCTATTATCAGCCCGCAAAATGTCAGAAAGACGATCTTTTGGTGCTGAAATAAGCAGAAATCGTCAAAAATATTGCCAATTTTCTTTGGAAGCTAGATCTGCAATTTTAGCGTTGCTAGATGCTGGTCATCGCGTACGGCCCATTGCACGCGACTTCAACACGTCACCTTCTACCATACGAGGCATTCGAAATCGCTGGATAGAAGACCACACAATAGCTCCAAGGCCTCGTTCAGGTCGGCCGGAGAAGCTATCGTCAACCCAAAAGCGATATATTATTCGATTGGCAAAAAAAGAACGTGCAATCTCATGGGATGCCCTGACCGGTAGCTTGGACGGCTATGTATCGCGTCGAACAGTCCGACGCGTTATCTCAACCTTCTATAAACGCAAATGGATAGCAATGAAACGTCCAAAGCTTGATAAAGAGGCTGCAAAGCAGCGGCTTTATTTTGCTCGTCGTTGGGTCCGGAATATTGAAGGTTTAATGCGTGTACGAAGCATCTTTCTTATTGATAGAATATCACTTAACGCGTCCAGGTTCTCTTCTCCGATGAGACGATTTTGCAGAACTCCTCGAGCAACCCACATCACTATATCTTCCGCCTAGCGCACGAGAAATATAATGCCGACCTTGTCAATTTAGAAGATCACGTCAAACCAACAATACGACTTATGCTGTGGGCAGGAATCTGGAGAGAAGGTCGGACGAATATTGTGGTCATGATCCGCGACGAAACCTCTCCCCGCTGCGGCTATACCTCTTGGAGCTATATTAAAGCCTTGCAGGACGCTCTTTTGCCTGTGTACGATGGCACGGATTTTTTTCAACAAGATAATGCCCGAATTCATACGAGCAAGGAAGCTTTTGAGTTCCTTCACCGCAATGCAATTGACCCAATTTTTTGGCCAAAATACTCTCCAGATCTCAACCCAATTGAGCACTGTTGGGCTCTTTTAAAAAGGAAATTAAGGCATTTGTTCCCTGACCTTTCCAAATTAAAAGACAATGAGGCCGATAGGGCAGAATTGTTACGTTGCGTACAGGTTGCGTGGAGAGCAATTCCACAAGCGCAAATTCGGACCCTGTTTGACTCATTGGAACGTCGCCTGCAAGCTGTTATTCGTGCGCGCGGTTGGTATACTAAATATTAATCTTTGGTCTTTAAAATGTATGAAGATATATAGATTTTCTATAGTAAATGCATTGTGGCTACAGAATTTGCATTTGAAAGTTGTATGTTGAAGGCGCAAGAGGGAGGGGAGTGGGGGGCGGGCGCAGACTTTTGGCACATCACTTTAGAAGTTAGAACTCAAAGATTGGATTTTTCTTTCTTTAATACAAGGCTTAGGATGTTGGAATTGTCTCGCATGCAACAAGTGAGGTTGCATATCAAGGGAGCAGTGAGACAAAAGGGAGGACACTATATATATTCCATCCTGTACTCAGAAGAACACTTGTTCTTTACACATAACAATACACTCTCTTGCTAACATAGGATACACAAGGCTACCATCCATTTCTTATAGTATTGAGGTTTAAGGGAAATAGGTTGCAATGCTTAATACCAGTTTTTGACGATGCACCGTGAAAAGCTTGACATTTGTCTCAGACTGTATACCAAACTTTGAGGTTGTGTTGTTTTAAGTTACTGTCAAAAAGGCTGGGCAAGAGTCTCATTGTTTTTACACTTTTATAGTTTTTGGCCCTGCGCCAGGCATCCATTGTGGCCTTCTCGCAAGAGAGGTTGTTCACTCGCTAGCAGAGGATATTCAATAGAATCGATGATGAACGCAACCTTGGCAAAGTTGGTCGAGCCAAACTTACGAGGGCCCATAACTAGGTTTGCGAACCTACCTTGCTGGCACCACCACGTGTTAAAATATAAAGAAATCAACATCCAAATTTGAATCAAGACCTCTTTTACCTTGCTTACCTTGCTCTTCTGCTTACACCTAAAACGTCAAAAATGAGAATCACACTATTTGGACTTTTCGTCCTTTCTCTTCCTATGACCAATGCCAGATTTACATACCACGCTATTATTAGCTCAAGTGGCCGCCATCATCGTCGCACATGTAGTAATAACGCTCTATATTGTGGTGATAATCTTGAAAGTTTTGGGCGTAAGTATTATTGATTGGGTAACAAAAGAATAAGAATCACACATCTAACTGGACACATAGGGGGCCACGAAATCATCGAGAAAATCCAACAAGAAGAGCCAACAAAAGAAGTCAAGGATTTTCTACTTTACTGTCGGGAGGGAGTCCTCGAGGTGGCAGAGTACTGTGAATATGGTTGTATTAAACAACGCACCTCAAATGACCTTTGCGCGATGAACGAGTTCTCGTTGGGGCCGCCTGGTGAGCATCAGGGGGACAAGCAAGGGGCATAATGAAGGGGCATAATGGAGGACGAAGGCAATTTTGACGAGGAAAGAAGGCTTGTTTCTGAGCAGGAGATTGGCGATTAAAATGTGGAAGACTAGTCGGCAGTGCAGCTGAATCCCATCGGTGTTACCGCAATGGTGGACATGGCACATGAATCCCTTCTCGTACATCCGAGTCTGCCGCCCTGTTTACGTGACCTGTACGCTTAATGTCGCCGCACCAAACCACTGCGCGGCCATCGTGCTCGGTGCAAGCGCGGTACACTTTTGGGGGAAAGAAGAGTGACGTCCAGAATGGCATCGTTGGGAAGGACGTAGTGCCGTGGCCGTGTAAAGCGCGTCGTAGTCAAAGGCCGCGTTTCCCACCAGAATCCACGGCTCGTCCATCTCCATCTCCATCCATCCGTCTTCTGCGCCTTGTTTTCGTTGTTGGTGTCCCGCCCCGTCCAATCACATCCCATCACATCCCATCACATCCCATCACATCCCATTACATCCCATCCATCCCATCGCTTTCGATTCAAGCCAGACCACGTGACAACAACCGCACTCGCTTCAGCGTCACCATGTCTGTTCCCACCAACGCTTCGGGCTCCCAGCCCAGCTCTCCGCCACCGCCACCGCCGCCACAGTCATCCCCGCCACACTCCCATGCGCCACCGGTATCGTCGCTGCCACCATCACTGTCCTCTGAGCAATTACTGCAGGCCATACTCGAGTCCAATCTGAGACAGGAGCAGCTGTTGCAGGAGAAATTGGACTCCTCGCTGAGGGTAGAGCGTGTTGTCGAAGCATTGGCCCAGACAGTGGCAAAGCAGGAAACCACCATCAACACGCTAGCGCAGACAGCATCGCGGCTCGAAAATAGCCTCAATATGTTGACCCAAACATTGGCACGGCAAGAAGCCACGATCGCCGGAATGGCAGACACTGCACGTCGACAAGAAATAGAGCAAAAGGCGATATTGGATAAGCTCTCCGAGATACAGATCCAGTACACGCCACCCAGTGAAGACGCAGCCGATATAAAAGCTCAAGGCGGCATGCTCAATCAAATTGCCGCAGGTGTGATCAGTTCTGCCTTTGGGACCATTTTCGAGCTGAGTGGCAAGACGGACCAGCAGAACGACCTAAAGAGGCTCCATCAAAGCATCGCCCTGAGCGGCCTGGTCTTCCTCATAAGTGTCTGGATAAGCTGGGGCGGCAGGGGCCATGATGGCAAAGCCAGACTTTTCTAGGCAACATGGCTGGCAAGGCTTAGTGTCCTATTGGTTATGGCTTCCATGGTTTTACTGCTTTTGGTGAGATGTGACTCTTCGACTGTCATGTATGTTGCGACGCTTGCCACTGGTGGCGGTTTGTTTCTTCTTTTGTTTTCTTGGTTTGGATGGATCAGAGAGTGGGTTTTCGCCTGGGTGAATTCTGGACGAGCCCAGCCTATTATTTCGCCCTATGTTTAGCTGGATGCCTTGGCTTCGTTGCTTTGTTTCTGCTTTTTCCCATTTTTTTTTTGCTTTGCTTTGCTTTGTTTTGTTTTTGTTGCGCCTTGCTTCTGGTTCTCGTTGTGTTGTTTTAGCTTGACCTTGGGATTAGCTCAGTGGTGTGAAAAGGAAATTCAAGAACTGAGTGTGCGTGTCTAATTGTCTGTGTTGCCAACAAATCCCCTGTCCATGTTTGATGCCTCCTAAGTGATGCTGAGATCGCGTAGTTTAAACATGCGATTTCCCAGAATATTGACAATGTTACACTAATAATTGTCACACGCATTATTGCATTGAAGACGCGATGCAATTTATATACAAGACCTCTGATGCTGACGTTACAGCGTGGACCTAGGGATAGGCAAAGGTAAGAAGCCAGGGCTAAGAGGTGTTCTGACTGCTTGCCAAGGGCTGCCGCGAGGGCTGCCGTGAGGGCTATTTCGAGCTATTGTCATACCTGATTATCCAGAGGTTGTCCTCATGCATGCTCCTAAGCCTGCTTTTAGGTCAGACGGTCTTTTATCATTATCTTATGCCCAGCAAGGTATAGAATCATTTCCGATTAAAGCTCTTGTAAACAATCATTGTAAGCATCTGCACTTCATTTTACATCAATTGACGGTGAGGTCAAAGATAAGTCAATAATCACAATGCTTGCGATTACCGGTGCAGATTACAGCTAACTATAAGGGCTTCTGTTATCCCGATACGGGCCTTAACATCCAGCCAAAATCATCAATGTTCCTCTGCTCATCCAAAAACCCTGCATAAATTGCCAGGGAATAGAAACCCAAGGTCTTGACGGCCGAACTTGACTTGAGGAAACAATGCGCCCGCTGTCCGCAGCAGAGAAAAGAGGAGCGGGAAAAGGGAAAGCGGGCTATTCAACAAAAAAGCAGGCAACTTGGCGCAAACCAACGCATATGCACCATCTGCAACAAGATTTGGGAACCAGAAGCATCTGACTTAAGGAAGCACTGCACCCGCTGTCGGCAGCAGAGAAAGGCAGGGCGCGAAAGAAAAAAGCAGCCTATACAACAACAAAACAGCCTGTTTAGTAACCTCCAGTGCTTATGCAGATCCTGCGGCAATATTTGTTGGAGAGAATATAATCACTGCACTTACTTGTAGTTTGGCAATGAAGTACTTCCGCTTTTGCCTCAGCGGTGAGTTCAACTAGATTTGGGAACCGAAGGCATCTGACTGAAGGAAATGTTGCCTCCCCTGGCGACAGAAGGAGGCGAAACAAAAACAAAAGAGAGAGACAACAAAGAAGAGACATATTAGCGCTGCCGAACGTATATGCAATGTCTGCCACAATATCTCGGAACCAGAACCATCTGATCCAAGAAAAGACTGCCTCTGTCGACAGAAGAATATAGAACGAAAACGAAAGAATGAGGCAGCAAGAATGGAAAGACAGAGGCAACTTAGTATCACCGAACGCATATGTAGTCTCTGCAACAAAATATGGAAACCGGAAGCATCTAACCGAAGAAAGAGCTATTTCTCCTGCTGACAGGAGGGTGTAGAACAAAAGAAGAAGAAAGAGGCAATCAGAGAAAAATTCCACGGCCAGGTCAGCGCCACCCAGCGCATATGCGATTTCTGTGACAAGGTCTAGGACCCAGAAACATTTGACACGAGAAAGAATTGCCCCTCCTGCCGACGGATCTTTATAGAGCGACAGAAAAAGAGAATGGGTGCTATGAGAGGCTAAGCAAGGCCCAAGAATAGTTCTATTGAGAGATCCACTGCCGAACAGTCAGAACATCTACAAAACGCTCTTCAATTTCTGGAAGACAAGTATACAGAAAAGGAAAGACTCTCATACAGAGGTACATGGGAAAAGCCAATACCACTAGATAAAAAAGTGTCTTCTACATCAAAATTTTATCCTGCCTTCCATGATAAAGACACTTTGCCTACCTCGACCTGCATGCTATGCTACAAAAAGGTTAGAAAAATTGATATGTCAGAGATTACCTGGGAATACTGGGAAACCTGTAGTTTGGAGAAGATTTATGGGAGTCTGTTCTCGTGCCAAAAATGCTTTCCTCCTGGCAAGGATATTGGGGTCTGCAAAGGATGTAAGGCACGAGTACAATCACAAGATATCGATAAGAGGATACTTCTGCATCAGAAATGGCTGTGAGCATACATACCCAACTGAGCTCAGAGTCATGACGTTGATTGAAGAAGCTCTTATTGCATTGCATATGCACTTTGGGTATATGGCGAGGGTCAGCCGAGGGCGGAGCAATGTTCAAAATATCGGATATGCTGAGCATGTCAAAGGGCATATAACTGTTTACGATGCTGCTCGAGCAGAAGCTATTGAATTTACGGTCTTGGGCTTTTTTGTTCAAGGAAGGCAATGGGAGAATATGATTGTTCCTAATACCACATGACTCTGCGACGAAACTCAAGCGTACTAAAATCCATTTCCGTTTCCAGAGCTGAAGCGGTTCACTTTTGGGACCACAACCCCTGCAGTGGCCCTAGTTTCGGGCCCTAGCTACGGTCAGCCCACCTGGGACCTTCATGTCTGACAGCACCACCAACTCTACGATTTCTCTTCACTTGTCCGTGCTTTGCTTCATGGTGGTGGTTGGCTAGCTAAATGTCGTGGTTCGATAGCAGGGTCGTAGATGTGATGCCCAGTATAGCACAGCCGATGCAGGTAGAATATGGAGGCTGCTGCAGCCACTGGTGGAACTTGACTGTATTGTCGCAGCTAGTGACTAACCCTGAGAATTTTGGCTTTATAGTTAGCGAGGCTAGTGGCGCAGCGCGACAAAATAAAGATAGTAATATTGATATAAATATTGAATTGTCTTTATCGAATTTTTAAAAGTTTTCTTTTGACCTCAACTATCCAGAGCTCACCTCTTCTCAAGCAGTTCATTCTTCTAACCAACGTGGAAGCCACTGCCTCCCACCGAGCATCTTGTCAATTCTGATCCTGAGAAAACCTCTAGAAGAACTTCAGTATATCTTGCCACTCTAGGAAGGAGTCTCAGCCGTGGTTTTTTCTTTCTTTTTTTCTTCTTTTTCTATATTTGCGGCGTCGTTCAGGACTGAGTCGAGGCGCGGAATTGACTACAATGAATTATATAAATCAATCGCACACCTCGCGTAAGAGTATATTAGCAAGTCTTTTCAAGAGGATTATGTTGCCATCCTCTTTATATAACGTGACAATCAACTTTTACCTTCCCGATTTCCGTACCCAACCGCAGCATTTGAGCCATCCATTAAACGCCTCTACTGCAGCATGCCCTTGAGGACCTCGATCTGCTCCAGCACACCTGCTCGGCTGGTGCCACCTTGAGCATTCCTTGACTCAACACTAGCCTCGTAGTTGAATACATCCTTGATATTATCCGGGAATCGGTTATCAATGGCCTGCAGCTGCTCCAAACTCAGTTGGTCCATTGGGATTCCCAGCTCCTCGCTCTTAGCCACCACACGTCCTGAAATATGGTGTGTCTCACGAAAGGGTACGCCAATACGCACGAGAGAATCAGCCAAATCTGTCGCCAACAGAAAAGGGTTGAGCGAGGCTATCATCCGCTCTGGTCGAAGCTTCAGAGTACTGAGGATGCCATTTGCGATCTGCACACTATCGGAGACAGTCTTAACATGATCTAGCATAGGCTCCCAGCTCTCTTGCAAGTCTTTGTTGTAGGTACTCGGGATACCCTTCGTAGCACAATAAACACCGGCAAGATGACCAAATGCCCTGCCGGCCTTGCCTCTCAAAAGTTCGAGGCCATCGGGGTTTTTCTTCTATGGGTTATATTAGCCAAGATTTCTAAAAGGTAGAAGGGGGAGATTTGCCTGAGGCATCAATGATGAACCCGTTGAATAGGCATCTGCAATAGTGACAAAGCCAAATTCAGCGGTGGAATAAATGATCAAGTCCTCACTCAACCTTGAGATGTGTCCCATGAACATGGTACCCCAAGCTAGGAATTCAGTAACAAAGTCACGGTCAGCAACAGCGCCCATGCTATTCCACAAAATGCCTTCAAAGCCGAGCTCCTTGGCCATCATTTGACGATCAATACCAAAGGCATTTCCGGCAAGAGCACCGACACCGAGTGGGCTAGATTCCCATATTAGCAGGACGATGAAGTGTGCAATGTTATGTGGGGTGTGCTCACCTCTTGTTGACCCGTTTCAAGACCTCCCGTAAACGTTCCAAATCAGACGCAAAGGAAAAGCCATATGACAAGAGCCATTGGGAAAATTTAACAGGCATGGCCAACTGAAGATGCGTGTACCCAGGCATGATATGGTCGCTTTGAAGATTAGAGTAAATCATCTCGCCAAGAGAAGCAATGTAAAACTTACATCTCAGCCTCAGCACGGGTAGCAATAACCTGAAGGAAGGCAACAAGATAGCTCTCGATCTCACAAATGCGCTCGCGCAACCACATTCGCATATCAGTAACAACCTGCTCGTTTCGGCTGCGACCAGTGTGAAGTTTCCCACCAATCTCTTTACCAATAATCTCGGATAAGCGTCGCTCGTTCGCAGTGTGAATCTAGTCCAATCGCTTTAGTCATGATATTTCAAGTAGACCAGGAGGTAGTGCCTTACATCCTCATCATTGGGCATAATAACAAAGGTATTCGCCTCCCACTCCTTCATCACCTCTCGGAGACCGCGCTCGATTTCGGTGAACTCGGCATTGGAGATGATGCCCGACTTAGCATTGGCGCGGGCAAAAGCAATGCTGCCAAGGATATCTTCCTTGTAGAGGAGCTTATCGTAGGAAATACTCGCGTTGTACTGGTGCATCAGGGGATCGATACCGCCTATCATTCGTGACGTCAGTCAGTGTATGGGACCTGGGAGCTTCGTTGCGGGGAGTTACCTACCTGTAAAGCGTCCACCCCAGAGCATACCCTCAGCGGGAGCACCGGCATTGTTGGCGGCCATGATAGATAGGGTAGCTGCGAGTGCTTGCGATGGTAATTGAATTGACTCCTTTCGAACGAGTCAATAGCGTCTGGTGGGATCAATTGGTGCTTAATCAATGATTGGGAGAGGGGTGGTGGAGCTCATCAAGAGGGGTCCTGGTTAAGTTCAGAGTCATTGGGAAAATTTTACAGGACCGACACCGGCCTGCCGTTCTGAGTCACGTGCTTCAGCCGTTAGAGCCCCGCGCTCTAGAACCCGACGCTGTTGAAGGCTGGCTGGTAAGGGACTGATGAATAGCTGAACCGAAGTTAAGCCAGCGATCAAAGAGGTCATAAAAGCACCAACCCGCGCTCGGTCACGTATCGCTTGTGTTTCGTCTCATAATACCAGGTATTCGGCTTGTTTCTTCTTTTTCTTTCCCTCCCTCTCCGAATATCCAAGCCCGTTGTCGCTATCCCTTTAAGTGCGGTAAGCCTCCACCTAGGTACCCCACGCCAAAACCCCCAACATACAAAGTCTATCTGTGCAAGGAAACTATTTTTGTATGCATATAATTGTATCTAAAGTTCATAGGATTAACTAAATTAATGGAAACTTTTATATCTTTAGTTTGGATCTCAATAGGTGATTGCATATTCTGCTCGGTACCTGGGTGGAGGCTTACCGCACTTAAAGGGATACTGAGTTTTCATAGCTTGAACTCCTGCCACATTTTTTTATACTCGTCCTCCAGGTTTTCACCATGGCTCCCAACTGTCCAATTTTCTACCAGTCATTAGGTTGGGTAGAGCTGAGACATTGGCAGGGGTGGGAGACAATGGATTCTTCAAGCCCCTCGATGTCTAAGAATGGCATTGTCATCCAAGGGTGTCGATTGACAGGAATGTCGACGATCCTATTTTGCCTCTTTTTGAATGAAACGAGGTCACTGCGCTATGGAATGCGCGATATTGATCGAAAAGTTGAGCCATTGGTGTGGAAATTGACATGTGCCTTGCAATACATTGCCATCTATTCCATTCTTGCTCTCGATAAATCTCTCCAAGATATCCTGCTAAGACAAACGCAGTTCTCCAATATTTCCCAATGTATGGCAAAATAGTTTGTCCTGAACGGTAGTGAGCCTGTTCTGCGAAGAATCCAAGAGCTTAAATTGCCAGCCGAACGTTGATGTCACGAGGCTGGCTGTCAAGAACTTGCTTAAGTCTTGGTAGCGCTGATAGGTCTCCGAAATACTTCGGAAATCACTTTGCAGGGGTCTTTCGGTCCTAATGCTAAACCTTGTCTAGCGAGCACGGTTTATTAATTATTTATACGAACACGACTTTTTATTTAATGTTATCCAAGATGGACCTGGGTGAAAATATGCCCAAAAGTGGCGACGGGGAAACAAGTTGCTAGTAGAACAGGTATTGAGGCTATTATAGATATAATTGATAAAAGGTTATTAGATTACATAAAATAAAACCCTGCTATTGTAGTGGATTAGTCTATATGCTGTAGAGATATAGATGATAAAAGAAAAAAAAGTAAAAGATAGATACTCAAGTTTTTAAACCAAACCCAACTTAGTTAGACCCCTTGCGCTTAAAAGAAATCTTCTTAACCCTGAAGAGGTAATAAGTAATGATAGCGATGAAAATGTTGAAGAATATATAAGCCCAGACGATTCCAAAGTTGCGCCATCGCTCGCTCCAAAAGATCTTGCTGCCGGAAAGAAACTTGTTGGCGACCTTGAGCGAGCAGTAGCCGCAGTTCTCGGTCGCGTTGCGGTTCTGTAGCTGGCCCGGGGCAGTGGTTATGTAGTCGGCGAGATACTTGCCGCAGGTCTGGCCGCTGGGGGGGGTTGAAGATGGATATTTCTGTGTCGGAGCAGGTGACGGGCCGGTCGTGCAGGATAGTCGACACGATGTTGCCGACCCAGTACGTGAACGGGGACACCTGGTACATGAAGGTCCAGAACCCAGGCAGGGCGCTGGGCCCCTGGAAAACACCGCAAAAGGCCATGCTCATCATGGCCAGAAGCGTCACCACGGAACCCGCTGTCTGCGCGTTGGGGAGGGCCGCAATGGTCATGTGCGCAAACGAGCTTGCATAGACAAAGAGCTGGATACACGACAGCAGCACGAGAACCTGGCGGTCGGAGCTTTGCACCCCGACAACAGGGTAGTAGAAGTAGACATAGATGAGAATACCGGCGAAAATCTGGTAGGGAATCTCGACGAAGATGTTGGCCAGGAGGAACGCCTTCCAGGAGTAGGCTTTGTTGGGCCTCTCGCGGACTTTGTATAGAGATCGCTGAGTGATGAAGAGTGGTTGAATCTGGCTAATGGTTAGTATGTCATAGTATTTATGATTAGGCTGTAATGGAGCTTATCTATTGCACGAGTGTACTGAAGATGGTGATCAATATGAAGACGGCGTACACTATGTTGTTTATGCCAGCCAAGCTTCCCTTTGCGTTGTAAAAGGAAAAACCAATGAAGAGGCCAGTAGCGATGCTCAAGGCAATCTTGGCGAAAACGTAGCTAGGAGACCGCCAGTACTACTGGAACACTCGCCAAGTCACAATTCTCATCTGCATCATCAGCGGCGCGGCGAACTCTGCTACCTCGTCTGCCGATCCCTGGACCGTGGACCTGCTATTTCCGTTGGCAATGATGTTCTGGATCTCAGCGTCCACTGCCTATCGCTTGTTGCTGGACTTCCAAACCTTGTGCTAGTCCATGTCGCTGTTGACCAGTTCGAGTATGTACTTGGCGGGGTTCTTGTTGTTGTTATACTGTCTAGCACCGTTTGACTCAAAGTAGTCCAACAGGACGCGCGAGTTGGGGCCAATGTCGCCAAAGTAGATGGTTCTGCCTCCCTTGGCAAGGAATAAAAGGTGATTGAATTCCTGGAAGAGAATGGCGCTGGGTTGATGGATGGTGTAGAGAATAGCCTGACCCGCATTTGCCAGCTTGCGCAGGAGAGCGCAGATGGCCCAGGAGCTCTGTAAGTCAAGACCGCTAGTAGGCTTATCAAGGAAAAGAAGGAGCTTGGGCTTGGCGGCGAGTTCAACACCAATAGTAAGAAGCTTTTGTTGTTCGATATTCAGACCCTTTCTAGGTACACCGACGATGGCATTAGCAAAGTCTCTTATGTTAAGCATGTCAATGATGCCCTCGACATATTCAAACTTCCTCGATTGTTTTATAATGAAAATTCACTGTGTTTTGCGCGTTCTTTGTGTAGCCGCTTTTATTGACTTGATTCAGCTACCTAGAACGAATTGGGCGTACGATCAATCGCACGATCGCTTTTAGCCAATCATTACATTCCTCATCCTCAATCTCCTCAAGGAATTCCTTTTGGTAATCATAGAGATTGGTCGTACAGGATAAATTGGTTGTTAAAAGAAGCTTAATCTCTTTCTTTTGTCTTTTTAACCATCTTTGCATTGGTTTTTCTTGATGGTTTGGCATTTCTTGCAAAATGCAGATCTCAAAGAAGATCAGTTGTAAGTTTTATTGACGTGTATATATAGAATTAAGGCTAATATAGGTATTAGGGAGCTTGGTTTTGATATCCGTATCCAGGGTGCTTCTGTATTGTGCAATTTGAGCTTGAGCTTTTGCACCTTCGTCCAAGTACTTGTTGATTTGTTCGAGAGATGCGATTGGACATGGCATTAAGGTATGTACCCAGACACAACAAAATCGAGTTGGTCTAACATACATAGGACCCGTTGATATATTTGTGGGCCGCTGTCCTTTCGTCGTCGTCAAGCGTCGCGTCGTCCAAGATAATGCACCTTGCGAATAGTAGGTTCTTTACTTGAGTTCTATAAATTCCAATAATAACCTGCCCAATAGTCATTTTGCTTGTGTTGCGGGCTGGGATGGCCCTGGAATTGGCCGGTAAGCTTCATCACTACTCTTTTGGCCCCTCGCTTCAAAAAAAAACATTCGAGCCAATTACTCATCAGTAGGAACGCCGTCTTTTTATCATGAGGGGTTTTCCGTCAAAGTTTTCATCTTGCATAGGTTCAAGTTGATTATTTGGTACGAGGGCAATCGTACCGTGGGTTTACAAAGTCTATAGCTCCATGGCCGACCGTGTTGAGAATTAGGAACTTTAAAAATTGATCAAGATAAATATGTTGCTCCATACTAAAAAAAAAAACCCAAAAGAAAATACAAAAAAAGCAAGTCCTAAAAAAGCAAAAAGAAAAAGGATTTTTTTTTATTTTTTTTTAAAAAAAAACCACTGAGCCGAATTGTTTGTAGCGCCCGTGACTTCATGAGACAAAAGTTTTCTGACTAGGCATCAACCAGGTACTAAAGCCCCGCATTGCCACTCTTCGGACCCTCGCTAATCTTCACCTCGATTCAATCATTTTTTGATCCCTTGCAGCTCTGAAACGGCATGTCTTCTCGCTCCCCTTTTCTCAGTCTCCCATGCGAGCTGCGCTCTGCCATTTATCACTATTACTTCTCTCTTCCAGGCGGCTACGTCCCCAGCTCCGACTTCCGACGGCTCACGGCGTCAAATGGAGATGCCATTGAGCTGCATCTCATGTACACTTGCAAATTTGTGGCCCGAGAAACGCACGGCCTCCCGCTCAACCTAAACACGTTGACATTTTCTACTGTTTTTTCTGATTACTACAATCTGGCCGCCAGGCTATTGGCTGCTTTTACTAGCCATGCCTGTACGGCGATGCACTGGCACCTCGGTCGCCTGCAAGGATTGATCAATCAAGATATTCGCACCAGTGTGGTCGACAAATTCCCCTTCTTCAAGGACAAGCTCGATCTTATACGGCCACCAGGCGTTGGTGCATACGACATAAACACGCCACTATTCTCGAGCCGCTATGATAACGCAATCGCATATACGGTGCAGCAAATCGTTTGCTCGTACGGTTCGGATGTCATTGATGAAGCCGATTTCCGATATACTGACGCACCTGGGGAAGGCCAAGATGCAGAAGGCTCGGATTCGGAAGACTCGGAATGGCCATTCGAGCCGCTTTGCCATTCAGAATACATGGCGCCCCGTGATGTTGTCGCCAAAATGGCGCGCGTATTCCTTGAAGTTGAAAAATGGTCTATACCTACTCCAACTCAAATCATCGATATGGCTGACGTGCTCCCCAAACATGCCTTTGGAAGCGACAGGCTTCATCAAAAAGATCGCTTGTCCGCTGTTGCCCCCGCTGTCTTCTTTCTCAATTCCCTTTCATCCCACACCCGCCTTCAAATCAAGCGTATCTTGGTCAACGAAGACGATCGTGCTTTTGATCTTCCCCAGATCCACGGACAGGGTTTGATACCATTTTGCAGGGAGAACCCAAATCTCCGCATCGAGCGACGCATCAATCTTTGGCAGACCGTTTTCCCGTCAAAGCAGACCATGAGGCCAACACTCGAAAAAGCATTGGCAGTGCCTTTCCGCCAGCACGCTGCCATCACCCTATCCTTTTGGTTCGTCGCTGCTCTTTCTCTGACTTCCGAGGGAATGCCTCCCCATTCAATGATTACCTTTTTCGACGGAAACCCAGCACCCGAGTTATGTTCTCATATATTCCAAAACTCTGTTCAGCGGGACATTGCTTTGGCCCACACATACCGCAAGCTATTTGGCAAGCCTTCTTTCCTTCCACAATATTATATAGATCCTGATTTTGAGAAAGACATTGAGCAAGTGGTATTTGGGATCAAGGATCTCGCCGAGGCATCTACCACATTTCGGTGTAATTTTCACACAGGAGCAGAGTGGGATGTTGATGCCCTTTGTCAGGAAGCCGCTGGTGTCCCCTATGAAGAATGGGTTATTAAAAAATGGGACCGCCGCTCGCACTCACAGTATGAATTATACCCCAAATGGGATGATGTAATACGGGCAAAATTCTTCACGGAAGATGAGTATATTCAATCTGTCAAAAATGCGCAGGAACGTGGGTTTCCTGTCAAAATCTTTGACGACACTTACTAGCAAAATTGTCGAACGAATAGAGGACAAGAAAGTCGCGGTTTTTTTTTTTTGGACTTGGACATGGCATTAAAGCCATGTGTCCAGATTGGCTACCATGTAAGAATATCATTAAAGTGCATGCTGTTTTTTTTTTATGATTCTTGCCAGCTTCTTCAGGTCACATGGCGTATAAATTGTGGATTCCAGTAAACTATTGCTTGGTCACAGGCCCAAGTGTAGCTTCAACTGAAAGATAAGGGATACGTAATAAAGCATGCGAGAAGAATTGAGTAAACTGGCCTGGAACTTTCAGCAAGCAGGAACCTGTGCAGCTGTACGCAAGGGAGGGCCAATCGACAGCCACATTGCCAAGCGGCCCGGACGTCCCATTCCTTTATTTCCCAGAGTTGAACACAATCAAAGCCGATTGGGTGACCCTGCGGAGCAGTTGCCTCTGAGTTTAATAGGCGTGTAACCACGCGTCATCACGCGTGTGCCGGGGTGGCTGGTGTATTGCCAGTTTAAATAGCCCATCTCCGCCCGGTCGAGGACGACGCCCACACCTGCTTCTTCTCAACTTCCACAACGCATTCACCCTCATTCCGCCCACTGCCCAACATGCCCAAGCGAAAGGTGCGAATGAACACATATCTCTCTCTCATGACATCCTGAAGCAAGCTAACGGGCCATGACCATCTAGAAGCAGCAATCGGTTGGCGCCGATCCATCCCAACGGTCGTTGTCCGGCTTCAACTTTACCGACACACGCCGCCGAGGCCCCGTCGTTGCTACAGAACCTGAATCAAATGCAACGCCGTCTTCGACTTCGACACAGCCTTCGGTTACTGTTAATACCCAACAGCGCTCGTTGCTCGCCTTCAAGTTCACCAGTGCGCCGGTGCAGAACCGCGTCCATGCTACTGAGCCGGAATTGGCTGCAATGCCATCGTCCACCTCGGCACAGCCTCCAGCTGCTGTGAATACCCA
>NAJI01000323.1:0-89574 GCA_002179835.1 Calonectria leucothoes
GGGGGGGGGGGGGGGGGGGGAAGATGTACGTACCTCTTTGTCGCTCTCTCCACGATCAAAAAGAACAACACCACCAAAGATTTTACCCTCAGCCCAATACCCAGCAACATCAGCCATCCCCCGAGGATATTGCTCAGGGTAAATATACGATCTATGAGAGAATGCGCATGGTGGATAAGGTAGGTTGTTGATGTTCTTGCCATTAGGATGGTCAAGGAGCTCGTTTTCTAACCAATTCTGATAAACGCTGTGTTTATAAACACCATCATCTAACGCATAGAGATAGGCACCAATTTGGTGGCAGGCAATAACAATAAGTTCTACCAATCTGTGATTGAAGTCTTTAGATCGAAGGGAGGTATCACCGAAAGCTTGAAGTAGCTGTGATTAGTTGTTAGCAAATTGCCATATTAGTGCAGATTGGTATTCGCACAGAATCCTGAAACTGTAGCTCGGTTGGATTAAATTGGTCCCTAAATTGCAGCACTTTATCGAGAGACCCATCGCAAAGTTGAGTGTGATTCATTGCAAGGACGGGATGGCCTTGCAACAGCGAGTAACTATCCAACAGAGATTCTTCGGTTGGTAGCCCATCAAGAATCTGGGCGTAGGTAAACTCGGCCACGGCGGTTGACAAGACATTTGCCAACGCTTTGCAAAAGAAGGCCTTGTGCTCTTCTCCAAGAAAGTCAATATTTCCCATTGCTTCTTAGAAAAAGAGGCAAGCAGTGTGGTTGAACAAGCAATGAGCGGGAGGTGAGGAGTCTTGGTTATTGCGCACCTTGCTGCCTGAAGATTGCGGGGCGTCTGAGCGAACTAAGCGCCGGTTTCGATTGACTACAATGAGGGGAAAAATGTCTGCCAACACTGTCACACACGGTTTTGCTATCAATTCACTCAATGGTTTCAATAAAAGATTAATCTTATAGAAGAAAGCCCAGTCAAATTGTAAAATCAAGACAGGAATATTATTTTATTGCTAGAGTAAATTTAAGGTCCTTATTTGGAGAAGCACCGCAATATGAGTGAGCGACGCACTGACCAATCCAGATACGTATCGCATTTTTGCAGAGATGAGATGGGCATGCTTGAGGCGTAGGAGTAGGCGTTGTTGGTTTAGCTTGAGATGCGATGCGGGTTGGTTGTTGTTGTTGTTGGATGCAGCTTGGACAATGCATCCTTGCACTGCGCACGCCTAATCATAAATGTACTCAAAGCTGGGGACTGCCCCTACAGCAGCGACGCACATGTCCACGGTGCATGCAGCAATTCTTGTCTTCTACTTTATTTCATCGTAAAAGGGAAATAAATATGATCTCAATCGTATAGACATTCACCATGTCTCCTCGCCGTCATTTGGCCAACCTCTTTTCCGGCCATCGCACGCAATCGCGCCGCACCAAGCAGCCAGAGGCTCTGGACCCCGCACGCCCAACCGTGCTCCAGCTGCCAGGGCCAGTGCTACAGCGCATCTTCAGCTTCCTCCCAGACGAGTACCTCAGTGTAATCGCATTGTTGTGCTCGTCCCTCTACCGGGCCGCCCGCAGTGTGCAGCACCGCGAGCTCCAAATTGATCTCGACCATGGCCAAAATCATGCACTCGACCGACTCAACCTCGTCAGTCGCCTCGGCCAGCTTGGCGCAGTCCGCACGCTTCGGGTCGAGGCCCACCACTACCGCCAAGGCCAACCTGAGCCCGATGCCATCTTGGCTTGCCTCGCTGCTCTGGTGCCCGACATGACGGAACTACGGGATTTGCATTGGCACGTCGATTCAGCCGAGCCAAAATACTTTAAGGGCAAAGTAACTTGGGCCATCCCACCGCCCATCTTGGCCTCATTGCCTGCCGCGTCGCGTCTGCACACGTCTGTCTTCTGCGACCACGACAAGCCATCAGGGACACACGCCCGGGAATTTCTGCATGCACTCGAGGCAAATCAAAACCTCCACGCCCTCTCCATTCGAGTCATCTTCACTGACGAACAGCAATGCCTCGACACCATGGTTGTGCTAAAAAAGGTGCTCCTTTCGTGTCCCAACCTCACGAGAATTCCCTATTTGGACGCCTGGTTTCTCGACGAAGGCTGCCATGGATACGGGCCCAACCTTAGCGGCGCCGTCTACTGCGGTCTTGGATTCGTGAATGGGGAAAAACAACCACGTTTCGAGGAGCTGGGAATGCGGCGCTACCCTTGGGGCATAGCGGGAGCACGGCATTGCTTGGGCTATGACGGCGGAGGCCACGAGTATGAATGGGATTACTGGGCCGAAGCATTCGATTGGTCGCAACTAGTTCGGTTGAACAATGATTTGTCGCCAGAGTTAACGACACAGGAAATCCTGGTGCCTCAATTAACAGGGTTAAAAGAGCTTGTACTCAGGGATCACGACTGGCTTGAAGCCGATTTCATGGACGACATCCCTGGGCCACTTGAGCTCATCACCATTGCGGGCTGCGGGGGCATCAACAAGCCGGAATCGATAGTCCGGTTTGGCCGGACCCTGCGACGGTTGAAACTAGTGGATGGAAGCCCTCTGGCCTCAACCGAGAGCCTTGTCCGCCTAAGCGAGAATCTACCTCATCTAGAGCACTTGTCTGTTGATGCCTCTCGCAATCAGGATGCCCAGGATTGGAACTTTGAACCACTAGGTGCCATAGCCACCTTTCCTAGCCTGCGCACAGTTGAACTGTGGTTTCCTCTGGGCTGGAGTCCACCCGCACCGAGACCACATCTTACTGTGGACTCGGCCCGCCATCTCTTTGGCTACCTGCGCGGCCGGAACGACAGAATACAGTGCGTCACGCTGCACTCGGACACAAAACACGCAGATGTACCACCGCTGTGTCGTCGAGCAAAAGGATTTGTTGATGGCTTGGTTACCAGACACGAGTTGCAGTGGAACCCGCACAACACTGTCACGTTTGAGTGCAGCATGGTTTACCCTGTTGGTGAGGAAAGCGGTCGCGTCCACGTCATGTGCCCGGGTCTAAGTTTGGGGAAGAATCAGGAGCTACTTCAGCTAGAGCAACCGCGGACAGACAGGCGGCGGCGGCGGCGGGATCTCAAAAGACTCGACCCTCGCGGGCTGCGTTTCAGCGTCGCTCTTCTCGGCCCGCTCACAGGGGATGAGTGGGATGCGTGGAGGGATCACTACTACCGCCGGCTGCAAACTCAAAGACTAAAGAGGATGGAGAATACCGTCATGGAGAAGTTGGTAACAGGACCTTTGAGGCGGAGGTTGAACCCAGAATGCATGTGGTGAATGGGCAACGTATCGGCTCTATTGCTTTATCCTGTACATATAAGACATGAACTTGAAGCATTTTAGGTATATCGAGCCTGTTTTATGGATTTTAAGATTTGGTTTGTGTGCAAGTCGACTAGAAATCTCACTTCTCGTTCCAACTCTACCAAACTAACTGGATGTTTTGTTTTTAGTAGCATTTATTTCCTCCACCACCCCTAAATTATTAGCCAAGGAAGGATTTGAGAACTGATAAATTATTCTAAGTGTGAAAATGAACATGACGTACTAGCATTATAAATTAATCTCCCACAAAACCCCGATCGCAAGACAGCAGTTTTATCTCTAGGCACATGTAGGGTAAGCATGGACCCAACCCGTGACGTGAAGTTTGAGACCGAGAGTATTATCGACAAGGCAGAATTGAGTAGGGGGGTCTCAAATATGTAACAATGGTGATGGTAAGGTTTCTTTTCTTTTCTTTCTTAATTTCGACGATAATAGCTTTCCACTGACGGCTGAAATGTCCAAATTGCGCGCGACCCGCGGCGAATATTCTAAACCCTTTGGTATCGCGTTCAAGCAGGATACACAGTCACAATCGGTTAAATGACGGGTAGTGATGAAAGTAATAGCAATCTTCATTCTCAAATCATTATACATTAGGGTTGGAAATAGTCACTCTCCAGTGATGCTGTCTTGTCAATGACATCACGCGTCTCGTGCTACTTATCCCAAAATGGCTTAGGCACCGGGCAGAAACACCAAATCCGAGCGCCGACCCGGTCCGGTCCCGCTCTGAAAAGATGGAGAAGAAAAAACAAAGCTGACCGCTGATGGATGAATTACAGTTTCGACTCGTCTCCTTTCGGCCTGTCTCATCAATTGACTGAAGAGAAAAAGCAATGAAGAAGATGGACGCTGCGGACAACAGAGTGCGCAGGCACCACACTCGTAGCAAGGCGGGCTGCCTGCCGTGCCGACAGTCCCACAACCGCTGCGATGGGCAGCAACCAACATGGCGAGTAACGGGAGCCAACGCGTAAGCCCTAGGCCGCTTTCTAGTTGCTAATTTAGCGCTCGCAGTGAATCCTGTGTCCGCACGCGCAGAAGCTGCCACTACCCGCCCCCGGATCCTCCGCTGCGCGAGCGTCGGGCCCTGCGCCGGCCTGGCCAGATGGCCCCGTGGTTGCTCTCCGCAAATCACGCCCAGCCAGTCACCTTGCTGCACACCACGCTAGACCAAAACCCTATTGATCCTTTCAACTGCCTGGCCGCCAACATGCCATTCAGGTCAAAACAGCTGCTTCACTACTGTGAGTAACACGCAAGGAATCCAGCTAGAAAATAACACTAACTCTGTCAAACCCAGTCTTTCGCACGAGGGATGGCTCCTCCACCGCATTGGATGCAAAGGCATACGACGTGTTGGTTCACGCCCCTTGTCGCAGCTGTCACTTCCCGCACTAATTCCATCTACAGCCTGCCGACTCTTGCTCAAAATACAGTCTCTCTTCGAAACACAATGCTCATCGCCAACTTGCACTATGTCTGGACAACCAGAGACGTCCAGACGTACAACGCCACCGTCCTATTTCACCGAGCCGAGACCATCCAGTCCCTGAACGAGCAACTTAAAAACCCACACACTCTGAATGTCTTGACGCTTGTGAAACACATTTCAACCTTGTGCTTCACTGATCTTGCTCTCGGCAACATGATAAATGCTGTCGCCCATCTGGATGGTCTCGTCACCATCCTCGATCATTTTTACCCGACCGAAGCCATGCCCAAGTCCCAAGTTGGACTGGAGGAGGAACTCACAAATCGCTACCTGTTATTGTGAGTGCATTGTCCATTGTTATTTTACATGTCGCGCTTCGGATTTTAACAAAACTCACTAGGCAAACTCACATCGTTCTATCTCTCAAAAGTTGGATGCAGCAAAGCCGAGGCCTCTCGCAATTAGCCGGGCAAGCGACCACAGCAGAACTCTCCGAGTACGCGACGTTACTTTTTGACTGGCACTCGCGGGACATTGGAGACCTCCAGCGGCAATTGGACGTAATATCAATGTACCCATTCTTCTTCCTAACGCCACCCCGAACAGCCAGGTTCCAGCACATCGATGCAACGCCCATACTAGAATGTCTCAAACCCTTGACAAATTCAGCCGTAAATATGAGCGGGTCAATACAAGGCCCAAATCAGACGAATGATCCGGCTTGGGCCTGGATCCAAATTATAATATCCCGGCTGCAGCACGCGCTAGCGGAGTCTCACGTGGCATCTCTGTATGGCTCGACTGGGGGTGCTAATCGAAATGATCAAACACTCCAGAGCTCTTGGTTTAGCATCGCTGCTGCGGCCGGGCTTTACGTTCACTCTGTTTTGGGGCTCTGGAACTCTGGCAACCCAATCAACCCGCAACTCTACAGATACATCATGGCGGCACTTTTGCAGGACTTGACCAAGCACAAGAACTACCTACAGAAGAACACCTTGACCGACTTTTGGCTCTGGAAACACTTTATTTACTCTTTTAGCCTCAGGCTGCATCAGGACCAGATATACAACAAAAGGTTACAACCGCTAGAAAGCTTTTTCCGTAATTCGCTCCGAGCCTGGAGCCAAAGCTTGGGTGTCACTGAATGGGAAGAGGCTCGGGAGCGACTGCGGAAATTTGCCTGGCCTACAGAGCCTGCACACGCTCTTCTGGCTAGGGATGTATGGGAACGTGCTGTTCAACCGGAACAGGAGTACAATTGAGTCGATGACCATAACAGCATCACGCTCAAAGCTCACGTATATCTGTTGTCACCTTTTGGGACACTCGGCAGGACTCCAATTAGTGTTAATCTTAGTATTTTAATGCAGGTGCAGAGGTACACCACAGCATTATATGGCAACAGTCTTTTTGAACTACATGACGAGGGAAGTTGAATCAAGGCCATGTGAGCTGGCTGTTGAAGAAGGGTACACGAAGGGATTTAGGACGATTTTAATTAAATAAATTCAGGTCACATGGACTGTGGTGCTAAATAATTAGCACTGTGAGGCTGCTTTCTTCTAAGTGTGTTATTGAAGCTGTTCGACTACCCCGCACAGTACTGGAACCCCCACGGCCGCTCGTGGAGATGATGAGCCCGTCATCGGAATCACGCGCAGCCAACAGCTTGCTCCGCATTAGCTAATCTGGTCACGGAATGGATAAACTCTAAAGATTTGTAGCCTCGTTGACCTGATATCAGGATGCACTAGCGCAATGCACACCCAAAGGCGTGTCACTGCGTGTAGGACAATGCCGTTGTATGGTAAATCCAAATTATTCACAAGTGAGCGTTGCTATGATGAAGAAGGGATCTCTTTTTGCCAAATGCCGTTACTAAGCAGCGGCGGTTTGAGCCAGTAGGCCGCGGCCGCATGTGAATCAGTTGCTGTTCAACGATTCGTGCCCGCACGTGAGCAGACAGACAGTCACGAGTCACCTCCCAATCCAACAGGTCCTCGACGGGGGAGCCTCCCCTCTTTCCTACACCCGAAATTTGAGCCATTTTCAAGTCATGAGCAGTGATCCTTCGTCCAAAAGTCAACAACGGTTTGAGATACATGGACAACAAATTGGCCCTCTGCTCGCTAACGACACCAAGCAAGTACTTGGCAATTCGACTGTGTCCGAGGTTGTTGCATTTGAGGCCATCAATTCTCAGACTCAGTCCAATTTCCTCCAGTTGCTTCCAGCTGAGATCCGTGACAAGATCTATCTGGAGGTCTGGCGTCAAGCTGGCCTCTCACAGCATATTCTGGAGTACTCCACCGGCGACGGAATAGTTCATCATCGCCATGCGCGATGCGTCACCGAGTTTGATAGCTCTCGGGGCCAACAGTCTTGGCCTAAAGGCCTGCCTCCCCTCGTTGCTTACCGACGTTGGTGCTTAGAGACGGTGTCATGGAGCAAGACTTGCTTTACCTGCACAGGTAGGTTCAGCAACGGCTGGCCCCCTGCACCGATTGAGAAAAAGACGCCGTTTTTACCCATGATCATGTGCTGCAAAACAATGTAAGCATTTAGACGGAAGGTCTATATTCACTCAAAATCCCTCGGAAGTCACTTCGCATGCTTACTGTTTGTAGGCATTTCGAAGTATTAGACTCCATCGCTCGGAATGTTCGGTTCATTTTCGAGGATTGCATGCATGCATATAGATTCTTCGCCATTCCAAGACAGCCGATGATGCTCCAGCTACGTCATATTCTTATTACAGAAGTATTCGGGGTCGAATCAGACCAAAACAAGGGATGGGACCAATTGACGGACATGATCAACGCCCTTCAGCACCTCCAAACGTTGTATGTTTGGATGGAATATAGTCGCAAGAACTGGCGCAATGACAAGCCTCGTCGTACTATTCATAGGCCTAGGCTTTGCGCCTGTTTTGCCCCACTGCCTTCTCATATTGAGCTGAAGTTTTCTGTCCCACTTGATTCGCTGCACCTAAGCGACAGCTCCGAGGAGCCTTTAACCTTCGCCAGATTTATTGAGAGAAGGGGTGGACTGATTCACGGAGCTACGATGCCAATGGTGGTAGGGGCTAGGGGTATGGATATTTGAGAAGTGATTAGGCGCGGATCTATTCTTCTTCAAGTTCACTTTATTCCACAACATATACGACATGAAATTCTATATGGTTTATTTAAAACCTAGTATGTGTTTCATCTTAAGAAGATTTCAAGATAATGTGTCCAAATTAAACTTGGGCAGCATATTTATGATTTCGAGATGGGCTACTACATTAGCCTGACATGGCAGCGGTTGGGGTTGAACCCGCCAAAAAGGCGTTAATTTGTAGCAATTGGTGCAAAGGCGAAGAAGCTATGCTGTGACGCCTTTTATTCTTTAAAAGAACGTCCATCTAGGTCTCTGAAGCCAAGGTTCCTGCCAGCTGTCTTGAGGCCGCTAATGCCGCTTGCCGGGTTCTCCACGAGCGCCGGCAAAGGCGGCGACTCCCGCCTTAGCTTGGACCCTCAATTAGCCGGCCCCACAGGCCTCGTAGTGAACGGATCGATAAGCTAGTCTCGGTGGGTGTTGTTTAGCACGGCGTTTTTGGGGCATGTTGCCGTGTTGTTCATCTAGCGGCTACGTCAACGGCTATCTGCTAGTTTTGGCTCTCGAGTTGTCGACGCAGGCTTTAGTTGAAGCTAGGGCTATGTTGCCTTAAATGATGTGGCTTGACGATGCTGGCGCTTTCAACGGCTTTGGGATGCCTGCGCTGCAGCCAGTGTTGAGGGCATTACTAGCGAGATTGTACATGCACTAAAGCTAGTGGTATTGAGGTGGTCCCAATTCCTCGATCAATCTTGCGCTCAAGCTAAGACGCCGTGAGTTTCAGAGAGTATGGTATGGCATCAGGCCGGAGCGCTGGAGTATGTGATTTGCCAAAGTCGGCCTTCTTGGGCGCTTCTGTCAACATTCATTTATAGATGAATGGCCAAGATCCTACCAGATGATAGCAAAAATATGAATTCAGCAGACGGCATGAAAAGGCTGATTTCTTAGCGCTGGGATTGAGTAAGCTTGCCAATGTGCGCACGCCACGAAGGCACCAGCATCATTGTGGCTGCAGCCGTGGTTGTGCTTCGTGGCCAATCCTTACCGCTTGGAGACTGCTGCACCGGGAATTATATCCTTAAATAGTTAGGCAACTCGTTAGGAAATCGGCTTTGCCCGTCATTGGATGGCAAAAAGAGTCCCAACACGCCACAAACAAGGCTGGCTGGTGCTAGATTGCGCACCACGGCTCACTTCCCCACTGTTGGAATCCAACACAGTATCGCTTTGAGTGC
Source organism: Calonectria leucothoes (assembly GCA_002179835.1). Taxonomy (NCBI): domain Eukaryota; kingdom Fungi; phylum Ascomycota; class Sordariomycetes; order Hypocreales; family Nectriaceae; genus Calonectria; species Calonectria leucothoes. The sequence continues at coordinate 9,091 of NAJI01000323.1, forward strand.
GGTCAGCCTGTCAGCCTCCACTGCCGTATCTGTAAATTCATTGACCAATCATACAACAGTGGTCTGGAAACGGTACATGTGATCTTACCAACATTATACAGCCATGAAAGTCACTGAGACATTTGGGTGGGTCGATACTGAAGTGGAGGCAAACAGCAGTCAAAGGGAGGATTTGGGTTTCTCTCCCGCATCAATTCGCCTCTTGCCGAAGACTTCTCCTCACGCTTTTTGCATTCATTGCGCTCTGTAACTGAGTATTGATAACCTGAGCGCCGAAAAATGGGTTTAGGCAAGCAGGCTCAAAGGAAGCGGAAGTGTCGCTGGGCTCGAGGCATCTGCTGTTGGGCCACTGAAAATGAAGTGGCTGATGGAGGAGTTCCGGTGAGTGATAAACGACGTCTTTGCGGACGGCGATATTTCATCAACTCAGCTGACAAGGTGGTTTGATCTAGCTCTCGGCGATACCGACCCCGTTGACCAAAAGGATCAACTCGCATCGAAACTGTAACCGGCGCCCATACCGACTCACTGACACCCCCACAAAATGACGAAAATAAGCTTTCCACGGCTGCCCAAGAATCAAACCATACCGAGACTCCGGCCGGTTCCAATACCAATAGAACCATGCCACTGCCTTATGGCGGCAATGATGTTGTCACAGTTTCTAAAGAATCCAACCCTGCCGAGACGTTGCCTGGTTCCAATACCAATCCGCCCACACCACTCCCGAATCACGACACGAAGGCTGCCACTATTCCCAAAAGATCAAATTATACCGAGACTGTGATTCGATCCGATACCAACCCATTCGCACTGCTGCCACTGGGCACCAGTGACGCCGTCACAGTTCCCAAAGGATTAAGCCACACCTGGACTGCGGCCGGTTTGAGTGCTACTCCACTGCTAACACCTCCGAACAGCGACAATGATGCCTCTACAGTCCCCAAAGACGCACCTGAGGTGTCAAGCCCAACTTCTAGTAGATCTGAGCTCTGGGACAGAGCTTTGGCACATGTGACTAGTGCGAAGGAGACGGATCGAAAAATTCTCCACATCATCCAGGAGTTCAAGGATGACTTATTGGCGAATGGAAATGAGCCTGACACGACACTAGGATTGGCTGTGAAGATAAGGGAAGCGATGGAACGGAAAATTGCCGACAAAGACATGGAACGAGAAACACATCGATCAAAGATCAAATTGGCCGGAAATGAATATTCCATCCGTGGATTTGTCGACAAGACGGTAAAAATCCTCAATACACTCGTTCCACTTGGCGACGTCATCGTCAGCGCCGATCCCATTCATGCCGCATTACCATGGGCTACTTTCCGATTTATCCTCATGGTGAGTGCAGCGGAGGAAAGCTCATTAGGGAAATTCCTGACTGAATATACCTAGGCTTTGACTGCCACCAACAAATTGGCAAATGAGATAACCTGTGGTCTCGCCCAAGTTACTACATTGATCTCTCAATGTGTCGTTTACGAGAAATTATACAACGCGTCGAACCAGTCGCTCAAAGATCACATTGATGTTCTTCAACGCCTGGAAGAGACCATAGTCCAAGCCTATGGAAACTCATTGCTACTTGTCGGCTTTGCAGTTCATCAAGGCAGGAAGAGTGGGGCTTCGGCCGTTTTCCGCCTCGATGAGATGGGGCCGTATATCCAAAGCCTTCTGGATATCGGCAATGCCCTGATCCAAGCTGCGGACAATTGCAAGAGCTTCTGCAATCACGAGAGTCAGACCAAGGTTGAAGAAATCCTACGCCTGGAGAGGGAATCCAGCCAAGCTATTCAGAAGCAGAGGTAAGTTGAATCAAATGATTCGATGGACAGGAATTGACCTCTAGCAGCGAAGCTATACGTGGTATTGAAAAACATATTGTGATTTCTGGCTTGAAACACGCTACAGGTGCCGGGTTTGATTCTCATGATAATGAACACGATCCGCTATGCCAAAAGGGCACTCGAGTCGAAATCCTCCAGGATATCAAGAGATGGGCATACGATCCGAATGGACCGCGCATTTTCTGGCTACAGGGAATGGCCGGGACGGGCAAGTCTACCATTTCCCGCACAATCGCCCATACTCTTGACAACCTAGGAGATCTTGGTGGCAGCTTCTTCTTTAAGAGAGGCGAGGGTGATCGCAGCCGCGCCGCGAGCCTTTTCACAACCATCAGCCACCAAATATGCTGCAGACACGACGCTTTTGTACCCTTTGTGCAGCAGGCATTTCTGGCCGACCCAGGCGTCACACAAAAGTCCATGGCTACTCAATTTGAAGAGCTGATCGTTAAACCCCTCAATAGAATGAAGCGCGAGGCCTGGGGACCTTCAGGACTGATCGTCATAATTGATGCTCTGGATGAGTGTGATCTAGTAGAAGACGCCACTAGAATCATTGCCCTCCTCTCAAGGAAGGAAATCTATTCCTCTCTAGATCTAAGGTTTTTCATAACCAGTCGACCAGAATATCATATTACATCTCGATTCGGCGAGATTGAAGACAAGTCATACCAAAATGTGGCTCTTCACAAGATGCCAGAGCCTGTGATCGAACACGACATTTCTATATACTTGACGCACAAACTCGCAACTATCAGAGACAAGCGCAATAGGAGGCCAGGCATAAAGCTGCCTGAGGACTGGCCAAGCGAAGAAGATACCCAGAAACTGGTTAATATGGCGACTCCCTTGTTCATTTTTGCTGCAACCGTGTGCAGGTTGTTGGAAGATGAACTGGTCGACCCGATGAGTGAACTCTCTCAAATTCTGAAATCTCCAGCAAGGACGACCGACGAACAGCTCATTGCAACATATGATCCAGTTCTCAAACACTTGGTGGCCAACAGAGTTGGCAAGCGAAGAACTAAAATAGCCAACAGCTTCCGAAATATTGTGGGATCAATTGTCCTGCTTGCCGAACCTTTGTCCATCCTGGCTCTGTCACAGCTTCTCGACGAGAACGAACGTGAGGTGACCGTGCTTCTAGGGTCTCTTCATTCCGTGCTGAGGGTTCCATCAGATGAAAAGACTCATGTTAGGACCTTCCACTTGTCTTTCCGTGAATTCGTTGTGAATAAGGATAGTATTGCCAAGGAGTTCTGGGTTGATGAGGAGAGCACCCACCAGGAATTGGCGACCAAGTGTCTCAAACTTCTCTCAAAAGATAAAATTCTCGACGAGAATATGTGCGAACTGGAAGCGATTGGGAGTCCAGCCACCCAAATCAGCCAGGATACTCTTATCGTCCACCTTCCTCCTCAAGTTCAATATGCATGCCTGCATTGGGTATACCACCTCAAGGAGGGCAAAGCAGTGCTTGATGACGGACACATCGCGTATGAATTTCTTAATCGCCACTTCCTCCATTGGCTCGAAGCATTAAGCCTTATGGGGAGGATGTCAGAGAGTGTTCGGCTCATAGAAGAACTGCAGAATATCGTCGAGGTAAGTACGGCTATACTGGATACCAGGAATCAGCTGACAAACTGTACATAGCCTACCAGCGGCGCAAGGGTGGCAGAATTCCTCCAAGATGCGAAACGCGTCATTCTTCGGTTCCGGGCTGGAATCGCTCATGCACCTCTACAGGCTTACTCGGCAGCGCTTCTCTTTGCGCCGCAGAAGAGCATCGTTAGGAAGAGGTTTGGGAAATATATTAATTGGGTACCGCACCAGCCGATTATTGAAGAGAATTGGAGCGCGTGCCTCTTGACACTAGATGGACACACTCGTAGTCTCTGTTCTGTCGCGTTCTCAGGCGATGGCAAGATGATAGCCTCAGGGGGAGAGGATGGCAGAATGAATATTTGCAGTGCAACAACGGGGGAGCTCCAGCACATGCTAGAGAATGGAAATGTAGTTTATTCAGTCTCATTCGCAAGTGATAGCAGGAGCGTGGCGTCGGGATTGGATGATGGGACAATCAAGATTTGGGATACAGTCACAGGTCAGCTCCAGCGCACGCTACAAGGGCATACCGAGGGGGTGAATTCTGTAGCCTTCTCGGGAGATGGCAGACTACTTGCATCAGGGTCAGGTGACTGGACAATCAAGGTTTGGGAGGCGACAACAGGCGAACTCGCGCACACTCTCGAGGGCCACAGTGACTGGGTCAGGTCTGTCGCATTCGCAGGTGATGGCAAGACACTTGCATCGGGGTCATATGATGGAACAGTGGAAATTTGGGACGCAGAATCAGGAAACCTCCAACAAACACTCGAGGGCCATACAGATTACGTCATGTCTGTCGCATTCGCGCCCGATGGTGACCTGATTGTATCCGGGTCATCCGACAAGACAATTAAGGTTTGGGATACGGCAAGTGGGGCGCTCCAGCACACAATCCACTGTCAGGACCGGGTCTGCTCAGTCTCATTTTCGGGCGACGGCAAGAAAATAGCTGCGGGATTGCACAACGGCACACTCATCATTCATGATGCCGCAACGAGAACAGTCCAACAAACACTCCACGCGCATCCTAACAGAATCAGCTGCCTTTCCTTCTCACCCAGTTCAAAACTAATTGCATCGGCATCGCATGACCGCACAGTCAAGGTCTGGGACATTACAAACCAGATGGCCCAGAAGAACCCAGAGAGACACTCATGGCAGATCACAGAAATTGTATTTTCCAGCAATGGCATGCTTGCGGCATCCGCATCTTACGATCAAACAATCAAGATTTGGGATCCCATAGAGGGAACAGCCCGACATACACTTCAGGGACACAAGGACTACGTTCGGTCAGTTGCTTTCTCTTCTGATTCCAAGCTACTAGCATCTGGATCAGATGACAAGACAATTAAAATCTGGGATACAGCAATGGGCACTATAAAATACACACTTGAGGGACACGAGGACTGGGTTCAGTCAGTTGCTTTCTCTTCTGATTCCAAGCTACTAGCATCTACATCAGATGACAAGACAATTAAAATCTGGGATACAGCAATGGGCACCATAAAATACACACTTGAGGGACACGAGGACTGGGTTCAGTCAGTTGCTTTCTCTTCTGATTCCAAGCTACTAGCATCTACATCAGATGACAAGACAATTAAAATCTGGGATACAGCAATGGGCACTATAAAACACACACTCAAGGGACACGAGCACTATGCTCAGTCAGTTGCTTTCTCTTTTAATTCCAAGCTACTAGCATCTGGATCAGATGACGAGACAATTAAAATCTGGGATACAACAGAGTGGACGTTGCAGGAGACAATCGACATCGGGTTTAAGCCTGACAGTCTATCATTTGCACTAGATAGCTCGTACCTACTAGTGGAACCAGGCCGTTTGCGTTTAGATATTGCCCGTAATTCTTCTCGCAGAAAGACTGAAGATGAAGATAGCTTTGGTCTTAACAGGGAGAAGATCTGGATCCAGCGCAACGGGAAGAACCTTTTGTGGCTTCCTCCTGATTATCGACCGGTCATTTCGAAAATCTCGGCTTCTGAAAAGCAAATCGGCCTGGGCTACAGCAACGGAGCAGTGCTTTTTATTGGATTCTAGGTGCCCATTTCCATTTAGCCAGTAGTATAATAGCCCTAACTTAAAGATGATTCCCTTGTAGTTGTTTTGGGCCGTCACCCGTTAAACAACTCGCTGTGTTCTTTGTTTGCCTTTACTTGTTGAGATTCGAAATGACATTCTTAATCCGCAATTCATAGCAGCAGAGACCAAATTTAAAAATCGACTAGCACCAAAAAAGCCTGGTTTCAACTTTAGAGGCATAATCAGCGTGTCCGGGCTTGAGTGCTGTAATTGAATTTAAATTACATCATTTACTTGACTACATTGTCCCGTCATCTTCCATGTATAGTATTGCTCCTTTCCCGAGTAACCTCGGGAATTCGTATTGGCCTGATGATGTTATAAGCCTGCAATTTCGAGCCGATTGGAAGTCTCTGACAATCACTCCGCAATCACATGGTCACAATTCAAATGTCATTGCTTTAAGTTTTTCGGTATGTTTCTGCCTAAAAGGAGACACGGAACTCGGCCCGCGGACACATAATGACTATTGCAATCACGGGAGTGTAAATATAATATAATCATTATTCATCACAAACTAGTGTGGTCTAATGGTTCATCTATACACGATATGCCGAATTCATTTTCGTCATTTAGACCACCCATGCATCTGCGATCATCTTTGAAAGCGTACTGAGCGAAGTAAATCGGATAAGACTGACATACACTCTCTCAAACATTAGACGCAGCTATATTTCATAGCTGGTAATCGTTGTACACCACCCCATCCCTGTTACTCCGTTTTACCACATCGAGTGCTCTCTTCACAATTTATCCCCGCAGTCTTGTGTATGGCAATCCAGGTATAACTTCCGGCATTCAGAATTTGGTCATGTATTCAACCATTAGACTCGGAACTTGAAAACTGCCGGAACGTTGAACGGTGCTTCTAGAGAATCTCTTATAACGAAACGGATAAGCTTTGGAATACATCAGTCTTGAAACAACATCGATTGTGCATAGGTTTGAGTCTCTGTCCTGCATATAAGCTAGGCTTTGAGGTGAGTAAAAGCCTCACTTATCCCCGGGCTGACTTCATAATCATCGTTGTGATGATTCTTATCATTTTCTTCGTCCTCCACTTTCACCTACTCGCCTTTTTAAATGTAATGCTTTACGACCATGCCTCACTCCTGTTGGAAATCCCCGAGAAGCGTCCTTCTTTTACGCGGGTCGAACAAAACCTTGCTCTACAATCGCAGTCTGTTTGTTGTAGCGATTCATCTCACGAAATCCCGCAAAGTGTCGATTACATAACTATGAGAAAGCTTGCTGAGCTCCATTGGGTGTGTTCCATTGTATCAACACCATAGGTGATCTGGTGATTAGAAAAGTGCCGGTAACAGCCAACTAAACATATTTCTAATCGATGTTATTTAATATTCTTTGCAACAAGGGCACACACACACACACTCTCTCTCTCAGCACAAATCGATGGCGCAAGAAGGCTAAAAGCAATACGAGTCTAAAAGGTGAGGCTCCTATGCTTCTCGTCTCATCTCGTCTAAGCTCTTCTGATCAACTATTTGCTCTTCAACGCAGGGGAGCAGCGGATTGTCGTCTTGCTAGGGTCAGTCAGTCTCAGCTTTGACAGGCACCCCATTGGCGACGTTATGACGAGCACTGAACCAAGAATAAATAAACCAGAACCTAGCTTCTATGCGCATTCTGGCTCTCACTAGTGAACACCAGAAATTCAGGTAACTCTGCAGAAACACAGAATTAATTGACCTTGATGCTCGATTTTCTTCAATTCATGTATAGACTTGCCGGAATCTAACCACTATGATGCCAGTGAAGAAGATAATAACGACAAATCTCTCCAATGCACAGTTCGAGTCTAAATTGTGCATATAACATAGGTATTTACTACACAATTCCAGAATTCTTGGCGATAAAGTATCTTTTCCGCTGGTAACTTACACAACATTCGTAAGTCTGGCATGATTTTTTAGTCGGCCCCCAAAAGAAATAGCGTTGACTTTGCTGGCGTGCTTAACTAGCTCCGACAATGTGCCTTGCTGAGCCCCCAATTGCGCGTCAGTCAGCCTTACCGCCTTGCACGTTGGCTGCCATGGTTTCCTTCTCGTCCGCCGCTCCGTCATCGTCTCTGAGGGACAGCGTCTTGGCAACCGGCAAAGGGCTCGCACACACTGCCGTGCACCACCGGAGAGGCCCGCAAAGCCCCATTCCTCGCGACGGCGGAGGATACATGGAGTCGTTGGATTGGTCCGGCAGCTCTGAGTGCGCACCAGTAAGCCACGGCAAAAGCGTGATGACGACTAACCGTTTTGAGACACAGCCACTAAGGTCGTCCACCCGCTCCTTGTCAGCAATTGACGCGTAGCTGGACCGGCAAGTGCCAACGCTAAAAGTATGCATAAGTCCCGTTAATCAGACGAAATGTTTGCCATACAGTTGCACAGAAAACCCCGTGTTAGGCATGGTAGAAAGTGCCCGATGTGTGACGAGTCGCTTTATGGCGGCGCGCGTGGGGGGCACGAAATGTGAAGATTTCTTCGGGTTGACAACTCCCTCGTTGGGGAGCGGGGGAGGAGATGCCGAAGGCTGGGCTTGGCGAATTTGTACAATTGGGCGGGTGCTTTGGCTTGGCATTTGGCAAAGCTGACAAGAGATGCAAGGGCCTAGATCGACCACTTGCATTCTGCTACTGAGCCCTCTTCCGCGGATATGGCTACTCCAGGCCTCCTTCGATCCAGCCACGACCAGCTTGGCATGGACACCGAGCGTTGTCTGTCTCGGCGCAATGGCAAGGTAGACCTGGGTCGAGAGCAGTGGCGGGCTGCGGATAACGGTTGCCAGCGCAAGAGCCAAGGTTCTTGCGAGCGAGCTGGATGTCAAGTGCAGCAGGTGGCTTTTTTATTGCGCCATGATTGCCCGTGTCTTGGCCGAGGTTTGAAATCAGGCTGTGAGGTACATGGTAGTGCCCATGGACAGTGACCTCCTCGATGGCAACGTCGCCCAGCTTGGCGGGGTCACATGCGAGTATCAGTACGAGGGGGAGGGGGGAGTGTCTCAATTGTCCATGCCATTTGCATCTTTTTGCAGCAGTCAGCATAAAGTGTCTCTCGGCGGCTGGTAATGGAGGATGGGAAAGCGCCAAGATTCTAGCTCTCGCGCGTCCCCGTATCTGAAGGATGGGATTTCTCTCCAGGGCCTCACAAATTGCATGGCACGCCATATATCCCGCAGATAGCAGCCAGCGCATTGGCTCCTTTTCGCACATGGAATCGCAGGCGCCCCTCATCTTCAATACGAACCATCCAGAAGCGAATCTAGGGCTGAATCGACCCCTCAGCTGGCCGGGTCCTGCAGTCAGCTAGTCCCTCCTTGGGCTCAGACCAAACCGTCTCAACCTTCTTTGGCCGGCTGGGCGCGTGTGGCCCCCCCCTGCACTCGCCGCAATCACACCGCAGCTACTGCTTACAGGCGCACCAGGATTGGCCGCCACGGCTGCAGGCTCTCAGATTGTTGGTCATCAGCGTCGCACCCCGAAAATCACTTGCGGCGTGGTAACATGGCCGATCCCCACGGACGGGCTTGGTGCCGCAAGCACGCGGCAGAAAAATTGGTTGACCAGCATCGGAATCCGGAGCCCAACCACTCCCGACCGAGGTGGTGTGCGTTGCGGCTCAAAAGAGAGAGAAAATAGGCTTAGATAGTGGCCAGCTGCTTATTCGTGCAAAATACCATTAAACTAGCACACCTGGCCGGTAAACGGGCCATCCCTTCTCACCCTTGACTCTCGCTCGTCTCCCCCCACAGCAGCCAACCGGTCGCATCAAGGTCCAGCGTCGGCGCCAAACGGTGTCTAGGCCCTGGAAATGGCTTACGACTCCAGAAATGACGACTGGAAGCCAGTCCCGAACCATTACAGCAGCCCGTCGCAGAATTCGGATGCGAGGGAAACGTTCAGTTCTGTAGCGAGCCCTGAGACGTCGTACCAGGGCCGCTTTCACCAGGCCCAGGCGTCCCCTCGGCCTTTCTACATGTACGACCCGAATTCCTCCATCGATTCTCCGTACCCGTCGCCGTCGCATGGATGGGATCCTTTGCAGCAGAACCCTCCTTCGTACAGCCAGCGGAACGAAAGCCTCGCCGGATTGCTCAATACGTTTCGCGGCGATCGATCGCCTACCCTGCCAGGGGCACCTCCCAGTGGGCCGCCGAAATGGTGGACTCCCGTGGCCGTCTACTACAAACGGCACTGGACGCCGGCTTGGAGCATGATGTTCTTCTTGTTCGCGGGCATTGCCTTTGCGTGCGGCCATCATGTCTATTATCGCCATCTTGACGGCACAGTGCCCGACCAGCAGCTGCGAAAACTCCGATATGGAACCGCATTGGCCTTTTTTGCAAAGACAAGCCTCCTTACCGCTGTCATTCTGGCCTATCGCCAACGCGTGTGGATGATTGTCCGCCGCAAGATTCTACCCCTCAGCGTCGTCGACTCACTGTTTGCAGCCGCCGAAGATTTGCTGTCTCTGCTCCATTGGGAGGCATTCAAGCGCGCCAGGGTGGCCATGCTTCTTGCTTTGTATGTCTGGTCGACCCCACTGGTAGTCATCCTAACATCAGAAACACTTTCGGTCCAGCCGAAACTTGTCCGACAGGAAAACGTATCTTGCGCTGGCATTCAAACTCTCAATTTTGAACACGAGTCGACGACTGATTTTCGTAACCCGGTAAGAACCGACAAGGGCCTCATTCAACTTTCCGTGTCCATTTGGAATGCGACTGTGGGATGGGACGATTTCAACCGGAGTGACCCCAATTCATTTGATTACTGGACTTCAAGCAGTTTGCAATTCGAAAAGCTCGCCTCAAACAGCCGATATCTCGGCAAAACACTATCGCGAGACAAGGCCGCCCAAGAAATATGCGGACAGGGATGGAACTGCTCCTACACGATTGAATTCACCGGCCCCGGCTACAAGTGTACGGAACTTGCAAGCGGCGTCAATGCCACCGTGCCACTGCTCAGGAACGAAACATCGCCATTCAACATGAGCATACTGCTGCCAGAAGGAGATTTCAAATACTTTGCACGAAACGACCAAGGAGATTACGGGGAAAGCCAGCTTGCCGATGTCGAGATTGGCGGCATGCCAAAATGGGGACCACCATTTCCTCCGAATCTGGGAGCCTTTAGAACCGAGCCCTTGCTGTGGATAGGCTACGTCACAACCAACTGGGACCCGCTGAAGGTCCCTATCAATCGTACATTTAACGCGACCTGGGACAACGACACGTTTATTCCTCACATTATCGGGTGCGAGCACTACAAGACGGAATATAAGGTCAACATCACGTACGAAAACGAAATCCTGTCGGCCAAGTTCCTGAGCAGCAAAAACATTTCCAGAATCATTGAAACCCAATTCCTTCCAGGCGAGTCCATAAACATGACGGGCTTGCTCGACACGACATCGGCAACGCCCGAAAGTGGCTATGTGCTCCCCCAAAACGTGTCGCGGTACCGCGAAATAGCGGCGTACCACTCCGTGGGCAAGCAACTGAGAGATTCGCTAAACGGGTCCATCAACCTGGGCAATATTGCCCTCACCGACGTGCACGTCACGCGGCTCGTCGACAAGCTCAATTACATGGCGGTTCCGGGCTTTGCAAACGAGGTCGAGAGCTACTACCAGGACATGGTCTTGTCGATGCTGTCGGATCCGCAGTTCGCCGTCGTGTCGTGGGCGCACGACCCCAGCATCATGGCCGGGCAGCAGATGGAGGAGGGGTACGGCAAGGGCCTGTACAACTGCACCAGGGAGCGCACCACCAACTCGTACAAGTACCACGAGCGCGACCTGTGGCTCGTCTACAGCGTCGCCATCCTGCTCGCCACAGTCGCCGTCGCGCTCGGCATCAGCGCCATGCGCCACGAGAAGACGTACCGCGACACCAGGTTCTCGTCCATTGTCGCCGTCACGCGCGGCCGCAGCCTCAACGACATCGGGTGGGACGGCGACGGCGGCGACGTGAGGAACATCAAGCTCGGCTTCGGAAAAGTCCACGACGTCGACGGCAACCAAAAGCACGGCTTCGGGCTCGAGGGCGAGGTCGCCCAGGACAAGCCCGATGGGCCAACGCTCCGGTCGCCCGTCATTCAGATGAGGGAGTGGCGCGAGAGGAGAACAGCCAGCAGGCTGATGGATGGGGATGGGCCTAGGCAGCTATAAATAACGGCGTTTCTATTCTTTTTTCTTTCTTTTGGGACGTATACACGATCTCAGTGTTTCTACTACATGAGGCTACGGCATGGGTGGTTTGGCGTCATATTTGTACACTTTATGCATAGTAATTAACTCTTTTGATGACTGCTTTTGGAGCAAATAATGAAATCAGGAGCAGTAACCCTGCAGAGTTGTCGCCCTCTATTGGTGTACGAACGAGCCTTGCTCAGCCGGTCCCGCCAAGATTACTCCCGGTTTTGTCATTGGCCAATCTCACCGTATTCGATGGCACGATAGCAGCCTCGTATAGCATGTCGCAATCGTCATTCACCTCGTATGTGCCCAGCTTGCTGTTCGTACTGCCTATAACTTCCTTTTTGCTGTTGCAATAAAATCCCATCTAGCCAACTCATTCCATAAATTCACCCAGAAAGAGCCCGACAGCGTCGCATTATTCCTCATCCGCTTGCGCATGCGAGACTATCACCATGGCTCCAAGCCCCGCACTCCTTTTGCATGCCGTCTCTACAACCTCCACTGCCATCTTTCTCTTGATGCTCCCAGCTCAAATCCGGAAGCTTCAAAATTTCAAAATTCAACGCGATGCAGGCCGAAGAGGCCTTTTAAAGGCTGTCTGTATTCTCTTGCTCCTTGCTCAACACCATCAAAGTCACGGCTAATGCTCACCGTGGCCCAGGCTCTTGCTTTACTGCTATCGGCTATACTGTTATCACATTCCTCAGAAATCTCAGTCAACGAACTCAACCACAAGACCAGTCTCTCAGTCTCGAATTCTGCTTCAATTCTGTCCACTCTTGGCCTCAGTCTACTTCTCCTGCAAGAACAACGATGGTCTCAGCAAACCTCGGATCTTGCAACCCTTCATCTTCTCACAGCCATTGTTTGCGATGTCCTTCATCTAGTTTCGCCTCTTTATATCTCTGAAGGCACAAGTAACTTACATATAGTACTTGTCCGCTGCTTGATACGTTCCATCCTCTTAGTAACGCAATCTCATGCCAAGCACCAAGCATCTCATGCCCCCAGTGCACCTCTCTCCCCCGACGACACTCATGGCATGCTTAGTAGAGCATTCTTCCTCTGGATTAACCCTATCCTTGTGCGCGGATACAACAATATCCTCACAGACAAGGATTTACCGTCCCTCAGTCAAGATATGAGACCGAAGCTGACCAGGGAAGCAATCCTTCAAGCTTGGTCTAGACGAGGTAAGTGAACAATCCGGTGCCTTTTTCTTCCAATTATTCATAATATCAGCCAAACCCGAAACCAAAATCACATTGCCCTTAGCTTTACTCGAGTGCCTCAAGAGACCATTCTTCGGGGCCATCATACCAAGGTTGTTTATGATTGCACTCACCTATTCTCAGCCTATCCTGATCAAAGAATCAATTAAATACGTTGGAAAATATCCTGCGGGAGCAGAGAACGAGGGTTTCTGGCTTATTATGGCGACCATCACAATTTACATTGGCCTTGCGGTGAGTTACATCTCCTTCTTTTTCCTTCATGTTGCCTCTTTCGACCCCCCACAAACTCATTGCGTCTCTTAGCTCTCTACGTCGGCTTATAGATATCGCATCAGCAAGCTAAGACTTATGACGAGAAGCGCTCTCGTGGGACTGATTCACGACAAAACCATGAAGTCGCCCAGCATCGCTTATGACAACGGTGAGGCTACTACACTTGTGAGCACTGATGCAGACAGTCTTGATGATATTGCCGGCATGGTCCACGACACGTGGGCACAGGTGGTTGAAGTGGTCATCGGAATTACGCTCTTAGCCAGCCAAGTTGGATGGATCTGGCCCCTTCTGTTGTTTTTCATCTACCGTATGTCAATCTCCATCAACCCTGGACCTGTTACTGAAAGACTTGCAGTCTGCTCTCACATGAGTCGGTTCGTTGCAAAGCATCTGCGGCCTCGCCAAAAGTCTTGGAACAATGCCACACAACGCCGCATGGCCGCTACAAGCTCCATGCTTGGTGCAATGAAGGTGGTCAAAATGCTGGGCTTACAACAACATCTTGCCGATCGCATTCAAGACCTTCGAAAGATAGAGCTTTGGGAAGCCTCGAAGCTGAGGTGGGTTACTGTGTATTACAACGCATCTGGTTTGTCATGACTCGCTATCGAATGCCTTTTTATCTTCGCGCTAGCTGACACGACAGTAGCCAATGCACTGGGGATATTCTCTCCGGCAATCACACTAGTTCTTTTTGCTGTGATGTCTGTAGCTCGTGGAAACCAATTAGACACCGAGACCGCATTCACCACCATGGCAATTCTCGGCATGGTCACACATCCCGCCAACATGGTCATGACCGTCGTGCCGCGAGCGGTAGCAGCATTTTCTGGGTTTGAAAGGATCCAAGATTTTTTGCTTCGTCAACCTTTACAAAACTTTCGAGAAATCTTCCCCAAGCAGACTTCAGACAAACTTTTATCAACTTCTCGGCCAGACCAAACAAAATCCAGCCCCATTATTGATATTCGTGAAGTACGAATTGGCAGCAAGCAGTCAATATTGAACAATGTCAGTGTGGAAATAGCACCAGGCTCACTCACCATTATTTCAGGCCCTACTGGTAGCGGCAAGTCGACACTGCTACGCTCTATTTTAGGTGAAGTGGTCCCCACGCACGGCTCAATCAGAGTATCTACTCAACGCATTGGGTACTGCGCTCAGAAGCCGTGGTTACCCAACGGCACAATTAAAGAAGCGATTTACGGTGCCGAAAACATTGTTGATGATGTTTATGAAAAGAGTGGTGAGGGCTGGTATCACGAAGTAATAAATCGATGTTGCCTCGCGCACGATCTTGATTCTCTGCCTGATGGAGATCAGACTCAAATCGGCAGCAGGGGACATAATTTGTCTGGAGGACAAAGACAACGCGTGGTATGTTGACCAGTTTTCCACCACGCACACATTCTAACCACAATTATAGGCACTAGCACGCGCATTGTTTGCAAAATGCGACGTGCTTGTCTTAGATGACACCTTCAGTGGCCTAGACGGCGAAACGGAGCAAACAGTGTTCAATAACCTATTTGGGCCCACAGGCATAACACGGCGGTTGAATACCACTGTCGTGCTGGTTTCTAACTCGAGTACGTTTATTTCAGACAACTTCCCCACTTCCTGGCTTATTCCCCCACAGGTCAGTATTTCCAAACTGCAGATCACATCGTGGTTCTCGGGGATGGCGGCGTCGTAGATCAAGGGAACTGGCATAACATCAAGATCAAGGCCGCATCGATAGATAAGTTCTCTACTGGCTGCCAAATCAGAAACAGCAGTTACTTGTCATCGAATTTCGACAAGCTCAGTGCCCGGTTGCGACTCAAAGATGAAATGGAACAAGATCTTGTAAGGAAAAGCGGCGATACCGCTTTATACAGTAAGCTTTCATTCCACGTTCGCGAGTATTGCTAATCAAAAACAGTGTACTATATGGGATTCATTGGTACCACAAACCTCGTTTTACTTGTTATCCTCACGGTATCATACTCTTTCTTCATCACCACTCCACAATACTGGCTTCAGCTATGGACAGAGTCGGGCAACGGGAGCACGACATTCTATGTTGGTGGATTTCTCTTCTTATCCACTATGTCATGGATGTCCACCAGCACTCAGATGTGGTGAGTACTGTTAAGAAAAGAGAGTAGTGGTTTTTATCATTGACGACCCAACAGGTCTGTCGTCATCCGTCTTGCCCCACAATCAGGTCTACGACTCCATGCACGCCTTTTACACGTCATCACCAGGTCAATACATCGAAAGCCGTCACAACGTGGTCCTACAGATTGCTAAACTGTAACAGCGCGCCCTTGTCATATTTTTCAAATACCAATAGCGGTTCAATTATCAACAGGCAAGCACTTGTAGCATGTTTATACTTTGATACTAATGGTATATAGATTCAGCCAAGATATCCCGCTCATGGATAAGCAATTGCCTTCTGCATTGCAAGCCCTTGTTATCCGTCAGTCCCTTCCTACTCTTGCGGGTCAAACTAACCACATTTCCAGAGATATTCAAGCTGGCCATGCAAATCATAATCCTCTGTGTAGCGGAAAAATGGCTCGCACTTTCGCTACCACCCAGCATCGTCTTGATTTATCTTGTTCAAAGGTTTTACCTCCAAACTTCGAGGCAGCTCAAGTTTTTGGAGTTGGAGTCAAGCGCAAAAGTCTTTTCGAACTTTTTGGAATCAGTAGGTGACACAATCCGTAAACTCAGTAGCATACTGATTTTTTAGATCGAGGGCCTCGAAACGATACGATCTTTCGGGTGGTCGGACGCCGTAACTAATGCCAACGCACTGTGTATTGAGTACTCCCAGCGACCAGAGCTCCTCCTTATATGCCTTCACAGGTGGCTTAAAATCGTGCTAGATCTTTTCATCGCGACTCTCGCCACAGGCGCCATTGCGATTGCCGTCTCATTTCGACAACATATCAGCGGTGCGCAAGTTGGCATCGCGCTTAATATTATGCTCGTCGTCAACTCGACGCTCATTAAACTTGTGATGAACTGGGTTACACTAGAAACGTCTATTGGGGCCATCGATCGTTTAAAAACGCTCGAGGAAAAGACACCCACGGAAGGTGCAGGTGCATTGAACTTGGACCCCCCAAAGGACTGGCCTTCTCGAGGACAGGTCGAGCTACAGAACATCACGGCATCGTACAAGTAAGAATGATCTAAAGCTTAGCGATAGAGCCACATTGTAACTAACAATTGAAATTGTCAGTCCCGAGTCTGTTGCTCTGCAAGGTCTAACCCTAAACATTAAAGCGGGTCAGAAACTCATCGTCTGTGGGCGTACGGGCAGGTAAGTCATTTCACATTTTCAAATTATTTTCGGTATATTGACACAAAGTTTCAGTGGCAAAAGCACCTTGCTTTTGACACTGTTGCGGCTTCTAGAGCTTCAATCCGGGAAGATCGAACTTGATGGAATTGACATTGGGCAGGTCGGGCTGGATTTGCTACGACAACGATGCTTCATTGCTGTCTCTCAAGATCCCCTTCTTTTGCCGAACGAAACATTACGGTTCAACCTGGATCCAGGCGCCTCAGTACCAGACAAAGTTCTCATCGACGCGTTGACGAAAACAGGTCTGTGGTCACATTTCTCCGAGAACAACACACAAATCAAAACAAAGGGGCCCACTGACATTGGCACGTCAACTCTGCTTGAGTATCCCATCTTTGACCAGAAATTGTCGCTTTTCCAGGAACTGTCTGTCGGACAAAGCCGACTCTTCGCGCTATGCAGGGCACTCGTCAAAGTGAATTCATTACGACAGTCTGGTTTGAAGCCTGTCGTCATTCTGGATGAAGTCACATCCTCTCTTGATGCTGCTACCGAATCCTCTATTCATAACATCATTGACAACGAGTTTACCAAACACGGCCATACCGTCATTATGGTTTCACACAAACTGGGCGGATCGAAGAAGCAGACAAAAGGCGAACGGGATGTCGTGGTGCTGCTGGTGGATGGAAAGTTGCAGAAATTCTCAGAAGCGCAGGACTATGATTCTTAAACAAACTTTGATGTTTTTTTTTTTGCAAAAAAGCCATTTTTAACATGTAGAATGCAAAAGATGAATTATTTCTCCCTTTGCACATCTCAGCCGCATAAGCATGCATAGATAAGAAAGGTGGCTCTTGCTTCACCAATCTCGCTGTGGAGCCCTTTGTCCCAGACAAGCAAATATCGACACAATAAAGTCCCAACTTGCATACCGAAAAAGAAAAACAGAAACCTATTTCGTCATGGCGTCCAAACTAATGCCGGTAGTTGAATTACGTATGGCGTCAGGTGGGACAGTGGCAATCTGGGGGTGAGATTTAGCGCAACGCGCTAGCCTCAGCCCCCAGGGCTGATAAAACCAGCTTTGTATCCCCTATTTTGAAAAAAACCTCACAACTTGTCTTGGCACCGACGCCGTGACGGGTCAAGAGAGAAAAGAATGGTTGCTTGTGGGTGGAAAAGCTTTGACAAATTCGTCGCTGCGCTCTGGGGGAGCGGCAAAGCTCCCCATGGAAGCTTATCTGGAATCCTCAAACTTCTCGGCCTGGTAGCCTTTGCCACATGTCTGGGAACCACGTATTTTGCGTTGACGACAGAAAAGCTGGCAGTTCATACAGTCGCAAGTCCCCGGCCCACGCCATTCCCATCATATCCTTACCTCGAGGTCGTTTATCCAGACAAAGACTCTCCAGATTACGGCATTCTTTGGCCCTACCGCAAATTCAAAAGCTCGCCCTTTCTCCCGCCATACTTCAACATCACCGGAAATGGAGGCCAATTATCAGATGGTTATTTGTTCATGACCCCGAAGGATCGCAATGGAAACGGACAGGCGCAAAATCTCCCCATCATCATGGGGCAAGACAATGAGCTAGTCTTCTGTCTGGATAAGCAAGCCAATAGCAACAACTTTGGTGTACAAAATATCGACGGCGTACCTCACCTAACGGTTTGGCTGGGTAAGAGCATCAAGGGCCACGGATACGGTGAGGTATTGGTTCTCAATTCCGACTACGATGAATCCTGGGTCAAGCTGGATCCGTCCATCAACATCAACACCATCAAGCCAGAACACCCGGGACCACTCGACTTTCATGAACAGACTGTCACGGATCGCGGAACCATCTTGGTCGATTCCTACAACACCAGCCGCTACGACCTCACTCCGCTCGGAGGTAAAGAAGACGGCTGGCTTGCGAACAGCTTGATATACGAGATTGATATCAAAACCCAAGAAGTCGTGTTCAGCTGGAGTGCCTTGGACCACTTTGACATCACGGACACGAGATTAAAAATGCACACTACCATGGGCTCTGGCGAAGACCCATTCCACGCTTTCGACTTTTTTCACATCAACTCGATCCAGCCCTTGGGCGATGATGCATTACTCATCAGCTCTCGTCATTTTTGGGCTGTCTTCGCCATCTCTCGAGAGACTGGCGAGGTTCTCTGGGAACTCAACGGCGGCGGAGACGGCGCCGGCAGCTTTGGCGACTTGCCGCTAGAAGGGCAATTCAGGTGGCAGCACGATGCGCAAGCCCACAATATCACCAAACATGGACTCACATTGAGCCTGTTTGACAACCACAACATAGAGGAGGACACGAACGTGACTTCAACCCGTGGTCTTTTATTTGACGTCTCGCTTCCACCAGATCCCTCCAAGCCACCAGTTGTCCTGCGGAACCTGAAACCGCCCGCCGAGGAAGGTCTCTTTGCCCAGAGCCAGGGAACCTATCTGGTAGATCTGAGCAACCACAATCAGCTACTAGGTCTTGGGCCAATCCCAGTCGTTCAAGAATTCGGCCCGGGCGGGTACGACGACCTGCGATGGGAGGGTCGGTTCGGGTACAATGATAAAGCCCAGAGCTATCGGGTTCATAAAGATACCTGGCGAGCCACACCAAAGGGATGGCTGCCGTCGCTGGTGTATGAGAAAAATGCTACCAGCCTCACGGGATACGTGAGTTGGAATGGCGCGACAGATGTGGAGTACTGGAATGTGTACAAGGTCGAAGACGATGTGTTGGATCATGTCGGCGAGGCCATGGCCCGCGGTTTTGAGACGGTGATTGAGCTTCCAAGGACGCTGTTTTCAGCTGGCTGTATATTGGTTGGGGCTGTGCAGGATGGTGTCGAAGTAGCCAAGTCCAATATCGCTTGCCAGACAATACCTGTATAGTAGGGTATTTTTCTCTTTTGTTATTTGATATTCAAACCAAGATGCGGACAAACATAGCTCGAAACATAATGATGGAATAATCACAGCCAATATCAGGATTGTGATGACGTATCACTGACTCTATTGCATTGTAAGTATTACAGTGGGGTGTACAAATAAAGTGATGAGACAAAAGTGTGACGGCACTCGCATAGGAATATTTCCTCTGAATACAGATGACAAATTTATTCTGAAAATAAAACAAGATTCGTACATTTATTTTACTATGAAACCAAGTCTTCTCTAATATGTTGTAAATTTGTTGTGTACATCACTTAGTAGTAGATGGCAAGTATTCCTCTCATCATCGGCGGACTTTCATCTCCTCATTGTAGCCGCAACTCTCGCGTAACCATGTATTTTGATGATATTTACGAAGTTAAACCACGCATTTTGCTCTGCAAGCCGATATCTTCATTAATTAGAGAATGCGATTCACCCAGACTTAGCTTTGAGTAGGCAAGTCATCATGCGGTGGTGTAGGGTAAGTACTGCTCGGGATTCCTTCCGCTCCACCGGATTCAGGGAGGTAACTATGCGGCCATAAATCAACGCGGTAATATTTGGGAAATTAGACAGAAAACATGAATCGTTTCCAATTGATAAATAAGGTGGGATGACAGCTTGTATTGCTACCTGGATCCCAGTGCTGTTGGATATGAATTGCAACTACAATTTCGCATGACAAACCCAAACGAATTTGGTTCGAACATCTACATTTGGATGTTGCAAAAATCTTGTCACCCTCAGTTCCTAATTCCGTACTCCAGCACATCCCTTTTGCTCGAGAAGGCTGCGCGCCTGAAACGCCTTCGGGAATGCGGTTTATGGGTCCTGGGTAGCATTCTGGCTTTTGAAACAATCCATTGACCAACCAGCCGCTGTGGATCAACCCCACAAGGGACTATACCCGCCGTCATATAGCTCCGAGACAGGCATTTGGGACGAGCAAGCGAAATTAAGTGCCAGATCCACGGTTCCCAAACGCGTTAATCATGGCCCTGGCGCATCTGTATCTAACAAGCGACTTATATTTGCACCAATGACGACCCCTGCTCCATCTCGTCACCGTCGTCTGTTTTCAAGCTTATCCGCATCAAGCGACAGCACCACCGTCAGGGTGCACCCAGCAGGTTTGACAGGGCGGCTGGATGGTGTCGCGGGCATTCGTCTGAACAAACGGAAAATAAGCGTTGGGCATTATTGAAACGCCGCCAAGGACTCTATCTGGCATGCCACCGGTTTTAATGCTGGACCAGGAAAGCCAGGCCCGAGCCGCCAGCTGCGGTTATGGAAATGGTGTGCAGGGGTCAGTTAGAGGTTTCGAGGACAGCCCAGGGGTGCTTCACGGCCGGAAACAATGATAAATATCTCAAGCCTTCTGGACTTTGTCTGGTTGCTGTGTTCTTCAAGTCATTGCTCAATCACTTCGGCCAGGTCTGCCGGTTTACGCCTTTCCCTTCTTTTGTAATCATTACTTTCGTTACCTAGTCTACTTTTCTTCTTCACTTCCGCCAATCGCTCGATTCAATTCCTTCTTTCGCTCAAGCACAGGATGCCTTCTGCCACAAACATGTTTCGCGCTGTCTTTGTTAGCGGCCTGCTGGCCCAGCTCGCTCAGGGCTACACCCAAGTCAACCTGATGTCGCCCATCTTTTACAAGAACGTCGATCCTATTGTCTTCCCCGGCAGCTACACCGAGTCCCACCTGCACTCCTTCTTTGGGTCCGACGGCGTGACGGCCCACACCAACACGAGCGCCGAGCTTCAAGCCGGCTGCACCAATGCCGAGAACCCCAACGACTTGTCCGTCTACTGGGTCCCCACGCTCCTCTACACGACTGACTCCGGCAGCACCTACCAGCCCGTGCCCCTGTTCCGCTTCAGTGCCTACTACAACCTTGGCGAGACAGCGGCCGAGGTGGCCATTCCCCAGAACCTGAAAATGGTGGCTGGAACGGCGACAAACCAGGATGCCAACGGGATGCCTGCCGATGCCAAGATTGAGTGGATGTGCGAGAGCGAGAGCATTGCAGCCGATGCCAACGGCTTCCCCAGCAGCACCTGCGCCACTCATCTGCAGACTCTCCTCTACTTCCCCCAGTGCGTCAACGAGCAAACACTCGAGTACGCCTACAAGAGCGGCAAGACCTGCCCCGACGGCATGAAGTCGATGCCCCAGCTCCGCTTCAGCATCCGATACGACCTGCGCAAGGCTCTCCCCAACGGCTGGAGCGGCACCGCGCCCCTCAAGCTGGCCTGTGGCAACGCCTACTGCTCGCACGGCGACTTCATCAACGGCTGGACTGAGGAGGCTGCGCAGAACATGATTGCCACAATCCAGGCCAAGTACGACTACTCTGCCGTCAACGGTGCGCTGGGCAACTCGGGCGAGCAGCCTTCCTGCACGCCAGCTGATTCTGAGCCGACCCTTGGAACCAGCGACTACGCCGAGAGCGTTTCGCTCATGGGCAAGCGATCTGTCGATGCTGTTGGATGGACCTCGCGAAGCAGAATGCCTGTGCGACTTTAGAACAACAACACTCATGCAGTCAATCGACGTGCTTCATGTTGGAATGCGAAGGCCTTGTCTCGAGATTAGGTGGATTGATTGATAAAAGTTCTATTTTTCGATTATACAAGCGCTAGACGCATATTTATTAGCAGACCTACATAAAAATTGTAAATGATTCATTTCATGAGTTACTGTGCGTGAGAACCAGCTTGTAAGCCCAGTGACCTGTGGCTATATTTCCATGGGAAACGATGCGCCTATTCCTGCGAACCCATTCGTGCCATTTCACATCTCCTTTTGGCACCCTAGTTAGGCTCTCTAGGCACCCGAGTCGCTGTTTCACATGGAATTCCCGGGCCATTACATGTGCTGCATCAAGTCTGTGTCGATGAACGTATACACTAATGTGGGCCTCGAAGCTAGCGACCGAAGACTCTTTTACTGATCTCAAGGCCAATGTCGAAATGACGCGAGGTGGGCATGCTCCCGTCAACGCCGCATTGATCAAACGCGGTAGAAATAAGGTGTGCGTGGTGCCGGGGCTGACTTGCAACCATTTTAAACATCTTTCGCAGATAGAATCACTGTTCCTTCCACGATGGGGAATTTATGCTCTTCCATGAGTGCACAAGCTCCCAAACTGAACCATGTGTATTTAACTTGGGCATTCGAATAGTGTGACCTAGAAATGACCGAAATCTTGACACATCGCGTAAATTAGAGTATTTCGCATTCTATTAGGCATATCCTCACCTTTTCCCTCCTCATCCAAGAAACTGAGTCAATCCAGGTCATTTGGGCCGCATTTCTACTGGATATTTCCCTCTCGCCTGTGCTGTAGTGGGCTTTGTTTGCAACATGCTTGAGATAAATTTATTCACAAACTCCACTACGAATACCCATGTGAACCTCTGACCAAGCCGCGATATCACCTAAACAAGCATGTATATCTCCTCAAGATCAACCGACGTCAATCTTAAATGTGGTGGGTATAATGTACAGGAATGGTTTTGATAGAGGCTGAATCAGATTCCTTGTCCAAGACTTCACTCCTGATGTATTTCGGTGTCACCGCCGAAACCATGTAATATATCCACACACTGAATAAATAAATTGACTGTCTGACATTGATATCCTAGTAAGAAATTACACTTGGTAAATTCGCCACATGTGACTCGTATTTAAGACCGTCACAATCAGATCGAAAATTCTGTGGTAACAGGTAGTGACCATGATGGATGCGTTAGAAACAAGTAATTTACCTCCCAGATATAAAAGGACAGTATAGATTGGTATCAAGGTGTTCTAATTTGCTCATCATAGACCTCAGACTTCAGAACTCATTGGAAAACTTGTTCTACCGTTCCAAGCAATCTTACCCTACCTTTTTACTCAAGAAAGTCCTTAAA
The DNA here is from genome assembly GCA_002179835.1 of Calonectria leucothoes. Classification (NCBI taxonomy): domain Eukaryota; kingdom Fungi; phylum Ascomycota; class Sordariomycetes; order Hypocreales; family Nectriaceae; genus Calonectria; species Calonectria leucothoes. The sequence continues at coordinate 32,559 of NAJI01000323.1, forward strand.
CTCTCAAAATGAAGACTACCGTTGCCACTAACTTTCTCATCAGTCTCCTAGCGACTGTTGGCTTAGCAGCCCCTACGGTATGTTTATTTTCGAGCCAAGATTTAACTAATACTAATGACCTGATGTAGCCTGGAGGTGGGAGTGTAGGGGACAGCGCTGGCCAATCTGGTGGCTTAAGCTCAGACTCATCTGGCATACCTCTTGGGAACAGGCGTCGGGGTTTGATTGTGGACAGGCTTCCTCTGGTATGTGTATTTGCGAGCTAAGATTTAACTAATACTAATAACCTGATGTAGCCTGGGGGTGGGAGCGTAGGAGACAGCGCTGGCCAACCTGGCGGCTTAAGCTCGGACTCGTTTCAAAGGTTGGTCTCGTCTGGCAAACTTTTGAGGCACATTCATGAAGGTTTAATTAAGGCTGGAATGAGTCCGATTGAATCCAGGAATCCCGCGGTATGTATATTTGCGAGCCAATGCACTTGACCAATGCTAATAGCCTGGTATAGCCCGGGACTGGGAGTGTAGGAGACAGCGCTAGCCAATCTGGTGGCTTAGGCTCAGACTCGTTTGGTTCAGTTATGGGGGCTGGGGATGACTATTAGACTGGAGGCAAGACCTAAGCCCGCAACTATCTGAATTCCGACATGCAATCGACAGGTTGACGGGTTATAGGGCATATGGGGTAGCTCTATGGCTAGGAATGGGGAATCGTGATGGTTCAGATCACTCGTCTAAGGGCATATAGAAATTAGTCAGTCGACCCAGGTCATGGTACCTAGCGCCTCCAAATAGTATGCTGTGATAGCTAGCTGAAATGCAAGAGAGTGTTTGCTCTCGCATCTTATTATGATCCTGCTCGTTGTTTGTCGTGGACAGTCGCTCATCTCTAGATGATACGAAAGAGAAATCACTCTATACATGGCAAGGTTGAGGGACTACCCTTTGATTACACAAAGCCCTAATGCGGTGCAACAGACTGGATCGTTTGACCACAGCCCTATCTCACAACTCTGATAACCAGCCATGGCGCACTGGTTTGTTTTTCACCTCCAGCTTTTCATTTCGTTGTATGAAGTCTATAACAGCTGAATATGGCCGAATTTAGCCCACACCACGATGCGTTCTCAGCCGAGTCGCTGCAGCTACAACCACTGTTTCCGGGTTCGAGAGCAACCAGTCCCGCAATCGGGGTCGAAAACGCGGAGGATTCTGTCACCGACCAGCAGGGCCACGAACACCAACATCCGATCCAAGGATACGACAATCTACAAGAACCATCTGGGGTCGCGGGCATTGTAATCAGATGTGCTCCTGGCCGTCCGGATGCCTTGGTGTGTGACCATGGTCAGAGTGGGAATATCACGGCAGAAGCTCATACGGGCCCAGCTTATTGGAACTGGGGTATCGAAATCGTTATGCTTCTACTCAACGCCGGACTGCTCATTGCCATTTGCCTGGTACTCAACAGGTACAACGATGACGTCTTTCCAGACTGGGATTCCCTTGGAATCACCCTGAACGCGTTAATCGCTGTGCTTGCCACCATCTTCCGCGCCATAATTGCTTTTATCATCTTTGAGATACTTGCCCAACTCAAGTGGACCTGGATTTCTGAAAGCTTTCGTCCCATGCAGCAATTTCAGCTCTTTGACAATGCTTCGAGAGGGACTTATGGGTCCTTACGCCTTCTACCAGTTGTTGGCGTTCGTCAGCCTCTCGCTACTGGGGCTGTTATGATTGCCATAGTCTCACTTGGCATTGGTCCATTTGTGCAGCAGTCAATCCAAAGCTACCAATGCCTCCGCATCACGCGATCACCTGGCCGATCGGCAATGATTAGGGTTGCAAACACAGTCCAAGCTGGGACTCTGGAACGGGAGTACGGCACGGACGGGTATGATCTGTTTCTTGGGCTAGGCTTGAAGATGGCCATGGACGACGCGTTGGTCAATCCATCCACTGACTCCAATATCCCATCACTTTTCACTTGCACATCGGGGAACTGCACCTTTCCTACCTTGGAAGACAGCCCTCAACCAGAGGACGAGGTTTCGCATGCCAGTGTGGGTATCTGCAAGCGATGCATTGACGTGTACGACTATGTCCAAGGTCCTCGTATTCTTGATGAGGATGATAAGTGGGAAAATAGAGTGCTGTTCGAGTTGCCCGTTTACACAGAATGGGCCCCGGGGAAAAGTGAGACGCAAAAGATTATGTTTGGAAGTAACTTTTACAGGAATTATATGGAAATTCGCAGCGTAGGAAACCTGGCATGGGCCAGGAAAGCAGCCTCAGATGAGTTCCTCAACCGCGCTCGATGGTCCCTCGCAAATTTCACCATCCTTGCAGCATCCCGCCACCACTGCGACCGCCTCCCAGGGGGCAGTTTCTCATGCCCGACCTGCAATAATGGCGCGCCACAACAGATCTGCGACCTTACTGAAGCATATATACCAGGAGATCCTCCGCTGGGAGGTCCCCTTCCCATTGACTATGTCGCAGCTGCTTGCATTGTGTACCCATGCATCAAGTATTACTCGGCCAGGGTGGATAACGCAACTCTAATAGAAAAGGTTTTGCGAGACGTTCCGCTGCGTCAACAGGTATGGTACCCTAAGCCTGTCTGGTCGGCGGATTTCGACAGAAGGGTTTTCAACAGCCCCCCTGCCGAGTGGAAAGGCGTGAAGCAGCCATGCGAGGTCAACGGGACAACATATACGGTATCCAACATGTCCACCGCTGAAATGGCTCTAGACACCAGGACAAGTTTTCAGTTTCACAGGGATGACTGGGCCAGCGAAAGCCCGGATGCCCGAACAGACTACGTTAATGTGACGGTGCCCCTTGAATGCGTGTACGAAATTCCAGCGGGGCTCGTCCACGCCATCGCACATGAGCTGGGCCGCATCTTCAACGTCAGCTGCTCGATTCCAGGATTCGCCTATCAATTGCAATGTGGTACATTGGAGTCGAGCTACTCAGCTCCTGCGGAGGGAATCATGCGCAATTCATCCACATCCATGGCCACCATCGAGGAGAACGTCGAGTCAGTGGCCATGCGAATTACAACAGAAATCCGAAAGGTGGGCATGGGTGCTTATGCAGGTGCAAGTCCGATGATACAAGGAGACGTGTTTGAAACCCAATCTTGCGTTCGGGTCGCCTGGAAGTGGCTCGCTCTCCCGATCACGATGCTTGTCCTCTGTGCTGCCCTGCTCATTTGGATCATGCTTCAAGACTCATTGGGAAAAAAGTCGACTACCTGGAAGTCTTCGGTGCTTCCGTTATTACTCAGGGATCGCAAGGTGCCAGGCCAGGTAGGAATAAAAGAAATGGAAAAGTTGGCTGAGGGGCTTGAGTTGAAAATACAAAGATATGACTAAGAATCTCGATTCATCACCGGGACACACCAAATAGATGCAAGATGCTCCTCAATATGAGCTTCGATGGCATTTTCATCTGCACGTATTTCAAGGTCCCTGTTATGTCCGTTGAAGCCGTTTTAACCATCTCCATCAAACGACTCTGTCATTTTCTCGACAGACAGATGTCTCTTAGTCGCCACTAGAATCAAGCCTAGTCAAGGATAATTATGAAAGCCGGAATTCAGCATTGAAGCTCATTCAGCCCGAGAATGTGCATTTTGTATTTGTGTCACATATGCCACCAACTTTGAAGATTCCATCAACTGCGCTTATCGCCTGCGGAAGTTTATTTCCCATCTCCATTATCACCCTTCACCAAGTCAAAATTATCGCAGCTTGAAATGAAATCGCGACAAGCAAACGCGCATGGGTAGGCAGCCGGCCGAGTGTGGCTGCCAGGCTGCAGCGGCTGCCTTGGGCATCCATTTACGGAAGCGGGTTGTTCCGATTGCCGCTGTCGCTCCCTTGCTTGCTCGACAGTGACAGAAGCCATTAGCGTTCTGCTGAAACTCTATCACTACGTTGCAAAGCCCGCAGACATGCCCAAGATAAGGCTTCCAATGAATGAGCGACGCCGCCGGGCGGATCCCATCGGCCCCGAGGCGATCAAGGCCGAGCCACAAAACAATGCTGAAATGGCGAAACCCCAGATGCCTTCGAATAAGCCCGAGGAAGGCAAACACGGGCTAGATCGGGACGAGATGAAACAAAGACAGCTTGATGGAACTAGAAAAAAGGTACGAGGCGGCTTGAAATGCGACACAAATATGAAAAGAACTTGGCATAGCTGACGATGCACGTCTTGTACCAGCAAAGGTTCCACAAGGAGAAGGCTCAACCTTTGGATTCTTCCAATCGCCCCACAGAGCCGGAAGAGCCCAATCCTTGGGTTGAGAAATGGCGAGTCGTGTACAATGCTCCATTGATCCGGGCCGTCGGTCGCGTTCGCGAGAAGGCATCCCGGCCCAGAGTTGGACTAGACCCTGGACACTCAGTGTACTTGGTCTCCCACCGTGTCGAGGGCCAGTGGGTCGACAACGTTGCCGATATTCTCGGAGTCTATGACAACCTGCCCGCGGCGAATGAACACGCCATGCTGTTTTACGCAAAAGAGTATGAGTGTTTTTTGCCCGATAATCATGGCGAAGAAGAAGCCTGGAACCCAAAGTTTAGGAGGAACACCGATAACAGCTTAGAGACAGGATGGGATGTGGGTGCAGATGGGTGTCTCAAGCTCATGGGTGATGGCGAGAATGACGGAATGACTACCGTGCAGGTTTTGAAGCAGAAGATGCGCCGAAGTCCACCCACGATAAACTTAGGCCCATCGTAGCCCTCTAGCTGTCGGCGACGGTACGCCAAGCGGATGGCGAACATGCACCATGGTGTTGAACTGAGTTTCTGGTTTGGTGATTGACGTTGGATTAATGAGCGGGGTAGAAGTGCATATTATGGGTGCCGAAAGGGTAGCCACACTTGTTTAAGAATCTACTATAAAGCTGCTCCTGAGATTATAGCTACCGTCATAGTTGCCACCTTGAAAGTTGAGATGAAAATAGTCTGTTCAACCACTTGCTAGCTATTAAGTCGCAGCGTAGCACTTGCAAAGAATACTGATACGAAGAGACGTATGCTTTATTTCTCCCTCTTTCGACTGCACAGTGCAGCAGGTGATGATGGATCCTGGCTGTGTAGCAAATGAAGTTAGTTCGGATTCACTTACTTGAACTAAATTCTCATGCTGCTAATTGTGGCTGTGCAATGCCGAGTGGTGCACTTAGCCAAGGAGTTTCCGGCCACTGCTGAAAAGCATGACTCGATCGACTGAGGAGCTTAAGGCGAAATCAGCGTTTTGCATTCACGCACTTCTCGACGGAACGCCTGGGTATAGATGTGGAGAAGTGTTATACGATTACGTAGGCAATATCTGACTTGGTAACCGAGTATGCCGATGGGGGGATCTTCAAGATTGCTGGGTGGCTTCGGGTTGGCATAGAGAAACTAATGCAGCTGTCCCAAGCCTCACCAGGAAGCAGAATTTGGAGATGTCACCCAATCCACCCACCATGTAAGATATATCACTCGTTGCGATGTTGTGCGAGAATAATTCCTAAAAATACGAGCTAGGTCCCTTGTCACTGTGGTCAAAATTGATACAGCGCAGATGCTCGCCAGTAACACAACCATACACTAGGATATACGGGCCATCATGGCGGCCATGCAGTCGCTTCAGGCAGATCGGGATAAAGTGGCCGAGTTGTTGGAGACGCTGCACGCCATGATAAGATAGGAATCGGAAAACCTTCTCAGTCGGTTCATTGATACCTTGACAATATATGCCGAGACGGTCTATGCTAGATCTGTCATGGATCATGAAGAATTAGCCCAGCACTTTTCTAGTTTTGCCTTATGAATAGAAGTCCGCCCAGGCATGATTCTGAGGGGTGTGAACTGATTCACCAACTGCTACGCCATGCTGGCTCCAGGACCTGATCCTCACGGCCAGCAATGCCGCCACTGTCAGTGCAACCTTTGCCGCACCAGCCTAACCCCTCGAGACCGCTGCCGCGGCGGCAGTCAGCTGCTGTAATACCGTATTTACCATGTGTATTGCAACCCTAGCAGCTACCTCAGCGTCCCCAACCGCTGAGCACACCGTTGCCTTAGCCGGTGCCACGTATATCATTCCCTGCCCGCAGTAGCGTCGGTGCAGCAGGGAGCGACTTGTAGAGGTTGGAAGCGGGCTGAACCGCTTCGCCTGCGGCTGTGGCCTCTCTGCTTCACGTGCTAGTATGCCGGCTGCCGCTTTTGGCAAAATCTTCCATACTTGTCCAAGCGTGTCTTGGGCTGCTACGTCTCTCTCATTCACTACCATCAGCCGTTCTGCGCCGCAATCTGCATGTATGTGCTAATCAATGGAACTGACCATGCGTTGAATCAGCGGCCGCTTTTAGTAAGCTGGAGGGTAAGCTTACAAGCTGAATATTTCGTTTTGAACTCCCGAAGGAACAAGCGGAATGAACCAATCCCGACGAGACGGAAGAGTAAGCTTGATGCACCATTGTCGGTATTGGGGATCCGGTGAGAAAGTAAAAAAGACCCTGCTTCATCCAATTGAGACCTCCTGGGGAAAAGGGACAGCGGGGTCCATGCAGCGTCAAAGCCGGTTGGGGGCGCTATCCTCCCACCATGCTACGCTGTGAGACATGCACCGTATTGCTTGCCTGTGCTACCAAGAAATGGTGGACAGGCTGTGGGATTTCAGCCCCATATTCTGATCTCTCAAATCATGCCATCTGTGTCGCTGCGCCTTGCGAAAGCACCCACACCACTCAAACTGAGTGTACTCCGCGATAACCGCCTCGTGCCGTCCGGCCGATAGAACCAATGCGAATCACCGAAAAGTAATGTCGAGTGTCTGCGTGGCTTAATACAACCCTGAATAATTAGACACTTTCTCTGTCTTTTAAGTCGAGCTATTGCCGAGTCATCTAGCTGATACCGCATTCATTTGAAATCGTCGCGCCGTCGAACCGAAACTCGCCCGAAACGAAACACAAGATGGTAACTCTTACACTACTAACAATTCTTGCGACCACGGGATGTGCACAAGCCGCACTTCGATTCCTTAAACCAGAGGGCAACACTGCGTACAAGAAAACGTATACGGTCGGTGACGAAATGGAAATTAAATGGGAAATGGATGACGAGAGGGTCAATCTACTGCTCCAACAGAATGATAATAAGCACTTTGGCTACATTGTCTGTGAGTAAAAGGGCCAGTTTTAGCGACGTGGATAGTCTTGTCTGACACTTGGGAAACCCAAGATAACAGCACTTTAACAAATTATACTTGGACGATTGGGTTGTCAGATTTTCTGGACGATCCACCACCTGGCCTGTATCCGACCAACCTCAAACCGGCTGCGAACTACTACTTGAAACTGTACGGCAGTTCAGGTCTCATGGATGAAAGTGCGTTGTTCAAACTGGCCGATCCCGCGCAAACGATATCCGACACTGGACTGTCAACATGGACCAAAGCAGAGCTCCGGGCGCGAACACCTTCGACAACGTCAGATCCACTGCAGAGCATCGAGTCATCCGAGCGGCTTGTAGATATTATCATACCATCAATTATTGTACCGTCGTTCTTCCTTGCACTTGGCGCAATCTTACGGTGGCTACTCAAGAAGCGTCGGCCGATTGATTCCACGAGAGGGGGCGAGGACCCTAATTCTCCAGGGATTTCGTTGGTACAACAAATAATAGATGGGTCGGCCGAAATCGTGAGTTGCAGAAATTCATAGCCCCGGCGTATATACTGACTAGTGAGATAATGCAGGTCAACAGATCCATGGCTCGCAAACCACACGCCCGCGAGAGATTCAAGGTGGCAATCGTCTGTGCTCTCATGATTGAGTTTGATGCAATTTCATACCTCATGGACGACATCTGGGATGACTCCACCAAGGTATACAGCAAAGCTCCGAGGGATACAAACAAGTATACGTTCGGGCGCATGGGAGATGTCAGCGTGGTGCTGCTCTGTCTCACCGAAACCGGCAATCTCAGTGCCGCCAACGCGGCGGCAAATCTTCACGCAAGCTTCCCAAAATTGCAAATTACCATTGTCTGCGGAATTTGCGGCGGAGTACCCAAGCCTGCAACAAAGCAAGACATCTTCCTGGGAGACGTCATCATCAGCGATGCGATACTCAAATACGACCTTGGGAAACAGTATCCAAGCGCCCGTGAAATACGGGAAAGTACCATTAATTGGAATACAGCCACCCAGAATTTTGTTACGGGCCTCAAGTCGGAACACTGTTTAACCAAGCTGAAGAAGCAAACTACCAAACTCCTGAATGGTTTTCAAAGGTCGCATTCCACAAGGGAAAAATACACGTATCCAGGAATTCAACATGATCATCTATTTGGAGCCGATTATCTTCACAAACATCACAACGATGGCTTCAGGTGCGGGGAATGTTCTCGCGGGTCTACATTTGCATGCGAGCAGTCTCGATCTTTGTCTTGCGAAGAACTTGGATGTGAGAAGACACAGCTCGAGGTGCGACCCCCCCGTGTTACCGAGCCACGCCATTCCCCCTCCATATTCATAGGTCCAATCGCATCCGGGGACTCGGTGCTAAAGTCTGGCAATCATCGTGATCAAATAGCTAAACAGCTCAAGGTACTAGCCTTTGAAATGGAGGGGGCTGGGGTGGCATGTATGCTTCCTTGTATCATCATCAAGGCGGTTTCGGACTACGCGGACAGCCACAAGAACCAAGCATGGCAACAATACGCAGCAGCAGCAGCAGCGTCTCTTACAAAGGCGGTGATAAAGAAACGGGATTGGACATGCGATGAACCTTAGACAGCTAGTCAAGACCGCTTATGTAGAGGAATTCGTTTTTATCACTATTGATGACGTTGTCATAAAGATTTGGCAGGTGGTACGAGCTCGCCTATGGAAATACACATTCGGTTTCATTTATGGGCCAGTATCTTGGTGAGACTTGTAGGAAGGATATGGGGACTCATGCTGCAATTCAAAAGCATTGAGCCAATAAGATGCCGCTCATCGAGAAACGGCTACACATTCATCATGCTCATATTGGGCGAAAGTTATCCCCACAGGGCGTAGGGCGCAGGGCGTGGTGGCGCAGTTGCTACTTTACTGTAAACTCTAAATAGATACCTCTCAGTCTGCACGCCGGATGCGTTTAGATGTTTCATGGCCCCTGAGGGATGATCAATTGGAACGTCTTTTTCTCCTTCATGGGAACCACCAGATCTAGAACGAGACTTGTATAGAGAATATTAAAATTAAAACCAACACAAACCTATTTTGCTACTCACGCCCTTTTTCTTGGCGCCTACATGCCTCCCATTGCGGAGTAGTCCACCTCTGCTAAGTCAATGTAACCTAAAATGCCCACACGTAAGCTTGGACAAAACGCTCGGCCGTATTTTGCACGGCTAGCTATGGAATATAATATTCAATCTGCAAAATAATAAACCTATGGCCGGTCGGCGTGTACGAATCGAAATTTATTGTGTAGGTGTCTTAGGTGTAACGGTGATCGCGAATGTTTACCGCGTTGTTACGACGCGCGAATTGGCCTGGCATGAAACTCTACGATTGGGCTGGATATTTCAGTGGAAGAACCCTTAAGTGATTGGCGATTGCGGTTATTACTACTTTTTACAACCAGCATCTTAATCATTGACCTCTCTTTCAGTCTAGCGGTAAGTCAAATTGCGTAATGGGAAGGACAGGTCCTCACATTGCATCTAGCTCGGGATAGCCGTCTCGGCTATAGGCATGACTGGGGATCCCTCCCAATTGATCAATATTATTAATTCTATCTACCCTGCCGGGACTATCATTCCAACGTCATGCATACTCCAAGTAATATATAAGGCACTCTAATGTCCTCGATTTCTTCAACTTCATCAGCTACATTCTCTCTCACATCATTACTCATTCCCAAAATATTCTAAACATTTCCGAAACCCAATCTTCAAAATGAAGTTCACCATTGTTCTGATGGCTCTTGCAGGACTCGCAGCCGCAGCAGTAAGTTCTCTTATTCTTCTCAATCGGATGAATTGTGGGGGCTAAATTCTAATTTCATCATCTTAGCCTGCTCCTGAGCCTGAGACTGCTCTTACTTCTTGCCTCCGGAGCTGTCTCGAAAAGGTGAGTGAATGAAGATTTTGTTCCATTGTGCAATAAAGTAACACTACATTGATAGACAAACCTTCGCTTCAGTTGTCTCGATGTCTGTCGATAAATGGATCCTTGGATGTACGTAACTCTCCTACCTACAAGTAGCACCATGATTATACATGCCTAATCTCCCAAACAGGATTACTCTTGATATCATACATTCTTGGCTCGATTTATGAGCCTACGCGTAATTTTACATTCTATTTCCGCATTTGAAATCAGGTGATATATGCTGCTCTTGGCTTGTTCACTGGTACATATCAAAGCAATTCATGGGTAGAAATATTTTGTACACTGTAAAATCTAAAATTATACATTCTATTTCAACTCTCTCTCTTCGCTTCTTGACCTCCCAACCCTTGCTGGCCTCCTTCACCTCACACGCATGAGTATAATAAACAATTTCTTGTACCAACGACGCCATATATTTACACATTCTATGTATTTACAGATATCAAAGACAATGCCTGAGAAAAGAAATTCTCACTCGAATTTAATCACTCACACTGGCCCTAGCTCGTCCCTGAAAATCTCATCGTACCATGCCGTTTGTCCAGGCTTGTCCCTGCAAATATCCGCAAATTCCATGACGGGCAATCCAGCAGCTGCCATCTCGGTCGTAAACCTCCGTGGCTTTCGTTTCATCAGCTCTGACGGAAGAGCCTTGTAAACCACCCTTCCGCCTGGGTGCCAAAGCTGTACTCTCCCAGGGGCGGTAATTCAGCGGACCTCTCGAGATATCGACTGAGGAGGCGGCCAAGATCAGAAAAGTACCACATGCTGTTCCACCAGGAGATTGGTCGCATTTTCCACGCCTCCCTTTCACCATTGTGGTGCAGGATAACTAGCACAGCTTCGGCGTAGCGCACTATGTTTCCACTCACTCCACATCGCAATGAACCAAGGTCTCGTGTCAGGATGAATCATTTGGGGAAAGGGATGATGACAAAGATTGAAAGGGGCTCATTGCTTTTGTCTTTATGCTGCTTGAATTGACTTTGGTGTTTGGCAGAATGCATGCTAATGAGGAAGGATATAGTTCCCTTGGTTTACAGTGACTCAAGCAATATCATGCTTGAATACATGTACATCGGCACACCTCACCACTGAAACGCCTCACTTGGCCGACTCTCAATATCACTATATCGCATTTGGACAATTTTCTTCCCTTCTCTCTTTGATCTTGGAGGATGAGACACGCCGGAATCGGCACTACTAAAGGACGATGCTGAAAGCGCAGGGCTGACGGGTTTTGATGTACTTCTTGGTTCTTGAAGACGCGGGTTGTCGGACAGGAGGTGTATGAGGAATCTCGAATGAGGCTCGTGTCTGAGGCATTATTGGACTGAACTCTCTGTTTGACATATTCAGGGAAGTTTGGCTCAGGGATGCCTGCATAAAGGCAGTATAGGGTGGAGGCACGTTCTTATCCCCATGTGGTGGTGAAATTGTCTCGTCGAGCCACCTCGTTTAGGTGTTTTGGATCAAAAGATGTGCAACAGGGTAGGTGCGGTCTGATTCTTGTCCAGATCATATCTTCCAGCCCAATCAATCCCTGCCAACGTTCCATCAATAGTCATGTGTATGCATGCATGGATTTATCAGAGGCTCAGAATCATTTTAACCAGCTTTTTGTATGATTGAACATCTTACACGCGTTGTTCATGTGAATTGGTGTGTAGAGAGTCATAGTTGATGCTGCTTAAGAGACCCACTCTGCAATTCCCAGAGAGGCCGTAGTGGGCTATTTTGATTCTGTTTTTGACTACCAAGCTTCTAATTCCCCCCTGAAAGAGCTTTGTATACCTGCGATTCAACATCTACCCAGAGTCCCAAGACCTTTGCATCGGCAAAGGGCAGTACTTGGGTGGCCACCATGCCCGCAACACCAGTCTCCCGATCGCACCACCACCACAGGTTGCACAGTCCCGCCCAGTGCCCCGTGCTCTTGGATCGGCCCGTTACCCCGCCATTGCTCAGCATGAAGGTGAGGCCCCAGCCTTGGGGTGGGTTCCCAGCAACGGGATAAATATCCGGCACGGGATTTGTCAGATCCGGCTTCGCCGCGGGATACCCTTGCCGGCCGTGGTTGGGGAACTCGGGGATCTGGTTGCGGAACATTTCATCCACTGTCTCCTTGCTGACGAGCTTGGCGCTGGTGCGGGGACACGTTCCGTTGTTGAGGAGAACAGCCAGGACCTCTACAGAGAATCAGCATGTGCGAAGGGGCATTCCTTCAGATACCGGCCGACTTACTGCAATATTCCTGCGGCTTGGCAAACATGCCGGCACCGCCGCTGTGGAAGAGCTTGCTCGTTTCTGATGCGTTGGCTACGTCTACGACCAGCGGCTGTCGGAGGACATGGTTCCTGGGTCGCAATGTTCCATCTGCGGGGTCTCTGCCGTGCATGAATGCCAGCTTTGATCGCATCTTCTCATCCGGGAGCATGGTCATCTCCTTGATACCCAGCGGCTGTAACACATTCTTTTGCAGGTAGTCGTTCAGCGTCAGTTTCGTAGTTCGCTCCAGGGCAATTCCCGCCCAGTCGATGCCAACCTAGGCTCATCGTTAGCTGACATCCCCTCTTGATCCACCCCAGTCACTTACTCCGTACTCCCAGCCCTCCCCAGGCTGAAACAAGAGCGGAAATTTGACGTCCTCGATTCTACCTGAGAATTCATCGCCTCCAGCTGGAAAAGCCCAATCTCGTAGCCGTTCGTTGAAGAATGTGTAGCCAAATCCCGCCGTATGTGTCAGCAGCATGCGGAGCGTGATGGCTTTGTTCTTGTCTTCCCAAGTCTTGTCCGGACGGAGCACCTTTAGATCTTTTAATTCTGGCAGTATTCCTTCGAGCTGCTCTCCATCATCTAGCTTGAGAATACCCTGCTCCACAAGCTGCATGCAAGCCAGGCCTGTCAACATTTTGGTGCAAGAGGCGATCCAGTAAATGCTTTCGAGAGTCATTGGCTCCGAGGACGTGACGCCTCGTTTACCCGAGGCGTGGCTAAAAAGCTCATTGCCATCTTTGTCGACGACGACAACCGTGACTCCAGGAATGTCAGATGTGGGGTTCGCACAGGCAGTGTCAACCGTCTGCCGCAGTCGAGACACAACCTCATCGGTGAAGGGCATGATGATGGATTTGACGTGGTAGGAGGATAGGTAATCTAGCTCTCAATCGCGAATATCCAAGCTTATTGCGGGGGGATCTGTTATAGATCTCGTAAGCTGATGGAATCGATGAGGGGTTGATGATGAGGAGGTCCGGTTCCGCAGCCGCGGCTGCACGACTTCTGCCGAGTAAGTTTGGTAATTGGTGGCTGGGCGCCATAGTGGACACAAAAGTACCAGATGACGTCTCGAGCTGCACTGTAACGAATATGGCCAAATTTTAAACCAGTATCCATCAGACACATTTTTTCTGTGCTCGGCGGGCTATATAAAATGATGGTGGCTATCCCGGTGGATACACACTAGAGACGCGTTCGATCAGCTGACACATATATTGTATCAGGTTGCCCTTGGCAATCCAGTATAGCTCCTCAATAATGGGGAATCAAAATGACGATCTGACACGTCAGATTTGCTAGGCCCCATAGCGTCCGTACATAAAAGAATTGCACCCCGCGCCTTGGGTTGGTCGCTCCGAGACACGGTGGCCACTTGGCCCTGTGCTATTGCTCAGCTGTGAAGATATGTTGCGGTTAATGAATGATATATCTATGCCCATTTCTAGCATCATACAGCAAGTACCCGGTTTGTCTGTCCTACGTTGACGAGCTTGTTTCTGGCGATGAGCTGTCCGCTAGTCAAATGAATGTGAGATTATGAGTCTAGCCCAGAGATTAATAGATGTTTTATGTTCTATTCTTATCTATAAATCAACACCTTGAGGGAATGTATCTCTCATTGGCGGGCAAGCCACTTCGCATACAAGATAGAGTGGGGCAAATGCTTTTCTGCTGAATCATGGTAAACAAGAAAAGGTTAGCTCTAAGTCAAAGATTTTGAAGAATGGAATATTTGACTGATCGTATTATCCGGTAGGATTCGGACCATATGGTCTCGAATGGTAGGTGCAAGATGTAATAGGACCATAAACATAACACCTTTGGTGTAAAAACCAAATTTGGTTCTGGGAAATCACCAAAAGGCTTAGGGATAGAAAACGGCGTCGCCCAGCTGCATTCATAGGTGGATGATTTTCGCATCCAGTGCTGCTGATAAGTGAGCTAGACGATACTGCGAACGGCGTACCTTAAGAAGGCCAGAAGGTTGTATTTGATTACGTGTCTTCATAAGGGTCGTCATAAATACAAGGCACAGGCAAAATAGTCAAATTGAACGAGTGAGAATGATATGATTCCTGAAATTTACAGCAGATTTAACGAGCGTTAGTTTTCAAATGGTAAAGAACGAAATAAAGCAACCGTGCGGAGAGAATAGTAAATGCAGCGCATGGGAGCGCTCAAGTTTGTTCCAGATCGACCTCCGTCAGCGATCCGAAACTCACACAACATGGCCTGGTTTGCATGGCTTAACCTATGGCATCGGTGGTGGTAGCTCTCAGGGAGACCCTGGATCCGAAGTGCGACCGACACCAAGCGATTATCCCCGCAACCAAGCCATTGTTGCGGGCCCTTATGTCCTAGCAAACTATTCCAGGATCTCGGGCTTCAGGCACCTCGACTTTGTACGCGGGCTGCGCGATTTGCGGCTCGCGAACCATGCAAAACATGCGGATGCGCTCTGGGCTACGCTCGAAGACGACATCCCGCTTGACTTGGAAGCCGAATTTGGCGTAGAATGGGTTGTTGCCCTCGTGGCTGGACTCGAGATAGATGACGCGACTTTCACCATCGGCCTATAGTTACCACGCGTTAGTGAATTGCAAGGAGTTGAAAGCTTACTCAATAAGATGACTGACCTTGGCGATCATGTCTCGAATGAGCTTTCCGGCGTATCCCTTTCCGCGAGCGGCGGGCTTGGTGCCGATGTAGGCTAGGTAGTAGCACTGTGTGTCCCGGTCTCCCATGACTTCCTCCTTGGCTTGGTCAAGGTAGAGACCCATTTCGTCAAAGTAGCGTCTGCGGCCCTCTGGGGAGAGCTGGAACCATAGTTTCCACAGACCACTTCGGAACAAGGTCCACCAGTCTTCTACATAGTTACCGGGAGTAATCCTACAACAGTAAATATTAGTATTCATCACTTGAAGATAAATTTAGCGGAAGCATGTGGCATGCATACCAGAGAGCAACGGCATCATAGTCCGGTCCAATGGTGGTTACCGCACCCTTGTAAATGTGGAAGGCGACCATGTAGCTCATGATGTCTACATGGAGCTTCCACTTCTGCTCGGCAGTATAGCCAGCCATGTCATCACCATCAAGCAAATACCGGCTCATCGCGTCGGTAGCGAAGGAATAGGCCAGGGACCGACCAGCTTCGGCACATTCATCGAGGGTGACGAGGCGAACCTTGTCGGTCATCGAGGGTGGAATCAAAGATGGGGATTCCCATTTGGAAAGGGGCGATTCGTCTTTGGGTTTCGCCATACTGGGTAGACTTGTTTACGCCGAATTTAAATTATTATCTATCAAGATAGGTGTTAAGCACTAAAGTCTCCTTCTCATCACATTTACACCTGCATTTCGAGAAAAGCAACGACTTACTTTTATTTAAATTTAAATTGGATATCTTGTAGTGGTGCGGGTAGTGGAATGTATCGTGCAATTCAACCGACATCAATATGGAGGGTAGAGCGTGCCAGGCTCTGGTGGGAAGGGCTAGTTGTCTGGACAAAATGGGAATGCTTTGGTTGGCTGCAGCAAAATGTCTAGGAGCGGATGATTGAAGAGTTGAGAGTCGGAAAGTAGTGATGTGGGTCGGTGGTCACTGAGCTGAGAATGATAATGACAAATGGGACAAATGATGGAGAGCGAGTTAGTAGCCAGGCACGAGGCAATCACGACCAAGACACGAAGTTGGGCTTTTCTTCCAAGCTTTCCCCACTGAAAGGGTGCTGCAGAAAAATTCCTTGACCAAGGGTCCTAATGATGAAGCAGGCGACGACTGGTATGTCGAGATGGGTAGCAGGGAGAGTTGTCAGCAACAGCCAGTGCTTGGGCAGAGGGATTTATGTAGGGCTCCCCTAGTGCGGCAAAATGCTGGTGGAGTAACGTGTCCGCGTGGCCTCGCATTCGGATTACGGACAAGACGGCGACGATGAGTCGGGCGGAGCGTGGGTGGTGAGACGATCATTTCGCCCCATGTGTCAACGAGTCTGCCCATTTGTTATCCAAAATGTGGGATGCCGAGGTTAGATAGCTACCAGTAAGATGCCTAGATAACGGAATCAGCCCATATTTTGTTAAGTCCCGACCTGCCGCCCGCGAATATGATGGGTTTGCAGAATCTGAAAAAAGGATGCCATATCGTTGCTGGCCTATGCAATTTGTGCCAAGACGAGGCAATTGTAATGCAAATGTCGACATCAATCTTGGCTATCTATTGATAGATGATTTTCAGCATTCATTTACTGAAACCTAGGCCCGCTCAATCGGCTTAGTTTCCGTTCTTTGCCGAAGCAGCGGATATGGGCCCACCATTATCGCCGAATAAATCCTAAATCCAGCCCGAAATGGAAGTTGAGACATCTATGCATGCGTTTCTAGCCCTTTGATAGTTTTGGTACCATCAGGCATGGGTTGGTCATTGCCATAGTCGTCCAAAACAAATCGCAAAAGAAAGATAGGTGACAGACTCAGCCTCTATTTTCCCAAGCGGCACTTGATCGAAAGCGTGACATAGTGAGGGCAGTCGCTTTTATCTAAATGATAGCAGTTATTTTAGCATTGAATGCTGCTCTTACATGCATAGTGACTTTTTTTTTTTTTTACCGCCCTGCCTACTGTAGGCTGTGCGTACACTGGAACGAGGGTTTGAGACGCCGCTAGTTTAGACCCTCTAGCTGCGGTCCCTGAAAGAATTTTGTAGAAGACAAGTTCGATAGGAAAATGGCTAGTTTGTACCGCAAATACTCGAACTGTTGGAGGCCGGCACGCGTTGTGACGCTTAGTCGGCCAGTTAGGCAAGATAGTCTAGCTTCATGACATCCATGTTAAATGTTGTCCCCACCAACCCGCACATGCGACCATATATAGTGATGATAGCGCCACCTAGGCAAAACCAGATGTAAATCAGTGCCCCTATATTTTGGTCACTTGCGGCCTGACCGCCAAAGTAGACGACAACATTCGCGGTCGACTGGACCTGGCTTCGGTAGAAGTGGAAGAATTTCCACAGCATAGAGAAAGGCAAGCTAGATCTAGCTTGAGCGGTTGACAGTATTGGAAATGACAAGTACAACTACCGGAGCCCACTGCACCCCAGAGGACGGGCTTTTGACGATGGAGAGGCTCGTGAAAAGGTACATGAGGGCTGTGAGAGCCTGTTCCTCATGTCATCGGCAGTAGGGTCAAGTATAGCGAAGAAAAGCTCACGGTGCTACCCTAGCATAGCATGGGCCGCCGCCCCACACGAGGAAGAATGACGAAGCTGAATGCCATGCCAAGTGGGATGCCAGTGTTGATGGCGCGGGTGTCTAGAGATTCGGAGATAACATCGGTTATAAACGGTCAAGTCCGATACGCGCAAGATCTCCTGGGATGTGATACCGTGTACTGCCATCCAGCCACGGATATAACCCCATGTCTCTGTTTCCCACGATCGCTGTTCGGCAATCGCTGCTCGGTGCCTTGATTGCAAGAGTATACAGTTGGACTGGCCGACGCCCTGGTCTGACCCAACCAACGCTCCACTTTAAAGGGCAGCAGGGATCTGGTTTGCCAATCTGAATTTAGAAGATTGACTTGTCCAAAACAGGTATCGCAATGCGAGGATTCCTACTGGCTACGCATTCGAGTGGTTTTGCGAAACATCGAGGTACTCTGGATGAATGAATGCATGACGAAGCCGTGCTCCTTGGGGCCTCATAACGTTGCACATCCGGTCCTCGCAGCCGTTGCCCGCTTCCGACACCTTAATGCAGAATGTATGGACTATGCATGGTGGCAAACACCTCTACGCGCTTGAGTACTGGTCTTCCCAAGCTACCCTCCTCACGATGAACGCAAGTTGTGCAATACGTAGATGTCTAGTATTTATGTCTATGGCTTCCAAATACTCTCACCTTCGGGTGCTCCGATAATGCCGGCGTTAAGCGTGACCCCATGTAGGCAGTAGTACGCAATGACCTGAATCAGGTGTAGGGTTTGATCATTTCCCAAAACTTCATTGGCCCTTTCCCAGAGCTCTGTTTCTAATGGCTTCCCCCCCTTGACCAACCTCATTGCTAGATCGAATGCAATACTGCCCTTTGCACTAAGACCCTCGGGCTTCACGCCTTCTGTGATTCTTTGCATCTGATGCTCCGAGAGCAGATTCTTATGCGCGATGATCCGAGAGTGGGAGTAGGTGAGAAAACCGCCAAATGAACCAGTGTAGTACCCTTGTACAGCCATGATGGCGACCTCGGTTGGCTCGGGTTCGAGAGCTCCGAGACTGAGAACCTCTTTGTTGAGGTGCATCGTGTGAGTCGAATACTCGGGTGTGTACATCATGATAGACAATGGACCCAGCAGAGCACCGTCTTTACCGTGAAGTGTGAATCTGGACCATTATTAGCGTTCGGTATTCGGATCGCATTCGATGAACTGACGTCGATCCCATGCCATTGCGAATCTTTTCCTCCATTTCATCGTGGAAAACACGCTGCTCGGGCGTGAGCTTTCCCGGAGGAATTGCTGGGTACCGTGGGCCTGACATTGGGTGCGAGCAGAGTGCGTGTAGAGCGACCTTAATCTTTTATTTAGGTGGCTTGTTTGTCCGTATTTCTTGCCACTGTTGTTGATGATGATGCACGGGTGTCAGACCGTAGACCGATGTTCACGACTTCTTGAAACCATCTCGGATATTTCCCTGCAACCGACTCACAGCGGCCGTTCCTACACTTTCCCGAACACGTGATAAATTCGGCTAATCACCCATGCGCGGTGGGTGTATGACAACCTCAATGCACTAGATTAGCGAAATCCTCCGGGCCGTTCATGCGGGCTTGCACCGTTATCTGCCCGAGCTTTTGCCAACGAACTGGCATCGGTTCCCGATGGATCTGACTGCATAACCCGTTTGTGTTCTTATCACTTATGGAGTTTCAAAGCTCATAGCCGAATGTACAGAATAGAATCGTCGGGTTACGCAGCGAGCTGATAATGAGTAGTAAGGCTCATCCGTCAAGAGGTGAGACTGTTTCTCCCATTCCACCTGACATAGCACAGGAAAGCCACTTGCCAGGGCCACGTTGACGCCATGTTACTCAGTCCGTTATCTCTTTTGGCAGCATTTGCCCTTATCTTAGGATTCTTTATCCGCCAACAACTGAAACCCAAATCTCTCTACCCCCCAGGCCCCAAAGGTCTCCCCTTTCTTGGCAACCTCTTCGATATCAACAATGAGCGCCCTTGGATCACTTACAGCAATTGGGCCCGGCAGCATGGTGACATTGTCATGTTCTGGGTGATGGGAAAGCCCACGCTCCTTCTCGGCAAAATGCGCCATGCCCACGCACTCCTGCAGAAACGCATGATCAACTACGGTGACCGCCCCCAGCTCATTATGGCACAGGAAATGGTAACACAGAATGGCTGGTATATTGGGACCTCCCGCACCCATCATAACACGCATAAGAAGCAGCGCAAGATTCTTGCCGAGCGCCTACGCGCCAAGGCTTTGAAGGATTGGGCGCATCCGACTGTCCTGGTGGAGTCGAGACTTTTTATGCAGCGATTAGTGCAGCAACCAGAGAAGTTTATCAGCATCATCAAGTGCTTCACAGTCAATGTCATGTTGCGGACGACCTTTTCTCAGGATTCCATACCTAATCTGGATGACCCATTGGTTCACCGTGTCAATGAAGTCACGGATCATCAATTTATCTCCCAGATACAAGGCCGATTCTGGGTCGACTACTTCCCTGCAATCAAACATTTGCCTGCTTGGCTACCAGGGATGAGCTGGAAGAAGAAGGGTCTTCAATGGCGCCAGGAAGCCGACAGCTTGTTCCTCGAACTCTGGGGAAATACAAAGTCTAGGAGCAAAGAAAAGGCACACGAGTACCCGGGTCTTGTGCAGACACTGATCGAAACCCAAATGGAAGACATCAGTCTCTTGGAGGGGACGACAATCTCAGCTGCCGTGGTCGATGCGGGCACCGAAACGCTCACGGGGACGAGCGTTATCTTCATCATCATCTTCATGTACTTTCCTTACATCCTCAGCAAGGCGCAGAAAGTCGTCGACGAGGCCATTGGGCGGGACCGCCTTCCCAACTTCAATGACGTGGCCCGGATACCGTACATAACAGCCATGATCCGCGAAGCATTCCGTTGGCGGACCGTTGCACCAGTAGCCATCCCCCACGCCGTTGTCCAGGACGACTTTTATGAGGGATACTTGATTCCAAAGGGAACGACGGTATTCGCCTTGTCGCACTACATACATCAAGACCCGGATCTTTACCCCGATCCGGACGAATTCAGGCCGGAGAGGTTTCTAGATGACGAAGGGCAGCTTAATGATTTGCCCCACGCTGGGTTTGGCTTGTGAGTGACAGACGCCTAATATTTGGGCGCCATGACTGACTGGGCCACAGCGGAAGTAGAAAGTGCCTCGGGACGCACTTTGCAGAGCAGACGCTATTTCTCCGTAAGTCTCTTCGGAGTTCATTCTTTGTACTCGCTAACAGAAACTGGGTAGTAATCTCAAGCATGGTTTGGGCTTTCGACATCAAGGCGCCCCAGGACCAACACGGGAATCCCATCTTGCCGAGCCTAGATCCGCTGGATTGGGGTGCATTCCTTGCTTCGTGAGTTCAGCTCAGCGTGACTGATGTGAATGGACAATGACTGACAAATCTACAAGTCCACCACCGATGGACTTTAATGCCATTATAACACCTCGCCTGGAGAGCGTAGCCGGGGTAATCAATCAAGCTGTGGATGGAAACAAATAAGTTTGTGATTGAATAATGCTCTTGATTGTAGATAAATTGGGAAAATATTTGTAATTGCACTCTTTGAACTAGCTCGATATGACAAACCCTTGGGCTTGACCGGGGTCGTCCAAAATCTGGCTTGTTCTCACCATATCTCATGACTGAGTTCTCATATACCTTGGGTGGTGGCGTCCAGATGGAATGGGGCTTCTGCCTCTTTGGGTGGCTTTCTAGTGTGTATCAGAACGTCTTATTCAATTTTAAAGTGTCCACAAGTATCTTGGAGGGTGTGGGAGGCATTGTTCCGTATTTATTCTCAAAAGAAAAGACTACTCTTGACGGCTTCCGCAGCTTCGCTAATACGTTAAATTTACCATAATTGTCTTTGGTTCCGTGAAGGCTTTGAGCGCCCAGGCACCACACTCCCTGCCGATGCCACTCTCCTTCACTCCGCCAAATGGGCTGTTGAAGAAATTCAGACTGATACAGTTCACACCCACCATGCCAGACTCAAACTCAGACGCGACTCGCAGTGCCTTGTTGATGTCTTGGGAAAATACACCCGCCATAAGGCCGAAGCTTGTATCGTTGGATAGAGCCACAATCTCTTCTTCGGTCTTGAACTTGCGAATGACCGCAACGGGTCCGAAGATTTCCTGCGTGTGGATCTCTGATTTGATGTCAGCCTCTGTGAATACTGTTGGTTCCAAGAAGAAGCCCTGATGATGAAGGTTTTAGTGCGCGGTATCGCTAGATGGCAGATAGGGCGTCGACTGACCTCTTCTCCGATTCGGGAACCTCCAGCAGCCAAGGTTCCCTGTCCACATTGACCTCTAGTGATGAATCCCATAACGCGATCAAACTGTGCTTGATCGACCAAGGGACCGAGGGAACCATCTGTCTTCTTCTTCATTTCTTCAGACAGAGCGTTCAAGGCCGCAAGATAGGCTTCCAGGAATCGGTCGTAAATACGCTCCTGCACATACACACGACTTGCAGCGAAGCAAGTTTGCCCCGAGTTCATTGTGATGCCCTGCACGGTCCATTTGACAGCATTCTGAAGATTGCAGTCATCAAAAACCACGGCAGGCGACTTGCCACTGAGCTCCAATGTCACTCGCTTTAAGTTGGACTTGGTAGCCATATCTTGAATCTTCCTGCCCGTGGGTCCACTCCCGGTGAAGCTGATCTTTCGAACACGCATATGGCTAGCTAATAGTGCGCCGGTTTTGCCGTCTCCGCTCAGAATTTGGAAGACACCCGGGGGAAAGCCGGCAGCCTTGATTAGCGAGCCGAACGCCAGGGGAGACAGGGAAGCCTTCTCTGAGGGCTTGAGAATGAAGCAATTTCCCGAAGCCAGCGCTGGCGCCGCTTTCAGACCGATTGTGATCAAAGGTCCGTTCCAAGGGATAATTGCTG
This sequence comes from Calonectria leucothoes, assembly GCA_002179835.1. NCBI lineage: Eukaryota > Fungi > Ascomycota > Sordariomycetes > Hypocreales > Nectriaceae > Calonectria > Calonectria leucothoes. The sequence goes on from NAJI01000323.1 coordinate 55,198, forward strand.
CTGTCACGCCGAGGGGCTCGTTCCTCACAATCTTGAGGAAGCCATCGTCTTGCGGGAACGACTCGCCCGGGAACTTGTCAACCCAGCCAGCGTAGTAGCGTAGTCCTTCAACTGCACCAGCGATTTCCCCGGCACTAGATGTCATTGTGGCACCTATTTCCAAGCGGCTAATGCTCGCCAAGGCTGCTGCATGCTCCTCCATAAGATCTGCTAGCTTGAGGAGCATCTGCCGACGCTGGCTGGATTGAATATTTTTCCACATTCTGAAAGCATCTTCAGCATACGAAACTGCGAGATCAACATCCTCTTGCCCAGCTATGGGAATGTTGTCAGACAGGAGGGCTCCATTTCTGGGGTTGTAGGCCGTGAGCTTCTCTGTGCTTCTGGAGTCTACATATTCATTGTTAATGAAAAGCTGCGTGGGGAGGTTGGATTCCGAAAATGGGACCAGCATGGTGAGTTTGAGCGGTGGAGCGGGTGTAGACCAAATGGAGATTAAGAAAATGACCAATTATTGAAGGTCTAAACTTGGCCGCCATTTCAAAACCAAGGCTCCTTCATAAACCAGAGCACCCCTCTTGAGAAGATTAACGCAGATGGGTGTTGCTAGTCGTAATGTTGGGAACCGGCCCGAGGGCATAGTCACTGCTTATCACGGAATCCGTGCTACGTAGTAATCTTACTAGCCGGTTTGATATCGGGGTCGACGGTAGCTACCCCGCACATGCCGGGTACGAATCCCTCATGGTACATTTTTCTGCAGCTAAGGCAGACCTAAAAATTCAGGCCAGAGGGCTCCTAATCGTTCAGCCGGAAGTCTGCCGTGAGCGGTAACAGGCTGATCACCTGCTAGTACGTCAGATTCAGATAGCAAATAAATCTCACACGCGTGAGGGAATGTGTATTTCGTCTTTACGGGACCAAGGTATGTTTAATTTCATGTCGAGCTGATGATTAGTCTATTCAAGAACCGATTGTAAACATTATCATTGGTTTGGACATGTGCAATCAAGTTGGCCTTGCACTGCCTGATTCTGGTCACAGCTATGGAGGTCCAAGGTGAGAATCAAAGATAAACAAACATCATGAAGGTCTTTGAAGGATGGAGCCTGTTCACTTCCACATGAAGTCGTACAACTAAGAGAGTGCTGGGGGTTTGATCCCTAGCGGGTCGTAGCAGATACCGCCCATAAGGGCAATCAGCTGTCCTAGACTTGGCACGGCTTCTGCAAGAATAAAGGAAGGCACGCAGAGGCGAAATTTAATTCCCCTGTGTGATGGATTAGCCAACATCGACGACATGCCGCCCGCGAGGTAGCAAGAACTTACAGCCAAACCGACCGGTGTATGAATGTGTTGGCTTGTAGATGATGCGTATTACTCAAAATTCTAACAAAGAGATACTCGACCGCAACATCAAAGTACAATACAGTACTGGATGGGAATCAAATCAGGGCGATTCCATGCGAAATCATCTTCACCGCCTGGCCTACACTTCCAAGTGAGGTTGCAGGCCAAATTGTCATTGATTTTGATACTTGACATGCTATACTTGCTTACTTGTAAGAGATGGATAACTTCACCGTCATATCAGGGGAAACTCCTGCAAAGTCATCAGTGAAGGCAGTCGTCAATGGCACTTTATTTTAGCTCGCCGCGCTTATTCCCCCCCACAAAATAAACCTTGGAAAGGCCCCAAGTCCAAGTTTAAGTAATCATCAATAATCTGAAAATCGAGCTCTGTGCATTGAATCTGAAATTCCTCCCAGAGTACGGTGTCGATGTCATTGGAAGTCGCGTATGCCTGGGGGATTGAGTTTAGTGGCGGGATATCAGGGCAGGCCTGCCCTGATTCCTCCATGGACTCGATGACCAAAACACGATCCATGTAGTTGTGCACGGCGTTCTGCACTTGCAGGGACACGCGTTGGTGATATTGTCCTACGGCTTCGTCAAAGCTTTCAAGAATGTCGAGATAGTTCCGAGCCTGTAATGATATATCGCTCATTGTTTTCAGAATCTCTTTACAACGATTAAACGCTTCGTCGATGTCTTGGCGAGGTTCTCCCGCAAACCTGGAAAATCCAAGCACTAGCCCAGAGCCATACACCCACGCTCTTCTCGAGAGGTTAGCCAGTGGTACTTTCAAAGGGCAGTTGGGTAGAAACCTACTGGATCAAAGTCAGGTTGCCAAAAGTGAAGCCACTAGTTTTGAGATTATGGAGCGTCTCAGCGATGTAACAAGCTGAGCTGACGCAAACTTGGGCGAGCTTCGATACTTTGTTGTTCCTGATTTTAATATCTGATGCGGCATCGGGATCCTCGATGAGGTGGTCCGGAGCCCTTCCGCGCAGGCGCGACATCAGATACGCGACCAGATACGGGCGAGTAACAAGCAGAACTGCAAAGTAGTAGAGGCACGAGAAGTGGACATGGCCAATAATCCTCTGTCGCTCTGGTGCCTGAATGAATGGCTCGTTACCGAGCCTGATTACTCGCAAAGCACCTGGCTGTCTCCTGATCCACTGGCGAAGCTGGTCCAATAAAGCCTCCGCCGTAGGCAGGTGAAGAATACCGCCACTGCGTAGTATTGTTACCACATTTTCAATGCGATTGCAGCCCTCTAAAATGGCAGAAAAGACAGCCTTTCCATTTCCAGCGTCATCACTGCCAGTGACATCTGAAGCGCGTTGATCCACGGGGGACACGGGTAAGCTCACACCTTGGCCGAGTACGAAAGCCGAGTACGAAACTGGCAAGGACATCGAAAATACGCAGACTCTCCCAAATCCGGGATCTTTCATGTCAGTTACTTTCTTTTGCAGGTCTGACTTTTTCTCTGTTTCATTAAGCATACCTCGAATCATCTGCTGTTGCAGCTTGTTGTAAACCAGACTCTTGCAGCCCTAGTATGCCCGCGGCCTTTGTGGCAATGGCAAGATCCATAGCCGCTGTGCTTCTCTGGCAAGCGCCCAGGGAATAGAAAGACATGAGTAAAAACAATCTGACCATGGCTAATGAAGGCTTCTTCAACATTCCTGCACTGCAGCATCATGATCAGCCGCCGAGCAACATGGCGATCGAAATGGTGAAAGGTGGCAGCGTGTTGAGAGGATGTGGCTTACAATGCAGCTTGACGCGCACGGTAATATAACGAGGTTGCAATGGAGGCACATGAAGCCGTAGAATGTAGATATTGTGCCCCTATAGCAAGGGCTACTTCGAGCACAGCGAGGTTCAGGCGACCCTCAACCGAGAGATGATGTGACGCTTGCTCATCCTCGCGACTCTCAATCAAACTGTCAATTTCTTCTGCTGTAAACAGATCCAACAACCCGCTGGTCTTGGCAAAGGGTCAGCATTGTTACACCGGCTTTTGGTCCGGGGGATGGACTAAACCGCTTCAAAATATGAGTCCAAGAGAGAATATATCATTTGCGCGGGAATGCCTCGAGCGGCGTCAACTGTGGGCTCCGGCCCCTCCTCGGGCGAAGCATCGTGACTGCTGCTGTCTGTGAAGCGAATGTTCCCGACAAACGGCCGCAACGTGGTGCGGAGGAAATGTAGGAACGAAGGCGAGCCGTGGCCGGCATGAGCTGCTCCCAGTATGCTTAATTAATTCACATGAACATTTACGAAGCCTGGGTTCTCGCGGCTCACCCTTGTCTCTTTCTACTGCTGCGGTCGTGCTCAGCGGCACATGTGCCGGCGTTTGACTCGCCGCGGGTCCGCTGGTTCCGGCGGGGGAGCTTGGGGAGAGCATCCGTGTTGGACTTACTTGTGGCTCCGAAAGGACGGGGCTCTGCAAATCGCAATGCACTGCCATTCCAACATGAATACTGCTGGCCTGCGGCGAGGCTAACTGTTGCTCGCGGGCCTCCCTCCGCTGCTGGCGACCACTGGTCCTCATGAGGCGTCGGCGGTCAACGTCTGGATACTCACATTGGGCGGCCCTCCCACGATCCACGCAGGTAATGCATGGGATGTTGGAATCGCAGCGTATTTTCGACGCCCTGCACAAGAGACACGCTTTGCCGGTCCGTTGGCGATCCTCGGGTCTGACCTTGGCCCGTGGCATCGCAGCACACTGTCGTTGCGGTGCACAACAATGAAGGAGACTAATAAAGCGCGTACGTTCCGTCGCTTTGTCCGACGCCGAATAACTTGCGTGCGAACGAGATGTTGGCCGCTCCTGTGGCGCTGAGGAAGAAGCTATTAGTGTGTCACACCTAACTCGAGGCGGGCGGACAATCCGACCCACACGAGGAGATAAGCAAGAATTACACATCACCGACTTGATTGGTCAAGATAGGACGCCTTCTCCCCTGCCTCTACCCCTCATTGTACAGCCCTCGGGCATTTCAAATGTTAGCTCGGGTACACTATCTCGTAGATCTTTACCGTGAAGGCTAAGAGGTGTTTGAATTCTTAAAAAGCGCTCTCATTCGTTGGGACTGATAGATCAATACTTGATCCTTGGTAAGCTGTGGGCCGACTTGTCGTAGTATCGTAGACATAAAATTAGGACATATCACAAACTAGCATTTGGTCACATAGTCATATTGGGTTGCATTTAGGATTGTTGTTTGGGTGCAGGGTGAGCCTTGTCTTCTACAAATGAAATCCGTTACAAGCCTTGTATTTATGTGTTTAAAGCCCAATTGACCGTTGTCTCCACTGTTCCTGCGCATGACTACACTTTGTCGTACATAAACCCCATTTAGTTGTGATATTTGTTGTGACACATTGGAATCCCTAATGGAAAGCAGTACACTAGTCAAAGCGCGCTGAGGATGGCCAATTCCTTGAGTTTCGGTAGCCCTGCTCTGATGGCATCGTTGTCTCTTGTCTGAGACATAGTGTCACAGCTTTGATCCAACCATGGCAGCATCTGTGAGAGACAGGCGAGACACGTTCACCTGCACAAGTTAGCATACCGTGTGGGCTGTAGGGCGGGCATCGGTGCTCCGGGGTTCTTACAAATGACGAATCAAGCTCGGAGAGTGAGCAGACTCCCAGTAAAACCATGGTAGTTTCCATCTCGTGCTTCAAGATCCGGATCGCCTTGCTCACGCCACTCGTCCCGTACACCAAGGAATATAAAAAAGCTCGCCCCAGGCCGACACCTTTGGCTCCGAGACAAATTGCCTTGACAACGTCTGCGCCTCGCAGAATCCCGCCATCCACAATGACTTCACGGCTTCTGAGGACCTCAGGACAGTATCTATGGATATCGATGAGAGTCTCGAGACGATGGAGCGCTGTCAAGCTGCCGCCCTCCGTGGTTCGATAGCCAAGGGTGCACGTTGTCAAACTCCAGACATTTGGCAGCATCTTCCCAGCATTGAATCCCCTTGATTGCCAATGGTAAATCCGTTATGCTTCGGATCCAAGTGACTGCCGACAGCCAGCTGAATTCCACAAAAACCGATCTTCCCTCGCCGTTAGTTTCTAGCATGCAGAAGTGGCAAGCCAACTCACGGTCGTTTAACTGTAGGTCTGCGGCAAAAGCTCTCAAGCTCCTCCTCCTCCTCTGATTCCTGGTCATCGTCGCAGTTTGCATCCGATGCAACATCATCAAAGCCGGCGCGTATATCTCTTTCTCTTATGCCAGGCCAAACCGCATCAACTGTCAACGCAAATCCCCTGTACCCCAACTCAACGGCATGGCGAATCTCTCTCTCCGATGCCTGCAAATCTGACTTGGCATAAATTTGCCAGTACAGCGTTTGCTTCGGGCTTCGAGCAGCCGCCATCTGATCCATGGTGCAGCCGGCATTGTTGCACACCCAGTGGAGAACTCCATGTCTCCCTGCCGCTCGGGTCAACAAATGTTCGCCTTCGTTATGGGCAAGCTTGCCACCGCCAGCCGGGCTGATGAAGAATGGAACCAAGAAGCGATGGCCCAAGATGTCCCAAGAGGTATCGATATGGGATAGAGGTCGAAGAATGCGAGGTCGAAAGCGCACGGCTTGCCAGCTTTTGCGGTTCCACGTCGCGGTGTTTTCGTCTTCGGCCCCTGTTGCAAAGACTTTGTGCATAATGGTGAGCAAGCTGAACCAGTTGGCACCAAAAACAAATATTGCGCTTTTGCTTACATGCATACGACTGTTTGGGCAGCACAACTTCTGCGGCCTTTCCGAAATCCGCAATGCTTATGATTGTAGAGAGCGGTGGACGCTTGGTTGCTGAATCATTTTTTGTCACCGCGACGCCCAGATCGCCTTGCGAGTTGTGACCATGTTCTGCGACAGGACCGAGGTTCTGTCTACAACGGGTCAGTAAACATGGCATCAGGAGATGGGGGTGGCCTGTTACTCCAGGGTGAGGAATTTCTCCAGGGTGTCTGGGGGATGCAGCGGTTGGAAGACATCGGTTGCATCGCGGCCGGCGTAGGAGAGCATAATTGCATCCCCGCCCGGATGACTGTCGATAAATTCAGTCACGTCGTAAACCATTCCGTGAATGACTATCCAGCAGCTTTTTCGTGAAGCGTGCTTGCGCACTTCAGATATGCTTTGGATCAGTGCATCAGCCATTGGTCTTCGACCACAATTTGCTAATAGAAAGAAGAGAAAAGATTCTTACCCAATCGCCATATTGACCGACCTGTATACAGGCTATTCTGTCACCCGCTCTCTATATCGTGTTCACAAGCTGCAGAATAAACAAATCGTCTCAAATCAAGAGGCTCTCACGTCGGGCAGATTCTAAGGTCTAGGGTATGTAGCATGGCTCGGCACTTAACAGCCCTTGTTTCTTCCATTCACAAGAGCCTAGAACTCATCAATCCCGAAGAAGACCTTGCCACATCAATGAGATACTGGGTGGTTTAGCCGGGCGGCCAGACCTTAGTCTGCCGAGTAATACCCCTTATGATATGAATGATCGGCTTGTGGGTCCGGGTCGGGAGGCGCCAGGCAATACCGTCTGCAGGGGTGTTAACCGATCCATGCACACTGCTCTGATGCTCACGATTGATGAGATCCTCAGCTGCCAAAGATAATCACTGTTCCTTTCATGCCTGCAATTGCAGTCCTTCGAAGATTCTTTGCACCCTGAGACAATTTACATGTACAGCTACCATGGACCGAGTGTACGCGCAGATTGCAAAGGAAACAATCACCTTTGGACCGACAGATGACGTGGTAAGAAAGCCATCCACGTGTCGGTACTCGACTGATAGACGGAGTCAGAAATGGCGAGACTTATTCACGCCTTTTTACCCCCCTGCACCGGCAGACATCAGGGTATATCGTAATGAACGTTACGGCGAGGCGCAAAGGAACTTGCTGGATGTCTTTGTTCCCAGTGGCAAAGATGCTGCGAAACCAGTGCTCGTATACATTCACGGAGGCGGCTTCTTCTCTGGTGACAAGCAATGGAATGAAAAGGTATGAAAAACTCTTCCGCCGCCATTAGAACTTCTCGGCCTGAAACCCAACCCCCAGGTCTACTCGAATGTTGGTTACCACTTCGCACAACAAGGAATCGTCACTGTTGTAGCGAACCATCAACTCGTGCCCCATGTGCAGTATCCAGGTGGCGCCGACGACATGCAGCTGATACGAGAATGGGTGTTCAATAACATTAGTTCCGCTAAATTTGGTGAGGGATCGCCTGAAAAGGTCTTTCTCTTCGGGCACTCATCTGGCGGCGCCCATTTGTGCATGAACATCTTTTCTGCCGGTAAATATCGTTGCTAGCCACTAATGATGCTCAAACGGCTTATGCAGATTCAGGGGACCCCAAGCGACGACCCATGGAGCCTCTTGTTCCACCGGTGGCAGGACTACTTCTCATTGACGTGCCCTTTTGGTATGATAGTCGCAAGCCTGTTCGTGCCAATACACTTCGTAACTACTACGGGTCCGACGAAGAAGATGTCTGGGAAGTGTGTCTCACAGGAAGCGCTCAGTCGCAATACTCATTATGCTGATGACTCTTCGCAGCCGAAGTCGGCTCTGGGCTTGTTCCAGCGCCTTCCAGCAAGTTCACCTGCCCTGTAAGTTGCAAAAGAAACTCGAGGTGTAACGACGCTAATCGAAGCTCAAATGCTTCGAAACAGGGATTCCCGAAAGCTGCCCATCTTCGTAGGCTCTGTAGAATGGGAAATGTCAGTATCTCATACCTTGTAGTTCCACGGCAGATAAAACTAACACTCCACAATCACAGACCCGAGACTACAGATGCAATGGTAATGTTCCTCAACGCATATAGAGCCGCTAGCCAGCCTGCGGCTACGCTTCCGACACTTCACATACTCAAGAAACACAATCACTTGAGGTGCGAGCTTACTGTATTGTTTGAAGGCTTTGTGGCTTACATGTTCCAGCAACATTTTATCCATAGGCACGGACGACACAACTCAGGCCGACAAAATACTTGAGTTTGTAAAGGACTGTCTTGGGTGTGCAAACCTTGCGCGAAAGTGAGTACGAGTCCCTCGACAGTCAACCGCAGCTGATATGTGTGCTCAACTTTGGCATTGCAAGCAGTAAACCGAGAAAGGATCAATTGACTTGTCAACTATAACTTTGATGCTCTCGCAGAACCACTAAGGCGGATGTGTAGCAAGAGATGCAAGTGTCTTGCTTCGGATAAGGTAGACTGAAGATTTCCTCGGTGCCGTTTGTCAACAATGCTCACTGCTGCAATATCCTTTTTTCTCCTTTTTGCAAGCCTCGTTACTTCTATTAGCACTAGCAAACAGGCAATTGAAGACAAAAGCCCATTCTGGGGCCCTCAATCGCTCGCCTAATCAGCCCCCAAGTACATAGCAAGAGCTTCATTTAGCAGGGACTTCTGGCAAACATGAAGACCTTTTATGTAGATTCAGATTATGAAATTGCTTCCCATTGGCCTGCACTCTTTGCTTAATACAACACGGCTGCCTTGGCATTGCTGGAATGGCTGGCCTTTATCTGTCGTGTTTTGGCAAAGGTGGAGCGCCCCGTACCAACGGAGCAGTCATTACAGTACTTGTACTCTCACATTATCGGCTGAGAGTGGGTTGGTCAGGGTCACCTCCTGCAACGGTCAAGGCGTGGGAACTTAGCCGAGTGGAGTTCGGCTCGGCTATGGTCATTAATAATCCGTACCCTACAGGCTCCATAAAAATTAGAGCGTCAAGGAATGTCCAGCTATGTTCCAAGATGGAGGGGGATCTTGCCCCGGCTCGGCAAGTAAGCAGGTCGTGATGATGGAGGCGCACGCTGCAGCTATAGATAAACGGAAACCAACCTTAATAAGTCAAGGGTTGAGCGATAGCGCACAAACCAGAACCAGAACCAGACCAGAAAATACTCTGATTCTATCATCTTTCCAACCCTTGTCATCATGTCCGCCAGACTTGTCCCCATTATTTCCCTCCATGGTATGCACCGTCACCCAAGCAGACATGCCGGAGGGACCCTGACGCGCTAACTTGTTCTGTAGACTTTGAAAGTCGCAAGAAGGAGATTACTCATCAGCTGGTGCAGGCCGCCGAATTCGCGGGCTTCTTCACGCTGGTGGACCACGGCATCACCGTCGATGAGATTGAAGCACAGTTCGCTATTTCCAAAAGGTTCTTCGACCTCCCTGCCGATACAAAGGCCAAGACTCCTCACGATAAGAATACGAACAATGGCTGGGAATACAAGGTAGGGCAGCTATCCTTCTAGCTGGCTGACTCAATCTTTCAATCTTTCACCTGGTGCTAAAGGTTGTTGGCGAATATAGGCCCAATTGCGTGAGAGCACTGGATTGTACGATCAGAAGGAATCATTATGGTTGATGCGCACATCACAATGGCCTAGCGATGAAGATGTCCCTGAGTTTAAGAAGACGACTGAGCGATTCATGGACAAATGCGCTACCATATCAAGCCAAGTCTGTAAGTCAGCTCATTCCTCTCATCCTGGCACTCCGGCCTTTATTCGTCGCCGTGTCTTGATCTCATTGTTCGCATCTAGTGTCATGTCTGTCGGTTGCGCTCGGCTTTCCTGACGACTACTTCGTTCGTGCCAACGACCCGACGGAGCCCGACTGTATGACCCAGCTGCGTCTCATACACTACCCGCCAGCGAAAGACGCAGCTGGCACGTGGAGGGCTGGCACCCACACGGACATTGGGTGCTTGACCTTGCTTTTCCAGCGCGATGGCGAGGACGGTCTGGAGATTTGCCCCGGACGAGAGTCGTATACTAGTAACGGCATGGGTGATGTGTTCACGCCGCTCCCAGCCAAGACGGGGCCCATCGTCGTCAATATCGGAGACATGCTAAGTAAGACTTGGACCACCACGAGGAAAGCATAGTTGCTAATGCTCGCTCTGACATAGTGGCCTGGTCTGATGATCGACTCAAGAGCAATTTTCATCGCGTCCGAGCCAAGGATGTGGGAGATTCCCCGTCCAGGTATTCGATTGCATACTTCAACCAGAGCAGGAAAGATTTTGTTCTGCAGGGCCCGCTCAAGAAGTAGTAAGTGCGGACTCGGTCCTTTTGTATGCTACCACCTTCATAAGGACATGCTAATCTTTGGTGTGAAAAAGCCCTGCGACGACGGTGGGTGAATGGTTCAAAGAGTCCGTTGCGAGAAACTTTGGCCAGCAAGTTAGCGCAGCAGTGTGATAACACGGAGCTGAAGTATTGCCATCTTATGGCAGCTTTAAGGAGGGTTGGGCAGAGTCTCTGGATGAAGAAATTGTAACTCAGCATCCACGAATCTTTAGCTAGGCCTGTTGTTAATCCAATCCTCTCCAATCCAATCACAATTCAACCAATTCAGCCCGCTGAAACAGACACTCCCAGCAAATTTGAATGCCATAATTGATTGGTGAAACTGAGATATATCGATATAGATGTAGAATCGACATTAGACAGAAACCCTATGATCTCCCTCGTGATCCCATACCACTTGACCCTCAAACCAAGTCTTGAGTACCTTGGCCCCATCAAACTCACCTTTGCTAAGGTCTCTATCTACCATGATGAAGTTTGCTTTCTTGCCCCGCGTGATACTGCCTGTCACATCCTGCTTGCCCACCGCTTCGGCACCGCCCAGTGTCAGCATACGACACGCAATCTCCCCACCGACCTCCTTGGCCGACCTTTGCTCCGAGCCGGTGCCCCGGGATCCATGATAATTGGGAGGTTCCACCGTGAGCCGCTCCACAACACCGGCAACAGCAGGGAAGAGGTTGGGTGTCTCAGTTACAGGCCAGTCGCTTCCAATCGTGCAACTGCCGCCCGCGGCATGGACCTGGTCGAATTCATAGCGCAGGGTCCCGCGCGAGTCCCAGTAGTCGACGAGATGAAAGACTGCGGGGGACATCTCTGCGGTGATGCGTAATCTGGATATTCGAGCAAAGTCATCTATAAAGTGTCAGCGGCTTCGTCTCGATGCCTTGTAACATTAGAAGGAGTTGCTCACCGGGATGGATGGCATTTGAATGGGCAATTTCATGGCGGGGCCCGTTCGGATTGCCCTGCCTGACTTTTTCATAGACATTGAGTGCCTGTCTGACGCTGCCCTCGCCAGATGCATGCATCTTGCATGTCATTCCCTTGGCGTCGTACTTGGTCACTGCCTTGAGCAGAGTCGCGTCGTCAAACTGCAGCATCTTCCTGTCCGGATGCCCGTGCTCGTCGAGCGTCGACGATGTGAACCCCGGCTCGAGGGGTGACCCGTCCAGCCAAAATTTCACAAAGCGAGTATCCAGGTGGGGGCTCCGGAAAGCGTCTGCCACGTCCAGGAGCGCCTCGAGGCTTGCCGCTGGCTCGACGGCAAAGAACTCGTTGCCGCATATGATGTGCGTGTGGATGTCGAGATTCAGCTGCTTGTCGTCCTCTAGCTCTCGAGCAGCATGCAGATATACCGTATTGGCAGAGGCTTCCTGAACCGATGTTATGCCATACTGGTGGCAGACCCTGATGCTGCTGATCAACGATTTCCGCACCGTGATGAGGGGTGGGATCGGGAGACTCAGCCAGACATCTCTCGTGGCCAGCTCCATCAGCTCACCCGTGAGTGAACCATCGTCGCGGCGGGCATAGACGCCTCCCTGTGGGTCTTTTGCTGTGAGAGGATCGATGCCGATGCGCTCAAGGGCTACTGTGTTCAGCAACACCTTGTGGTGGCTTGTCTCGCGCACGAGCACCGGCGTATCCGGCCACAACTCGTCAATGTACTTTCTGTCTGGTTTTCCATCCGGGAACAGCTGCGGCTGGTAGTAGTTGGCCACCACCCAGTCGCCTGAAACGTTGGCGTAGTCACAGACGCACAGCCTATGCTTCAGCCTGCGGCCAAGCGAATTCTGGTCGGCGTCGACGCCAATATTGACGCGGAAAAGCTTGGAATCGCCTGCACTCGCGAGGTGACCATGAGCATCATGGATGCCAGGCATGACGAAGCGGCCCCCTAGGTCATGGGTAATGAGAGCTCTTGTTTTGGCTATGCTTAAAACATGCTCTGTCCCGCCGACAAACTCAAAAGTTCCATTGGGCGCGACAATGAAGGCGGATGCCCATGGCTGAACCTCGTCAACGGTATATACGGAGCCGTTGACATAGGCAATGGCATTGTTGGCAGTCTTGGACGAATAAAATGTTGCCATGGCGTAGGTGGGCGATTCAGAGGACAGCAAGCTCAACTCGGATACTTTTGGCGCTTTCTCGCCACTCCGTCAATTATATACTGGCGCAGTACTTGATGCCCCTTTGGCTTAATAATTCGTTGGACACGAAACATGATCCGGCATCGGCGTACGAAATCACCTACGAATGGATGGATAGATGCGAGGCGATATTGAGCCGGGCAGATTTGTGTGGCTGATAACGCTAATGCGTACTGGACGTAGAGTATACACATAACCTAACCCCCCCCCGTGGCGCAGCCTGACCCTTACCCCCCAAACCTGACCCTCTTACCCTCCAAACCTGACCCCCTTTATTTCCTTTTTGGGAGACTTGATTATATAAGCAAATTAAATTAGCCGAGGTTTATCCGGGCAATAAAGTAGCAAGTACTTGAAGAGATATATAAATAAATTTATTATAAAATAATAATAAAAAAAGATTTATATATATATATAATATTTATATTATTATTTACTTAGATATATAATTATTTTATTTTCTTATAATTTATATATTTTATCTTAATAACTATATTATCTTATAAGATATTTTACTTTATGTACTTGCTTGTATCGCCCAAAATGGAAGGAAGGGGGTCAGGTTTGGGGGGTAAGGGTCAGGCTGCGCCACGGGGGGGGGTTAGGTTATGTGTATACTCCTGGACGTAGCCGTAATCTGAGATGCAGGGATCGGTGCTCAAAGAGCCAATCAACACGTAGTCTTTTACCCATAGCCCCACGGAGATGTCACTGTTCTCGTCCAATAAGAACCTCCGCAACCGATTTCCATTCTGGGCTACCTAGTGGCAAGGATAGCTGCACTAGTCTCACTCGACCTGGACTTCCGGCTGTTATCTCATTATGCCTCGATCATCTTGAGGGGTTGGCTGGGTTCCTGAGGGATTGCTGCTTCAATTCCGGATGCGGATGCAGAAGCAGGATAAGACGCCTACTGCGCTTTTCGTGTGGTATATGTATTCCAGCTTGCGTCCAGCACAGGCCCGAGCAGATTGAGCCAATGCGCCAATCCGTTCTTGTTGTAAAAACTACGAATTCCCAAACAAGCATCAACATGTTGCCGTCAAACATTGTCGTGCCCGGCACGGTCCATTTGATTGATCTGGATGGGGATATGCATGTCCGTCACGCAAACCAGCGCAGCGACATTGTCCTTGTACCCACTCCGTCGGTAAGAACCATACCCCACACTCGTCTGTCTTAATAATACGTAGCTAACTCATACTTCCATCCATTCAGAGCGATCCCGATGACCCTTTGAACTGGAGCCCCATGCGTAAGCACATCGGGCTTGCCTGTGCCATTGCCTACTGCACAACGGTCGGCGTCTGCTCAGCCGCGCTTTACTCAGCGTTCGGCGACATCGCCGCCGAGACCAACCTCTCCCTGAGTGATCTAAATGCAGGCACCGGCTACATGTTCCTGTTCGCCGGCCTGGGCTGTCTGGTGTTCCAACCCCTTGCTCTCCAGTTTGGTAAGAGACCGACGTATCTGATCAGCATGCTCGGCGTCCTGGGCACGATGGTTTGGGCGCCGTATACAGTTTCAAAGGGCGAATGGTTCGCGAGCAAAATCCTGCAGGGCTTATTTGGCGCGCCGCTGGAAAGTTTGTGTGAGATCACCATTGCTGATATAGTGAGCATTGAATCTTATTGGTGGTGCAAGATGCCTCTGCTGACGTTGCATCCAGTACTTTACCCATGAGCGCGGTTTCTACATGTCGTTTTATGCACTCGCCCTCTCTGGCAGCAGTATGTCTGCGCCCATATTTGCGGGTCTGATTGCTCAAGGTCAATCTTGGGAATGGGTCTTTGTAAGTTGCAGATGTTTCAAGGCAACACCTTTTGTGTTTCCTTTTTTTTCCCTTTTTAGACAGAGTATTTGACTAACCATGGACCTAGTTCTGGTGCGCAATTTACTGCGGCATTACAATCGTAGTGCTCTTTTTTTTCCTCGAGGAGACGAACTACAATCGCCCAGTTGAATCTGTCATCCTGGAAGGAGTTGAAAGCCACGCAACGCCAGGAAAAGCTGCATCCGATGGCGAGAAGCAGGCCACTTACTGTGCCCAAGGCGATGCGGCTTCCAATATCGAATCAACGGTAATCCCAGCCACTCGCCCGCGCAGATCCTTCTGGAGCAAACTCAAACTCTTCGACCGAGATAGAATGGGTCCGAGCGGCGCCTTTGTGCCCATGCTATGGGACCCGATCAAGTATATGCAGTTTCCACTCGTCCTCTTTTGTGGCTTTTACTACGGCTCGAGCTTGGTCTGGTACAACGTGCTTAATGGTACAGCGGCTCTCATCCTCCAGGGTCAGTACGGTTTCTCAACAAGTGCCGTCGGGGCGTCTTTTGTGGCTCCCCTACTGGGCGTAATTGCGGGTTCTGCTTACACTGCGTATTTTGGCAACCCATGGACACTGCGTCAAGCACGGCAGAACAATGGTGTCCTGGAAGCCGAGCATCGCCTCTGGCTGCTGACTCCGCCCATCATCCTGCTGCCTTTCGGGCTGATCCTATGGGGCGTGGGGGCGGCACAGCATGTGCACTGGTTCGGCGTCATCTTCGCCATGTTCATGGTATCCGGCACGAGCTCGCTGTCGGTGCAGGGTACGACAACATACTGCATTGAGTGTTACCACGGAATTAGCGGGCAGGCCATGGTCACAATAATGCTGATCCGCAATACGATGAGCTTCGCCGTCAACTACGGGCTGACGCCCTGGGTTAATAATATGGGGCTACAGAATGCATTCATCGTGGCGGCGGTTGCGGGCGTGATCCAGACGGCTTCGGTTCTTCCCATCATCAAGTGGGGGAAGGCTTTGAGGGAGAGGAGCGCTTCTGCTTACTACAAGTACGCAGACCAATGAGTCCCCGACGGTTGTTGCGACCAAGTTGTATAGTCGGTGGCAAGGACTTTTGCTTTGCCAATGGCTGTGTTTCTATTGTATTGGTCAAAGGACTGATTGAGCCGTAAAGGCTGGGTGCCTTAGTATGTAGTGTTAGTAATCAATGTGAAGGGAGGTAGTTCGTATTGCACTCTTTTACCCCATGACTCATGAAACGCATTAATACTTTAAGCTATCCTTAAAATATTACAAGTAAATTTGCAGTAGGATTGTAAATATAGAAGTAGTCCATGTCCTCAACTAACAGTCGAAATCCCGAGGGCTGTGGAAAGGCATGAAATCCCTCAGCATGCACCCCCGCACTGACGTAGCTAGCTTGCATTTCCCAAGAAATGAGGCCTGCCCAATCTGCAGCTTCAAACACCACTCATCTACATTCCCATCTACCCGGTTCGTTTTGTGTTTACAAGTATCCACATGTCATGGCTGAGCAAGCGTCCTTCCCACTCACACGTGCGATCCAACTACCTCGTCGTGCAAGCAAGTCACGGCTTGGTATGTCCTTATCTTTGCCTCTCCACCGTCTAGGGCAATTGCTTAGAGCTGACAAATTCGTTGCCGTTCCCTCTCGCAGGATGCCAGAACTGCAAAGACAGACACATCCGCTGCGACCGTGCTCATCCCTCATGTTCGCGATGTCAGCTCCGTGGGCTGGCATGTCCAGGGTACCATGCCTTGCCTCTAAAATGGATCAATGCCTCGCCCGAATCTCGACTTCAGTCAATCCGAGATCAGTCAGCTCCAATAGTCGCACTCCAACAAGAACCGTCATCACAGCCCCGCAAACATGACAGGGCGGCATCGAGTCTCAACAGCAGCATCGAGGATGTGGCGAGTCTGAAAACAAAAACACGGCGAATCCAAGCTTCCAATAATCCTGCAAACCTGACAAGGCCACCGGGCACCACGACGATGGCGATGACGACCCCGACGATGATGATGGCCAGTCAGTTCTTCCAGCGCCAGCTGGATTGCACTGTACCCGACATTCGCAACATGCTCTCGAGACACTATTTTACCAATGTCGCTCACATCTTCACCATTTTCGATAGTGCCGAAACCCCCTTTGGCGATGGCATACTTGCTTCGCCTCGATCCAAATCATGCTCCGTCTTGCGCGACACAATCGTTTCCATCGCGGCAGTGCACGTTGCAAATTGCAACCATGACAAGCGCATGTTGTATTATGGGTTTGACGTGAGGGCCAAGGCTATTGCTGCTTTGCGTCAGGGCCTCGGTCGACATATGTCGCAGGCCGATGCACTCATTTCCAGCATTTTGCTATCTCTCACAGAGGCGAGTTGGACTTGGACTGAACCTTGTTCATACACAGTCCCCACACTAACAGACGCAATGCAGAGTTACTTTAGGCATAACGCGTGTGGCCTGCAGTTTTTGGAGACGGCGAAAAGCATCATTACGATGAACACTGATGCGTATCAACGGCTGCCGCCGGCTTTAAAAACCACTCTCTGTTGGTTGGAAGTGCTGACCAGCCTGGTGGTCGACTACGATGCCATTACCTTCGACGACCCGCCGACCCCACACGCCCACGTCGACCCCCTCGGAGGAACCTGGTCAGACTTGTTGCCCCTCATAGGCAAGTTGGCGACATTGAACCGGCATTGTAAGAGCCGTGGCTGGGATCCACTACGAATCGCCCGGTGTCTATCGCCGATCGAGACTGCCCTTCTCCAATTCCAGTGTGACGAGGTCGACGCTGTGACGCTGGCGATCGGCAATGTTTCCGGGCTGCACATGGTTAGCCAGCAGGATTCTGCTGACCTGGAAGACCCGCCCCGCATGGTGGGAACATATCCGACTGCGGAGCATCTAGCCTCCATGGCTCAGGCCTATCGCCTCTCTGGTCTCATCGAGCTGTACCGATGCGCCCCTGTGCTTCTTGAGCGGCGCATGTCGGCCCTCCCTTTGCCGTGCAGTAGTGACGAGTTCCTGAAAGATCTGGCAGTGGCTGTCATGGCTCTGTTGCGTACCATTCCAGTTGGCTCGCGCCTGTTCAACGTGGCATCGTTCCCACTCCTTACGGCCGGTCAGCTGTGCACGCGTGAAGAAGATAAGAGCTGGACCCGAGGTGTATTTGAGGAGCTGAGGACGAGGAACGGCATCATGGTGGTTCAGAAGTTAGCCGACGTCCTGGATGCTGTTTGGGCTAGAAGACTGGATGGGGATGAGGTATCGTGGCTGGATATTTTTGGCGAATGGAATTGTACCATGCTCATTAATTGAGTCCTGCCACGACACTTTGACACGCTACTTGATTAGGTGTTAGGTCGCAGGTTCCGATTTGAGTCACTTCAAAGGCTTAACTCTTTCGCGGCATGCAACGCGTGCTCTCCCATTGGCTCGTTTAAACCGTTGGAGCCAAAGGTAGCTCAATGACCAACTACCCAATTTGAGCCTTGCTCCACGTTACTGTACTCGTTGATAAAAACAACAAGCGATACAAGACAAAGCAAGAAAGAGATACAACCCCTTTGTTTCTCTACTTTTACGATCATCTCTACGCTCTACTTTCTTTCTCGTTGAATCCAATGGCTGACATCAATTATGCAATCGGCTTCGTACTTGAAGGACCAATCTCGCAGGGAAACAAGTTTGAGAAAAAAAGAGTCAGCGCGTCCCAACATGCAAATTACCAAATACCTGTGCGTGTCCCAAGCTAATCTTGATCTAGTAGATCCTACTCAAGCCCTTTGAGGATTATGGTAAGGCTATCGAGGATCTTGTCATGACTGACTTCCCTGACAATTTGGTCGGCAGATGTCGACGTCCAAGTCGAGGCTTGCAGTCTCTGCGGCACCGATGTGCACATAGCTGGGGGTACGTCAGCGTCTTGCTGTTCCCCTCAGTTGCCCGTGGCTAACATCAGAGCTTCAAGGCGACTGGCAGGGGCAGCTATTCCCGTTATGCCTTGGACACGGTACGTTCTTGATTCCCCAGTCCACGCCCAGCGCGCTTAATTGCGGCTAACGTTTCACCAAGAGGCCATCGGCAGAGTAGTTCGTATCGGGTCCAAAGTCACATTAGTAAAGGTTGGTCAGCGCGTGGGCATTGGCGCGCAATGTGCCTCGTGTGGAGTATGCAACCAGTGCACTGCAGGCAACGAGACATATTGCAGCCTTGGCATGGTTCACACGGTCGGCTCCAAGTGGCCTGACACGGGCATCGTCAGCCAGGGCGGCTTCGCATCCCACATGCGCATCAACGAAAGCTGGGCGTTTGCCATCCCTGACGCCATCGACAGCATCTCCGCTTCGTCCATGATGTGCGGTGGCATCACCGCCTACTCACCGCTGGTATCATACACCGACATCAAGGGCAAGAAGGTTGGTATTCTGGGCCTCGGCGGTATTGGTCACTTTGGTGTGCTCTGGGCCAAGGCACTCGGCGCCGAGGTCTGGGTCATTTCGCGCGGGTCGTCAAAGGAGAAGGACGCATTCGCATTGGGAGCTGATGGGTATATTGCGACTGCAACAGATGAAGACTGGGCCGGCGCCCATCGGTTATCATTCGACTTGATTCTCAATACCGTGAACTCGTCCAATGGCTGCCAGACTGCCAAGTACTTGTCACTTCTGAACGTGCGCGGCTTTTTTATCAGCGTCGGACTCCCAGCGGACGGGGAGCTGAAGATAACGGCGTTTGACCTCTTGGGCAATGCAGCGTTGCTTGGAGCCAGCCACATTGGAGGCAGAAAGCAAGTCCTAGATATGCTGCAACTTGCAGTGGACAAGGGCGTGCGGCCGTGGGTTGAGGTGATTGCACTCAATGCCGATGCGCTTAAAGCATCGTATACAAGAATGCAGGAAAGCAAGGCCAGGTTCAGAATTACCTTGACGGAATTTAATAGTATTTTTAACTAGATATATATAAATTACTAATAAGTATTAAATACTCTATAATCCTGTAATAAAGTACTAATTATTTTACTGCTTAGTTTATATATTGTATACTAGAGTTGGCTAAAAAGCCCTCTTTCTTTATAAAGCTATATCGGATAACCTATTTCCGGTTAATTTCTTTTATTTTATTTTTATTTTTATAAAGTAGATTAATTATGTTATTATGATCGCCTAACATGTCTATTCCTGAAACGGTAGAGGACTGGTGGCTTTGTTTGATGCTCTTTTTTCGATTATACTCAAACGACAGGTGAGGCAATGTTTCCTTTTGACTGGGAAATTTGTTGTCGTCTTATGTTGCCATACTTTCGGCTCCAAACTTGCCAAACGTCCCGTCATCAGAACTCCCGCTTAGATTCCGCCTGGTAACAATATTCACTCCGTTCATAGTAGAAATAACATCAGATTTCTTTATGCTTTGCCACACGTCATAGTATGCCTGACTCTTTACCTCAGCCTTCGATGTAACATCGAATAATGGAACGAAGAGGTTTGCGGGGTGTTGGTTGAGCTATTCCACACCCAGAGTAGAGTTGCCCAAATGAAAAATAAGGAAATAACTTGAAGAATAATACAGATCAAAAAGATGTTTCTCTCCAATTTAAGTTTTGCATATGGAGCAACGATAGAGGCTTCTGTATAAATTTCTGGCGCCAATGTGATTATTACTTCGTTTACCTGTAGGTCTACATTGCCCCAATTGTTAGAGTTGATGAGCCAGAAAAAGAAGGCAAGAGTGCTCTGGAAATTCTGCATCAATATTCCATTTGAGGACGAATCCTTCATTTGGTCTTGTGAGCTCCAGAAGCTCTCCACGATGGACGAAGGCCCCGATATGGCGGCTGCAGTGTAGTTCAAAAGCCACCTAAGTGCCTCTCGGTACTCGGGGATATCGATCTGTTTCAACCTCACAGGGAGCTTTCGACCGTTCGGTAATGGATTTATAAGATTCCTCTAGAAGATATCATACCGTCGCAGCCTACAACTCTTCCAAGCGGTAGTAATCGCTTCATCAACACGAAAACACTGCAAGATCAGAGAGGGTTGTCCTATACCTTAGACAGACTGTATCATGGACCCCTTGCCTTTTTAGATTTTTCAAGCCTCTGGCCCTATCATCCTGCCATGACACAGTGTCGTGCTGATGGTGCTGCCCCTGATAAGGGGGGATTCAGAAAGACAAGCTGGATGACAATTACCTCGACCAGGTGCATAGGATAATAAATCAATACTGCTAAGTGTGAAAACCTTTGTCATTTGTTAGAAAAGGATTAGTTGAATGGCATTGTTAAGAAGAAGCTTGCCACTTAACATGGGTCAAGATAGCGAATGGGCAAATTGTCAGGACAACAAGCGGCAAAGGGTTTGCAAAGAGAGCGACTTTTTTTCAGGTGCAATATCGAATTCAGACTTTGATCAATTGAAGTGCAGAAAATCCCAATTGAGGATTAAATTGGCTGCCGCCCTAGTCATATGGAAGATTAGGGAGAAGAGCCGACCGGTCGCCATGATGTTCCGAAGAATAAAAAAGCATATATACTTTAGAGTCAATTCTTGCATCATTCGTAAATGGGCCTAGTGAGTTCGCTGATGGACATGGGCTTCTCAAAGGTGTTGATGGCCAATGACGCATAGGAGGGCGGCCTGATGAGCGCCAGCACGTCGTGATAGAATCCTTGCCGGAGCATAATTTGTAAAGTCCCCTACATAGAGAGTATCAATAATGGCCACTGGTTTCAAAACGCACTGGTAACCTATTTTATCTACCATCCACTGGCATGGTTATTCATTGCCAAACAACGCAATTATACCAGCCTAACCTTGTTCCTTTGGTCACGAAAGAACTTGGACTGATACCCGCGACACCTGCCCATACCTACTCTCCGATATGTATCCCCTTGAGAGTTAGGCTCTGGCAAGAGCAACAAGAAACCCTCCACCACATGATGGCCCATGTCCCTTACACGGAAAATGGCTGAACTCAGAAGGAGGCATGTAAAGACTTCATCTTGTCTCTCCGTCTCCAAGTCGAAGACTCCATCAAAATAGCAGAAGGCGGGGTCCTCGCTGGACCTAGGCCCCTCGCTGAAATCAGGCTCCTCGCCACCAAACCTGAACAGCTTCGGGAAGTAGCCTGCCGCCGTCGGGTCCTGGCCAAGCTTGAACCTTCGGACCGGACCTTCGAGGATCAGATTTGCGGACTGCAGCTTGGAAACCATCGGTTCGCCCGCCCATCTGACACTTGCTTGCACGACCCTACTATGGTCAACAATCTCTACGAGGGATCCTATTGCAATGGAGAACCAGATGTGAAAGGAAATATTGCCCACTCGAGAGAGCCAAGA
Organism: Calonectria leucothoes; assembly: GCA_002179835.1. Classification (NCBI taxonomy): domain Eukaryota; kingdom Fungi; phylum Ascomycota; class Sordariomycetes; order Hypocreales; family Nectriaceae; genus Calonectria; species Calonectria leucothoes. The sequence continues at coordinate 77,021 of NAJI01000323.1, forward strand.
CCAAGAAGGCACTCCAGGAAGAGCCGACGAAGGGTCCACAACGTCCCCGGTCCGCATCCACGCTAGGTCAGCTATCATCTTTTGTTCCCAGCAGGCTAGCACGTGTCTGTAGCCGGTCCGTTCTCCATATTGCTGAACCAAACCCGCCAGAGCGGTGAGATTGTCCTGCCTATTGGTGACATCTCTCCTGGAAAAGTCCTCCATCCAATACTGCCACGTTTTGTGCAGGTCACTGTTGGTCGTCTCGGTTATCACTAGACTGCAACCGCAGTTGTCGAGATCCGTTGCGCTAATAAAGACTCCAGACTCTGTTTTGTAGCCACGGCGGCAGGTCCACTGCATGCCTGACCGCCTACAATGCAGCACACGGTGGGAAAGCAGCTGCTCCTGCAAGTTCCAGCCCCTTGTACCAAGGCCCGACACGGTGATGCCCTGTCGTATATCGCCCTTGTGTACTCTGATATCAAGGCCGGCACCACGACTGGTGGACGGAATCGACAGATGCGTAAGGAGGTTTCCGCTGCAGTCAAAGCGGGATCCGGTTTGTTGAGTGATTTCGACGTTGTGGTCAACGAAACACCCCTGGGTGCTATTTCTAGCATCCGATGCTGCAATGGTGATGCGACTGCCGGCATACACGTCCTTCATTCGCGCTGCCTCTCTTTTCCAGTCGTCCAGATCATCTTGGACGATGCAGAGACTATCGATCCAGATGTAACGGATTCCCAGTTCTCGCGCAATATTTATCGACTCACGAAAGGTTCTAGGAACAGCATCCTCGGGGATACAGGTCGAGAAGCGTGCTAAACTCTCCTTGGTGGTAGTTAGAGGCTGAACCTGCCCCCAACAATGGCTCAAGGTTGCGTATGTGGCCTTGTCAAAAGCATCGTTTTGCGTATCCACCAGGCGGAGGCCAGTTCCTCCTGTTTTTATTTCGATGAGGCGCCGGGGATATTTGTGCCTTGGCGGCGCGCATTCCGGGTGAGAGGTTTCGCATTCACTGAACCATGATTTTATGGTGTCATATTTCTCGGAAAGGGAAGAATCCTGGCCCTTGAATAATGGGTTTTGGGTGATCTGTTCTAGAGTGGCCATTAGTAACCAAGGGCAGATTTTGACAAAAAAAAAGGCCGCAATAGACTACCATCATAAAAGCGGACAATAATGGTGAGGAAGAATGACATTGCGCCAGCTGCGGCGTGAATCTTCCCCCTCACGATACACCATGTTGTACCAGATTCGCCGAGTGACGGGCCATCGCGTTGAAAGCTAAGCCCAAGGGTGCCGAATTTCTCTTCTTGTATGTCTAGTTTGTCCTTGCGCATGAACTCGAGTGGCCAGTATTCTTGGATGACTTTGCACAATCTGCATTCTTTTGCCGACTGAATGAGGGCCTCCACATTGGGGTGATGATGGACCAAGCCAGGCTCCACCTCGTCTGGCGGTGGGAATACCAGCAGGGGCAGGAGCCCAAAACAATAGCCACATAGGTTTTCCATACTTTAAAAGTGATTTGAGACATTTTGATGCTCAACTCGTCTGCAGAGCCAGTTTCGTCGTGCCAAGGCTGCGCCCTCAGCTGACTGTGGCTGCCTAAAGCCTCTGTATTCGCTGCCAATCCGCTCCGTCTGTGTGCTAGGTGGGTCTACTGCACACGACTGGGCCTTTAGGCTTTAGTCCAGGGCAATTTCACAGCTCTAGCTCATAAAGGTCCCGATCAGCAGCTGAGCCTTGCAACGCGCCTTGGCCTACACCCCTGCTCGGTTCATTTCGCAGCAAGGCTTATGCTTATGCTATCTGCTACCTTACCCCTATTACCCTATACATGCGGGCAACAACTGAAAACATTGGACCAAGATCGACAACAGTAACTATAAAGCATCGGAAGTCGGTGCATGATATGTATCAATAGTTGCCTAGCCAAAGCTTGTGCAAATGGCTTGCGTCTGGTGTTGGCTACTTCATTTTCCTGCTAATGTCCGAAAGCTGGGCCATGAGCAGCGCTCGATCCCCTTCTTCGTGTATGTGATGGGATTGGTCAAACTCTCCAACTGCCACCAACTTCTGCGCATCAGTCACATGAGAAGATCAGTGTAGAAACATGATCATGTTGGCTGCTGTTTGCTATTAATACAACACCTGTTGGCCCATTGCATCTCCTGTTTAATGTCTCTATTAAATCGCATTATTAACAGACATCCATTTCAGATAGTTCCTCACGCGGCGTGAAAACACTGACTCTTCCGCTGCAGCGCATTGACGGGAATCATTTCTCACAACCTTGCAGAGCTTCACCAGCAAACATCGCGTCCTGCAGGTCTGAAAACTTACGGCTGCCACTGTGTTATTAGAAAAATTCGCACTTGCAGATAGATACCGCCTGGCATTGAAGATTTTGTGAGCTAATCATGATCCCCGAGACAGACTTAGCAAAAGCCAGCACACCAGCATTAAATTATTCCCTGTTGATCACAATTATGACGCAAAACCCAGAGCCGTGTTCCGGCGCACGGCAATACGATGCCGATTTTGTTCAGCCGCAAAGAAAATGCAAGACAGTTGTTGCGTGGTGTTTATTTGCACAATGCCATGATTGGTTGGGGGCGGAATTTCAGACCACGGCGACGAGTTAAAATGCAAACTAGCACAGGGCTTGCTGCATATTTCGGGGATGAGGTCAGCCAAGGCCCCCAAAAAGTACATGGTGTGAGCACGCTATCGCAATCCCTACTGCCTGACACTTGGTACCCCAGGCCAGCTGTGACATTGTCGCTGCGGTTGTTGATCGAGCTTGAAAAACCTGCACGTCCTCTGCCTTCCGCCTCCCGCTTTCACCTCGATTGCAACGCACGCATTTGCTTCAACACCCACACAGACACACACAAATATCTATACAAATGTCTCACAGATCAGTACCAAAAGGGCAGCAGCCCGAGGCATCCACGGGGTCAACAAGTCACAGCTATGAATTAGTGTCCATAGATTCCACCACGCCAACCAATGCCCAGTCCTACATGGATGAATGGACACATGTAAGACTGGCCCCCACATGGAGAACTCTATGGAGAACAACGGCTACCATGGTTGGGCTTTTTTTGTCTGGTTAGTATAGCTTGCAAACGAGTATAATCACTTCTGCCTAACAGTTGCTTGGATCAGCTTGTCTATTCGCTTTGGTTCATCTCACCTTTTTCCGATACTTAAATAAGAAGCAAATCGATAGCCCTAAATCCATTCCCCAGAGTTATGTGGCAGCAGTTTCGCACTTGCTTGGGCTTCTTTTCCGAGCAACCCTTTGTGGGTCCTTGGTTGTTGCATTCACGCAGTACCTCTGGCACTTGATGCGACAAAAGGCAATCACGATCTCTAGCATCGAAACCCTCCTCAAAATAACCCAAAATCCATTCTTGCTTGTACAACTGGATGTTATCAAGGTAGCGCCGATACTATTCACCTTGGCAGCTTTTACGTGGCTACTGCCTCTAGCGGTCACCTTCCCTCCCGGTGCATTGATAGTCACCTCCAATTTGGTGCAGAATGTCACTTCCATAACTGTACCTACGTACAATGGATCTTCTATAGGCAACGGCAGCGTAGACGATGCGACACTACACTCTCTGGCAATACGGTTCTTGAGTGGCGGAACTTGGATCTATATGTAGGAGCACTATCCGTCGTAGGTATGTTTTGCTAACCCAGCTTGGATATTTAGAGGCCCTACCCCTAGCGCAAGACGACTTGGTCGTCTAGTTCTTGAGCTTGACAGCATTTCACCGATTGAGTCGCCTTGTGGACCAAACTACTGCACCTACTCTACACAATTTTCAGGACCCTATGTTCAATGCACAAAAAACATTCTAAATGAAACGCTGGAAGCCATAGGGACCCTGAACTGTGGATATAACGCATTTACAGCGACCAATGTCAGTACATTTGATTCGAGTGGCCAATACGATTTTGGAGCGGCATTCAATATGACAACATCTCAGGCTATTGGCGTTGATTCCAGCGCCAATAACTCAACGGTTCAGGAAATTGAATCCATATCTTGCATACCATCCTGGGCACTTTATAACGTAAATATTACTTACAATAATGGTTTGCAAACCGTCGAGATATCTGAAAATAACATGGGTCCCATTACTGACCTGCTCAAACCAATACCGGGTGGTCAATATTACCCCCTAAATGGGGTTTGGCATCAGTCTTTGATTCAATACTTAACAGGGCTCAATTATTATGCCCTCATTGATGCGCTTATTACTCCACTTAGCGGAAACTACACGATGATGGATCAAGGACAATTCTATTCAGGTGTAAGCTTAGCTGTCAGTTGTGGTAAGCACTACACTGTTGGCATGGAACTTGATGTGGTCCCTTACTAACGGTCGACTAGGAGCTATAGGTGGCACCATAGTCGCTGACACACATCTTAATGCACAAAGGTACAATGGCTCTCGGACCATAACAGAAGGACCTAGCTTCTCTGTCTCACAAGACGTTTTGAACGATGCTCTCTTCAATCTCACAATGAGCGCGTCTTTCCAGCTTGGCCTTTGGGAGACTGATGTTTCAGCTAGCATCAAGGCCATGCACCAATTTTATTCTTTTGATTCTCCTAAAACCCTAATTATTCCGTATTTTCTTTGTCTCCTTCTTTCAATCCCCTTTGTCTATCTTGGTATAAGCAGCCTTCGCTCTAATGGTACATCAGCCATCGAAGGCGGTTTCGTCCAGGTCTTGATGACCACAACTGGAAGCAAGGCTCTTCAAAAAGCAGCAGCCGGCGGTTGTCTTGGTGGTGAGGAGAACACTCCCGAAGTCCTTAAAAATCTGAAAGTGCGTTTTGGAGAATTGGTGTCCGATGGGGCGTATGAAGATGGTGGTCCAGGACATACGAGAATGGCGGGATTCGGGACAGAGGATGAAGTCATGCCACTGCAGCGAGGCATCCCATATGGAGTGTAGTATGTTCAGTAAGTCTTGATGTTTGTGTATCCAACGGGCAATGTATAATTTCTCATACATGCCACGAACCAGCTAGGAGACAATCATGTCCTTCCAGAAATTGGCAGAAGCATTGTTCCGTCGCGCATTAAAACGGCGGTGTGGGCTAACTTTGGGCCTAGAGTTCCCGACAATCCCGAGGTGGGGCTTATCGACGCCCCGCACCGAACCAGAATCTGCCAATATCCATCTGTTCTCCAGCAAAGTCTCAAATCCTACAGTAGATGCTGCACGGTAAAATATATTTAAGGCTAGGTTACATACAAAATGCAAGTTCCTACAGAAATTCTTGACACGGTGAGTGCATCGCACTAATCCTCACATTAGCCAATATTAACTCCAACGCCAGATTACATTGTATGCCGCGGCTCACGACTCTACATCTGTGTTCGATGAAGATGATTCCCATCCGTACTCGGTTTCGCCGTTTTCTCGAAAAAGGCTTGCCACATTGCGCATGGTCAATAAGGCATTCTGCAGGAGCGCGACGCCACGGCTGTTCCGACACATAATTGCAACGTTTAATGGCGGATCCCGATTGGAGAGATTGCGCGAATTATCCACCAGTGCATACGCCACATGCCTTCGAGAAGTCGACATCGGCATCGTCGAGTCTGCTTCGGACCCTGAGGTTGCAAGCTATGCCAAAGACCTTGCGAGCTTACTACCGGCTTGTCTTGTCAACTTTCCCAATCTGCGTTCATTGGAATTCACCGGTCTAGGCGGCTGCGAAATTTCCGAGGAAACAAAACAAAAACTTCTGACCGCTTTTATTTCGCCGCTGTGCTCCATCAACATGCCCGCGCTGGAGGAGCTCGATATCATTTTTTCAATTGCCCATGACTTCGGCCATTTATTTGACGCGGACACTAGCACGCCGCGCATTCCAATCCAAAGAACCCTCCGACGCCTCCGAAGCTTGGGTCTGTACATAACAGAGTGGACTAGCATCAGCCGGCGACAGCCCTGGGCAAAACGAGTGACGCCCGAAAATGCTGCTCTTCCAAATGAGACCTTTGCGACAAATATGTTTGATCTGATAAAGCATGCCGAGAATATCCAGGCATTGACAATCATGAGTTCAAATGTCCTGGATCTCGATAACGCGACATTTCCTCACTCCATTCATCTGACATCCTTGTATCTGCTCAACGTGTCAATATCGGCAAGTAATCTTCTCAGTTTGGCAGGGAATTCTATCAGATTCGTGCAACTGTGGAGCGTTGAGCTCAACGCTGGCACCTGGAAGCACCTTCTGTTAAAAATGAGTGCGCTCCCCAGCTTGATCTATTTCTGGGTGAATGGTGGTGAATATTCATCAACTGGAGCTAGCGCAGAATTACAACCAGCACACCCGCGGTTGGCGAGCGACGCTGGCCAGATTGAGTCATCGGATCCTTATGATTTACACGCTCTTTCAATTTTACAACATCAAGTCACTGCTAACAGGATTGCCGCGGGACTTCCTATAGATCATATAGACCAGGATGCTCAGATAAAAAAGATGGAAATCGCAATGTCACTAATGGAATTGGACGGATGGCTGATGTAGAGTAACATTGCCGACTCCGAGTGACGTTGCAATGGCTCGATGTTTAGGCCTTTGCATATTATGGAAGTTACCTTTAGGCCCCTTTCAGAACCGTCTAGAGATACATACTATAACAGCTTTGTGCAAAGTACATGGCGAATAGATTCGGAAAACCAGACCCACAAACCAAGAGTCAAAAAGATGGGGTCCAGGTCCAAAAAAACATACAACAGCGAGGATTCCCCGGTCGTCACCGACCCGAGTACTAATTCACCGCTTCTCAGCTTGACTATGGGAGAGCGGACGGGATCCCGTATTTTCTAAGAGCTATGGTCGTATGTGATGGAGTGAGGTGTCGAGTGAGTTCATAGCTAGTGTTTCGCCACCTCTTCACAAACACCAAACTGTAACAATCAAATTACGTCTAGCACTTAATATCTCCTCTATCGCCGTAAAAAATATATGCGAGTGTTTGGGCGAGACCCTGTTATTCAGAGAACTTAAACTAAATGTACCGTTCATGTGTCAATTTACCATCATCGCTTACAAGATCGGGCAGGCATCTTTAAGGTGGGGTCGGCTCTTCTCCGACGGGTGGTGTGATACTGTTAGAGATTTTTGGTGTATAAAATGCGGTAAGAATTTCTCTGACCCAGTCGCGTGATTTTTATGGTGCAAACCTCACTCTGTTGACTTCGCATGATCTGGGTGATGAATGGCAGCCCCAGCTAGTCTTGACAAGCGCAAACGCTTCTGGTGGGATCGGACTTTGCTCGAAGACCAGATTGGGTTAGCGTAGTCCCTCGCTTCATCTTTCAGGCGAACATACCAGGCCGCTTCTGCTCCCGGGTAGCTCAGGCGACGAGTAAGCGAAACCAACGAGCGGAGCAAGTGGTCCACATCGGAAATAGGTTTTCAGGTCAATTTTTTTATTTTGCACAGATTCTCAGTTGATAGTCGGGTTCGGGTGCAATCATACCCAGGAAAGTGAAATGCTTCATCACAGCCATACAACAGGGATGAGTTGAAAGGTTTATGAACATTTGTGCTCTATATTGCACCAAAATAGAGCTGCTCTACTTAGGGGTCTAAGTTTTTCTCTATTCTGCAGGGGCCGCTGCAACAGCAGTTGAACAGCATCCCTTGGTCCAGACTTCTTGACTCGCTACATTTTTCTTGCTCGGTACATCGATGCTTGGGTTCTCGGCGAAGAAGTCGGCGGGGCGTAGGGAAACCTGGTGGATTTCAACCGGCCTAGGTCAGTGTTAGTAGTCAAGAAGCAATCCCGGTCGCATGAGACCATGTACGTGAATGGAATACGCACATGACGGGCCAGTCCTCTACACGTGGATTGTGCGTGAGGCAGAAAACAGACCAAACAACGATATCCTCATCTTGGATGTTGTCTCCTCGCTTTACCATGTCCTGAACGCCACCCTCTTCGCGCCCACTCTGGAAGGGGTATTTACCAGCAGCCCATAGCTCTCCATCGCGGTGCTTTGTCACCCAGACGTGGTGCTGCGCAAATGCGGCTCGCTGGGCTTGCCGGGAGCGAGGGTCTGCCAGAAGCATCTGGGTTGGGGGTGGCGTGAGTTTGTAGCCCACGGGCTTTCCGCTCACTGGGTTCTTCTTGCTGTTGTTGACCATTTTGAAAACACGGTTCGTCGCAGGGTTGGCGTCCGCCCACTGCGAGATTGTCAGGGGCGTTCGCTGGACCTTGTACCAATTGCCAGCAGGATTGGTAGCATCGTTCATGGGAACAGGTAGGGATTCTTCCTGGATGACGGTATTGGCGTGCCCATCAATAGCCGGATCGATACGCACTGCAAAAATGTGTTGGTGGTTTTGCGCGAGCACGCCGGGATTGACAATGTTGCCGTATTCCGTGGCAATCTTGTCGTTGTCGAGATGCACGCAGCTCACAATACCCGTGGCGCGCGTCTCGATATCAATGCCTCCTGCTAGGTTAAACTTGTATGCAAAAATGTACTCATAGTTGGCTAAGGTCAAGATAAACTGGACCACGAGTTCACGATGGCGAGTCACGACTGCCCGGCCGGTGCGCCAGTTGGTATGTTTCCAACCAATGCCATTGTCTTGTTCATGCAGACAGATGACATTTGGTTGCTTCTCCACCTTGCCGTCTGGTTTCAGGAGAACGGCATCGAAGTACTGAACCGTTTCAGTTAGCAATCGAGCATACGTCATCTCGCGGGCGCAAACGTACTTTGATGACTCCGAGGCAGTCACAGCCCAACTGAAGATTGTTCGCACACATGCCTGCACGGCCTTCTCCAAAGTCAAAGGCTTGCTTTCGATGAAAGGGGGATCTAGGGTCTGCGTATGGAACCGTCTGCAACCATACCATATCAGTAAGCATTTAAGAAACGCGCAGCCGAGTCATACCATTTCACTAAAGGAGAGACGATGAAAGACACTGCGCCCATCATAGTGTATATCGTGAATGACAGCTCCTTCCCTAGGCGTCCAGGCCACCCGGAAGCGCCACTTCTGCCACTCGACGAGGCTTTCGTCCGTGATGCTGAAGGAAGGCCCGTCAGGTTGCACAACGCTCAGTTCCTTAAAGTCCTTTCTTGTTCCATTGGCCAGAAGCTCTGGAACATACTCCGCCGTTGTGCAATGGTCGAGGGTCCCTGTCTTCGCATACGTGATGTCGGTCAGAGAGTCCCCCAACCCTCCTGAAGGCATTTCAATGACCCGGGATACCCGGCCACGATAGTAGTCAACGACAGGAAGGAGGGGAATCGGGAACGCGTAGAAATTGGAATCCGGGTTACCGTTGCGAGTGTCCTTACCGAACAAAAGACCCTGGAAATAACGACCTGGTCCGTCGTCATGTTCCAACGAGCCATACGGCCAAGGCTCGATGACCACCTCAAAGTGCGATGGCAAGTTCAACTTGGATAGCGCATCAAGATAAACGGGGTCTTTTTCGATGATGGAAATGACGGCTTCGAATTCGCCCCTGCACAGACGCAAGACGAGATCAAAAAATATCAGCAATGAACGCAAAACGTTGGGGTTCCATTAATTGGGGGGAAGGATGAGTATACATGGTAAGAGCAGGGTGATGGTCCCCGCTGATCAACTCGCACGCGAGCACTTGCTTGGTAGGGACATCAACTAGCATCTCCCGGTAATGGGGAATCCCATCCGCCCCGACCGTATCGAAGTTGGCATACGCCAATCGAGCCGGGCGCACCGTCGTGTCCGTCAGCTGACCGCTGTGCTCGAGGTCCAGAAACTTGAGCAGCTCCGCTTTGGGCGGTTCGCGAAGCCCGATCTCTCGGTACTCGATCTGGTCACCTGCGAACCGCGCCTTGACGAGGTCTCGCACTGCGCTGACCTCCTCCAGGGTGAGGTTAGCTAGAGGATGGAGAGGTACCATTTTGGAGCTTGTTGGGGCAAAACTTGATGTTAAAAAACAGAGAGTGCATATGGCAATTTGATAACATCTTGAAAACCAACACTTTTTTTTCACAACCCCCTTATAAGATGGACACGTATGGCTCTTATCTCATCTCGGCACCTTTGGCTTGTTTGAAACTCTGCATGGATTCTCCATCAGCCACGGAATTCACTTACTAACAGCCTCCTAAATGGACCCTCGGATGCAGGTGAGCAGAGAAAACGGCAAACGATCGCGACGTTTTCCATTGGATGCGCACCAAGGAGCCACCGGTACTGTTATCGGCAAAAAGAGGCTAGTCCACAGTGGAAGCTACTCCACTCCTCCACCCTCTACGAACCACCAATCATCTGCTTCGGATATGTTGCACAGATGCGGCATAGCTGCATATAGCTTCTGCTCACAGCGTAGGATTGTAACGCAGCACTGATCGGTAAATGGTTCGGCCCGAGTCAAGGCACCGAAGGCGACCTTAAGATGGTTGGGTTGTGGATACCTTCAATTATGTATACGCCTACAATTACTCTCACTTTCTAGTAATAACAAAGTATACACTTCAACACTACTCAGAAAGCCGAATGAGCTGCTCAGGAAGGCAGATAATGTGGTCTTTTTCGACCTTGGTAGTTATTTCCTTTCTATTGTATAGACAGCTGGTAATTGTATGAATGGATGGAAAAGTTTCCTTGTTCCCCGGGCAACTGTATCAAGCTATTTCTATTTTTATAGTAAAAATTTAAATAATTCATCACAAAAAAGCTTTTCCATGAAATCACCTTCAGTTGGCCTCTTCTTTCTTGATTCATTCCAGAGCAAATCCTTGCTTGTCTACTGCGCCCCTGAAATTCTCTCTGCCGTCCAAAGTATCCTTGGCTACAAAGTTGGCAATATGTTCTGTCCACGGTCCATGGTCTCGTTTGCCTTCTCTCTCATAAAATTGGTCCAGCGTCTCATTGTACGTTTCGTCCATGAGCGCCCTCCCTTTGCAGCTGAACTTCTCGTAATGGACCACCTCCTCAAATGGTAGTCTGGGCTTGATATCCCGTTTGTACTTGACATTGGGATATCCGATGGCCATGCCAAACAGTACAATCATCTTTGGAGGCAGGTTCAAATACTCGGTCATCTCTTGGGCATTGTTTCTTGCACCACCCACGTAGCAGAAACCGAGACCCATTGATTCGGCGGCAATGGCTGCATTCTGGGCGGCCATAGCAACGTCATTGTTGGCGAGGACAAACATGTCCATGTTCCCCAGCGTCTTTGGCTCAATGCTGTATTTGTTCGTGTACATCTCGATACGGCTCAGATCCGCGCACCACAGAATAAACAGAGGCGCTTGGCGGATAAAGTCTTGATCGCCACTGAGAACAGCAACATGGCTCTTTCTCTCCGGATCAGTAATGGCGATGCAAGACCATGTCTGCAACATCGAACCTGTAGAAGCAGACTGGGCGGCCGCAATCAAGGTGTGGAGTGTTCCATCAGGGACTGGATCAGGGAGAAAATAGCGGCTTGAGACGTGTGATAGGATGAGGGAGATAGTTGGGTTGAAGTGGTACTTGGTTGCCGGCACCTCAGTTTTGCCGTATCGCTTCTGGACGAGTTCCATCTTTTCAGATTCTGCTTTTTCGTTGATGGACATTTCCATGCACTGACTTGAGTGATTTTATCTGCAAATGTTGTGGAAATCCCTTTTTTACTGTGCTTGTTGAGGGCGGCTTTATATGCGCCAGGAGCGTGTGCCTAACAGTCACTGTCACTCGGCCGGATCACGGTTTCGTTCCCAATCGTCTTGAGGCACTGTTCTTGGCAACTATAAAGATTACTAATATCATGATAGACGACTTGACCGTTACCGGCCAACCCCATTGACCCCCACATCCATGTGCCTCATGCATATTGGATTTATAAGCAACACACAAAAGGTACTTAGCCGCCTTGAACCTTGCATATCTTGTCAAGGGCTTCTGTGGATATTTGTAAGCTGCGTGTTTATGGTTTATCATTACAATCTAGCCGATCTCTTGGTGCAGGATCAACAAACTCCACGACGTTTATACCCCAGGAGTTGTTTTGCTTGAAATAGGTACGTACTTCGGTAATAATGCAAGACCAAATATTAGATAACATGGGGACAGGTCTATGGCAATCGGCAATTACGCTAGAGAAATCCGGCTGCTAGAATTCCTACGCCAGTATACTGCGACATCCGAATCAAGACCAGGACCCCCCACGCAAGAACAACCATATGTTATCTCTAGTGGAATCGCCACTTGTTAACTCTCATCGTCCAATTTTTCTTACATACGGACAGCGCGATGATCATCGGCATGGTCAAGCCTTCGAGACCACCTTGAACTTGGATGCCTTGCCTCGCAAGGACTTCGTCACAATTTTAGGGCGATCCATTCTCCTCTTAGCATTGCTGAGAGGGCACAATGCCGTTTGGGGGTGATAGGCAATTACAAAGAGGATATAACAAACACAAGTTGAGAATACCACAAGACCCTCTCATTAATTAGCACTGTAATGTTCCGGTTGGTTTTTAACTATAATAGACCAATTAGAGCAAAGGGTTTATTT